>BSBK01000184.1:0-330410 GCA_027943335.1 Chamaecyparis obtusa | reverse complement strand
ATAAAAGTATCTTACAAACCTAAAAAAACTCACACAATCGAATCCAGAAACTACTGTGCATCTTAATGGATTGTGGAAATATAATCTTGTTAAATATTATTTAGTGTACCATCCTAAATTGTAAGCACCTAATTTGTGTACAATTTAAGGATTATTTGGTGCCCACCTTAATGTGTTTTCTATATTAGAACCTCGTATGACACTTAATGGATACCTAAATTCAAATATAGGTCCTTTATCCTTTCAATCTTGTGAAAAATTGAGGTTAGTATGTATTTCTAAGTGTTCTCTTCTATTTTCCTCCAATTAGATAATTCATTTCATCACCTAGGTCCTATATCCTTATTTGTGGCCTTCGTGACCTATCCTGACCTTGGAATGAGTTGTACCTGAAAATCCCACATCTACCCTACTTTCCTGGCACCCGACCCAAATTTGGGAATAGTTTTCCAAGTACATAAAGGTTTTGGCATTTTCTATCCTGGGATAGAAAGGTTTCGGTATTCTATCCCCACATGTTTAGGCCCAAATTTGGCCCAAACATCTATGTCAGGATTTTGGTGGGAAATTTGGTCTCATGGTTGGCCTACTTGATTTTTAATCCCCCAAAATGATGTGATATTAATATGAACACCCTATCTCTCTTCATTTTGGGATACCTTCATGATCATTATCAAGTGCATTCGCTATTGTTAAAGCATTCCAGCAATCAAGCATTCCAGCAATCAAGCATTCAAGTTGTCAAGTGCAAGGAAGAAAAAGCAAGTTCAAGATCCTTCAAGCATTCATTCTTTTCAAGAATTCAAGGTGTTTTCTTCCATAAATATAGCTTATTTCCCCATTAAATGCCAAGCAAAGTCATTTTCTATCAAGGAAGAAGATTTACATTCATCCACTTTCATCCAAGTCTTCTCTCTCTTCTCCTCAATCAAACATTGTGGTGAATTACAACATCCATTTCACGAGGTTTTATCTTTCATGATTTCCTTTTGGGTTTTTATGTTGATTCAAAGCTATTGCATCAACATACTTGATCACATTCAAAGAATTATTTGCATTGACAAGGTATGATATACTTCATTTTCCAGATCTAGCATCTGTTACATGACAACACACTTTTCTTTATTTCATTTCATTTCAAGGTTAAATACTAAATAGCGGTATGACTGAGTAAAATCCCTCTATCCAACCTTCCTCCTCATTTTTTCTATGTCTAATAATAGGTCTCAAAGTTGTCAAAATAAATCTAGAGAGAACGGGAACTGTTAAAAAAACCTTGAAAGTTTGAGGGTAAAACCCAGGGAACATAATGAGTTTGGTGATCTATCCCTGGGTATAGATTGAATTTGGAATTATGTACCCTCCTGATTCATCTCAGATTTGGTAGAGAGCCAGGGTACAGTCTTCAGGTCCCAAATCTACATTTATAGGTATTTTCAAGATTTCATGTGTCTGATATTCAAAAATGAAATAACATATCTCCTATTCCAATTCCAATCACATGTAGATCTTTCGTAATCTATACTTCTATCTCATTATCATTTCCTATTTTAATTTTACATATTTAATGAAGGATTATTAACCTATTTAGCGATTGGGACCTTCCTAGCCTATTGGGACATCTTCCTTCCAAATGTGAAACTTTGAAAAGGGGAAGTGTTATATCTCTTTGCATTACTTCCCCTTTCCCACTATACATTTTGGTGAACCCAACTCATAACGTTTCCATTCTAATTTTTGGTGTTAGATCTCCTTGTGCACTTGTTAAATTTTATTAGCATTCATGGTGTTTACTAAGTTAGATTTTTGTGTGATAACCTATGTTGTTATATTTCTCCTTACTTCTCTTTATCAATCACATGGAGTGAATCATAAATTCTTGCATTTCACGATGTTTTTATTCCTTCATGGTATTCTTGCATATGACATTATGAGATTATCAAATATATTTCTTCCTTATATGGTATATTTCAAGTCTTTTATCAATATTTCATCTAGTTTTATCATTCAATTTTTGACAAAATGCATAGAATATGTGAATGAACCTAAAGATAACAATAATATAAGCCCTCTTAATTCTATTTGTATGGTGCCTATTCATCTGATAGACATCTAGCTCCTATTGATCCCATCCTAGTGAGACCTAGATCTCCTCTTCCTCAACCCACCTTGTATAATTATGTATATGACCTAAAAAAATCTTTCCTTTATCAAAACATTATTCATGGTCCTGATGTCAAACATTTTCTTGATAATTTATCTCCAATAGTAACATTAAGTAGATATGAAGATCTTGATAAACCTTCTAGTTCTTCTCCTAAAAAAGATAAGAATAGTAATAAGAAGTCTCCTCCTAAAGAGAATATGAATCCCTATATTCCTCTCTATACACATGTTTTCACAAAGCTCAAGATGAATCTCCTTCACCCTCTACATTAAAATCCAATTACAATGTGAGATATAACATTACTACTCAACAAGGTTACAAAGATTAGGTCTTGGCATTAATGAATAAGGTATTAAGGTTCCTATAGATCCTCCTACACAAGTTACTAGGTGTGGTCTAGGTTTTATACCTCAAGATACTACTTTTACTTCTTCTAATCCTTCTTCATCCCAACAAAAACCTCCTCTTGATATTCTTTTACCAACACCATATGTTGTCACACCTCATTTTGACAATCTATTGGCTTTAGCTAAGAGAATATTTTGGACAATTAAATATGATCCTAAAATTTGTTTTTGATTAAGGAAAATAGGTTTTGAAGGGTGCCTGAAACCCTTTACACATCAAAATATTTTCAATGGAGCCCGAACAAAAGATACAACAGACCAAAGGTGAAACAAGTCATCAACCAAAATAAGGTGATCAGGGTGGCCTCACAGATAACACAGTGCACATCTACCACCTCATCGAGGGTTTTGCAACAGGCTCCCTCAACCTAGACCAAGCAAAAAACCAGCAGCCTAGAAACTTCCCACAGACAACAAAAATAATTCCTTCCTGCATAGGTCCAGTTGTCTGTGAAGAAAAGCCCAAGAAATATCACTTCTTCCCCTTCTGGGAATGAAGGGACATATCAAAAGAGGGTTGAAGAATATGTTTTTTTCTTTCTGCCTTTCACAAAAGTCCACCCATCTTCCACTTTCTTAGCCATATCCTACCAAGATTGTGAATCAAGAACCGAAGCACCCTTAATCAGAGAGACATGAGATAGTCATAGGATGGGGCTTGAAGAATCCAAAGGAGAGACATCTTTAGCAACCAAACTAGAGTGATCCAGTGGAGCTAGATCAGAAAGAGGAATAGAGGAATCGCACCCAACTAAACTCTGGACAACGAAGTCTAAATAATGAGGCAATCCCTAGACGGAAACAACACCCGGGGGAGAGCTAGCCACAGCCCCTGGAGGCACAAAGGCAACCGTAGTCTCCTGCGAAGAAGAAACGACCTGAGAAAAGCTTCTGGTAGCCGAGTCTTTCACAACAAAGTAGTGTTGGGCGGAGGCCCCCTTCCACCAAGAAGCAGGTTTTTTGACCTTTTCCAAACCACATTGATCCACTAAGTGACCAGTTTTAAAACAATGTCTACATCTGAAGGGGAGTCCTTCATAATCCAAAGATTGAATCTAGAAACCCTTGGGATGCTTCGACATAATCTTTTCCAGAAGACCCTTGGAATAATCCAAATCAACCAGTATCCTTACATAAGTGGAATGAAGAATGTCTTCTGATTCCTCATCAATCATCAGAAAATCTCCCAAAGCTTCACCCACAGCCTCGAGCAGAGAGTCTACCCAAAAATGCAGAGGAAGGTTGGGAAGCCTTACCCAGGTAGGAACCTTGGAGAAAGTCTCAGAAGAGGCATCAAAGTTAGGATGTCAGGGCTTCATCATGAGCATGAACCTATCATCCCAACTAAAGAAATTATCACAAAGAATCAAGTTCCTATCAGCAATATTCTCAAACTTGGCTATGAAGAAACCCCTTGTCAGAGGGAAAATGTGCACAAAATCTGAGATGATCAAATCCCACTGGCATTTGATCCAAGCATGTAGCTCAGGGAGGCTAGGCCAGAATCCCTTGAATTTTTAGATTAAACCATGCCCTAAGAAGACAGAGGATGCTCCATCTATGTCTTTCACAACCTCATCATCCAAAGAGAGGATTAGAGGGTTAGAGACACAGAGAGGAACAACACCCCTATGTTTGGAGACTAGAGAAGGATGGGAGGCGGCCAGTAAGCGTTGAGAGGAGCTCCCAGGAATAAAACTGCTAACCCTAACTTGTAACAAGGGGCTCAACGCCCGAACACTACTAGAAGGAAGAGTCAGGGCAGGAGCATTCTCCACACCCCCATTCGAAACATGTGAAATGCCGCCAAAAGGGGGCTTCCTACCAGTAGCAGCGTCAACGATGAGCTCTGCTATGGGAGGCACAATAGCAGAAATAGTTGTGGCAGCGAAGGCCACAATGGGAGCCCTAATAGCCTATGAAATGTCACCGGATCCAGCATCTGCATTGAAGGCACGTACTGCAACATGAGGCCCGAAAGTGCAAGCAGCAGCAGTGATAGAGGCCACTGCAAGAGCCCTAAAAAATTTGGCAGAGCCTTTGCCTTTTGACATCGCAATGAATCAATATTAAAAATTCGTAAAATTTGTTTTCCTTATAGAAGTTTTCCAAAAAATCAAAGACCTATCAATGGTGAATTTCTATGTCCTTTTCATCGTAACAATAAACTCTCTTGCTAATTATATTAACAATAGTCAATTTTTTAAAGATTTGATAGATAGATCTCTTCTTTCTTTAACAACAGATCTTATTATTTTTCTTGATATAAAAGACATACCTTAGCATCTATTTTCTCCTATTATGTTGCTCTCCATTATGTAAATTTAGTAGCTTACATAATTTTGGGCTCTTTTATTTTCATAATGTGCATGGTGAGCATCATAATAGGTTGTTTTCCTTGTTTCCTTGCTTGGGGGGAAAGGTCTCTTCATCTCATCTATTTCTCCTTTTAAAAGATCTATTATCTCTTTGTTGGTTACATATTTTATACTATGATGTCCTTCCATGTATGTACTTGTTTGTTTAGGATCTTTCTCTCTAATGAGATTGATATCCTTCTTTACAATATCTTCCTTGCTTGGAAGTGTATATCTTAAATAATTGATTTATCCACTAAGTTTGCATGACATGGCATCCTCCCATCTCTCTTTGTCTTCTCTTTGTGGATTTGTATTGATGTATGGTAGTGCATCTTTTTTGGCATGAGATTATTTGTTTCATGCAAGGTACTTTCATCTTTGCTCAACAATCTATTTCATGTCTCAAAGAGCATGTCTATTATAAAATGATCTACCATCTAGGGACTTAATATTATTTCTTTTGCAAATTTTTTCATTCCCTATTTTTGGATTTGTTTCTCCTATAATATGATGTCCTTTTATTGCCTAAATGTGTTTGTTTTACATTAGGATCTTCTCTTGTTTAGGAGATTTACATCCTAGTTTGCAACTTAATTTTTGCTTGAAAGTGCATGTCTATTGTAAAAGATCTATCACTTAGGGTGTACACTGTATTTGCCCTTGCCTTCTGTTAGCACTTAAACCTACAGATAATTGACATATTCATAAAACTTACTGAACTTAAGACTCATGTATTCCCAATAGCTGCATCTAGCACAATTTAAATGCTAAGGTATTAAGGCTTTGAGCCTTCTTCACTTTGAGTGTAAAACTCAAGCGAGTTTACCTTTCTCAATTGCTTCTACAAAGCATTATAAAATTGATCTATGTACTTGACATAGTCAATACAATTCGTAAACATACAAATAAAAGTAAATTGAATAGGTTTTTGATATTTTGGTGGTGAATAGATGCAAATTAAGCTAAAACCAGTGCCTTATTCATTGGGTCAGAGTCAAAACCTAACATCTACAGAATTCTATCAACACAAAGATACTGAAATTTAAATGAAATGCCTAACAATTCACTCTCCCAATTCCCAACCCTGCCATCAAATTCATGTATAGATATTCAATTCCCAGAGACCTCCCTGAAGGTTTACTCTCTCCTTGAGAGAAACTTGAGTTCAACCCCTATATTCACCTTGTGAACAACACATTAAAGAGCCTTACAAATTAATGCACATGAAAATCAAAGCATCCATACACAAAGACAACAAGAGATAGCAATGAAACTCTAGTGTATTTGTATTAATTTTCAACTGTATCCATACAATTTTAACAAAAACTTCAAAGAAGTTAGATCCTATATTCAATACTTTCTTTACAAAAACTTCAGCCACCCTTACAAAATGAGCAAAACTTGCTACTTATACCACTAGCCATCTTGGAATCCTCTAAAGGATGCAACAAGCTTTGGATGGCTAGGAAAATGACTTGCACTACAAATAAAAAGTACAAACCATAATGACAAGGACTAGAAAAATAGAAAGTAGTTCACAACTAATAGCATCTTCACAGGTGGCACCTTTGTCTGGAGATATCTCAGAGCAGTTACTTTATTTTTTTGCATGAATTATGACCGCCAATATAGGCTAACTTACATCATCCTTTGTTTGGTACATGCTCTCCCTGAAATTCTAGATCAGGTGCCACATGTACTTCACTATTCTTCTTCATCCAACTCTAGGACAATTGGATTCTTCTTCTTTTTCTTTGCACTTTTATCCCAAGCTATCACATCATCATCAAATGGCCAGTTATAATTCTATAGTTCCTGTAGTACCTTTAACTGCTCTTCCCACCTAGAATCAGTGATGCCCCTAACCTCATGCAATCATTTTCAACTTTGAACAAGTTGTCAATTATGTTGTTACAGCCTTGTGTATCCAAAGAATTGTCTTCACCAAGGAAAGCATCCTACTTAATTAGCACTTGATCCATCGATGACTGTGTGTGAATGCTTTGCACCTTCATGAAATTAGGATTAATATCGAACAATCTTAGCAAATACAATGGAAATTTAAACTAAGAATTGCATATGAATCCATGACATCTCATGGCTCTCTAATTAGATGTGGTAAGTAGAGCTCTCAGCTTAATCTCCACTAGTGACACTTCTAAAATGAGAAATATGATACTACAAATTCTTATTCTAGCTCACTAACTCTCAAATTGATACAAAGATAATTCAAATGCTCTTAAATGCTCTTGATTGCTATGAAATTGACTATAATAAGGATGCTTTGCAAATGAATTTCTAAGATGATTATTGCCCTCAAAATGCCTCATACTTATAGTAAATTCCCAAGGGTAGGGGGTAGAGTGAATTAACCATGATTTACCTTTGGTTGAGTCAAAAACTTTGCAATGTTCATAAATGGGGGGACAATTTAAATGTTTGTCTCGAAGCTTTGGACAAAAGGACAAAATTGAGTGGTTGAGATTGAAACTTTAAAATGAGTGATTGAGATTCATTTCTTTTTAAGTGATTTGTGTCTTTTTGTCCTCAATTTTCATTGGTTGCTCAACTTTGTTGAAAGATATTATGATTTATT
Organism: Chamaecyparis obtusa; assembly: GCA_027943335.1. Lineage (NCBI taxonomy): Eukaryota > Viridiplantae > Streptophyta > Pinopsida > Cupressales > Cupressaceae > Chamaecyparis > Chamaecyparis obtusa. The sequence goes on along the minus strand of BSBK01000184.1, from coordinate 322,880 downwards.
AAATTCAATTAATTAATTAAATTTAGCCATGTAAGGAATAGGTTCATTTTGATTTTTGATTAAACAACTATACAATTAATTGATTAAAATCAATTATATAATGCTTTTCACCCCTTTAAGCTTTGATTTAATTATTTAACATCATTATTTAATTTTTCTTTTGATTTTGTCCAACTTTATTTATTAATGTCCGTTTAAATTGATTTGATCCTTTTTAATGAGAATTAGTGCATTTTGATGATTTTGAGCCATTTTAATGATTTTAAAGCACTTGTCCATTTTTTAGTGTCTACAAATGCTCCTCTTTGAATTGATGTGCGAAGAACATTGATTCAAAGATTCTTTTAGGTCTAATCGCTTTTAAGTCCCGATTTACTAATTTGTTGATTTACCATTGATATGAGATTGATATGCTGCCTGATCTGTTATGATAAACTGATATGCCATTGATAATGATTCCAAAAATTTCGATGCCCCTGATTCTATTGATGTTTTGATGCCACTTTAATACTCTAATGCCCCCTCAGAAATAAAACATATTGATTGCTTGATTTGAAAAATTTGATGAAATTGATTTATTTGGATCCAATATGTTTTCATTTCTAAAAAACACTGATGATATGTCATGACTTACAGTTTGCCCCGATTGATTGATAGGTTAATATAGGTCAAAGTCAAAATTTCACCTCTAAATTAGGTCAAAATTAGCTTAAAATAGGTTGAAAAACCTTGATTTACTATTCAGTTTCACTTTTGACTTCTGAGATTTTGCTTTGGTTCTGCTTGGATTTTCGCAATGGTTGTGCCTATTAGAGAGCATCGGTTCGAGAGGAGTCATCGGCATCAGAGACCACCTGACTATGGAGCTCCTGTGAGTTATTACTAACTTCCTTGTTGCATTTATTGCTCATTTTTAGTATTTATTGCACTTTTTTTCATGTTCTTGCATTTTTTAATTTGCAAAATCACGCCTAGGAATAGTTAAATGTCGCGTAGTCCTTTTAAGTGTCGCATTCATGCTTTTTACTCACGCCTCCGCGTAGTAAAGTGTCGCTTAATCCATAATAAACTCTCGCCTGCTACAAATCTTTTTCCGCGTAACATTAGATTTTTTCTTCCAATTTCCATTTAGTTTTCCGCATAGGAAACCCTAGTTTTAAAATGACACCTAGGCTCTGTTAACTTCCGCCTAGCGTAATGAAGTGACACGTAATATGTGAAATGACGCGTAGTAAGAATAAAATTCTACATTATAGATTTTCTGCACCGCGTAAGGTAAAATGCCACTTGGTAATGGGCAAATGACGCTTGCAAATTTTTGAAAATTTTTCAAAATTTTGACTTGATTTTTTGATTAAAATTTTGATGTCGTCGACTGATCATTTGAATTCCAAGATAGTTTCAGTCTGTTGTAGTTTAGCAAAACAATTGATTAATGATATCAGGATAGTGGTACCAATGAATGTTTAATTACGCCAATTTGTTAGGATAGATCTTATAGGTAGGATACTGATAGGTAGGACTTAATGCTTCGTTCTCAGGATACAGAGACACGAACAAATGGTACTGGATTTGATTACTTTGCTTCTTGATTCTGATTGACTTATGATAACTCATTGATATGGTATACTGATATGATTCCTTTGATTTTCAAAATAGGCACATTTTCATAGGTTGTATATACGGACCGTCGCTTCTTGGGTGATTGATTTAGGTCAGGCTTTGACTCCGGCAAAGTATCAGGTTATTGAGTTATGCGGTCTTAGTTTCCTCCTTGACATCCCGTGGTTTCAACTGAATCATGGTTTACTTACCGTAGTGGCAGAGCGATGGCACTATGACCACAACACCTTCCACCTTCCATTCGGAGAGATGACTATTACTCCAGAGGACGTATACAGATTGTTACAGATTCCTTGCCATGGTGAGATGGTGTATTATGATTCTATCTATGATAGCACTGTCTACAGATGAGTGTTTGGAGACAACACCATTGATCATGATACTATTACTTGGGCTCAGTTTTCTTCTTTCCCCACATTGCCAGCAGTACTTGGTGCTTTGATCGATGGTTTACTACTTCCCGACCGTCGAGGTCGTGGTTTTTCCATTGGATGGGGTAGGATACTTGAGGATCTTCTTGCTCAGCCTCAGCACTTTGATTGGAGCTCGTGTATATTAGCACAACTTTACCATGATTTACATGAGGTCGTTTATAGAGAGAGTGCTTCCTTATCGACAGGTGCAGTGATTTTGCAGTTGTGGGTATGGGAGCATCTTCCCATTACTAGACCTATTTCAGACAGGATTCATCCACGTGGTTTTCCTTATGCTTTTTTATATCATGGTATGGTTGTCCAACATCATCTGGGCAAGACTGAGTACTGGCGCCGATAGATTGATGATCTTGATCAGGTTCAGTGGCGGCCATACATAGGATGTGAGCACTGCAGGGAGGATGATGATGAACCCCCTTATATGTTTGTGCCTTGATGGATGATCGACAGGGCTACGACTGTTATTGAGAATTTCTACTTTGGTCAAGTTTCTCATGAGTATGGCAGAGTATAGGATATGTCTCAAGGTACAACACTATATGCTAGAGTTCAGGTAGAGAGATCCATGTGGGGTCCTCAAATTGATTATCAGTTTGCTTGTGATCAGATTGCTCGGTTGGGTTACTGCAGATGAGATATGCTTAGAGGTATTATTGATGTTGGTGTGTCTCATGAGTTTCGAGACTGGTGGGCTCAGAATAGGTTTCCTAGATTTATAGATCCCACAGAGCCTATCCCAAGTCACGATGAGAGATTAGAGGGTGATGATGACAACGTAGATGATGATGGGGATGGTGGAGGTGGTGGTAGGAGGAGACATCAAAGGCAACAAGCATAGAGAGGACAGAGAGCTCCTCAGGTCATCGGGAGAGGATGAGATGGGCCACGGGAGCAAGGCGGTCATGCTAGAGATAGAGTTAGGGATGATCATGCAACTGAGATTGTACACCCTAGAGCAGCAGCAGGTGATAGGCAACAGAGATGCTAGAGACATCAGAGACAGCTAAGATAGGTTCATGTAGAGGCTTCTATATAGATTCCTGGGGGTATGGATCCATTGGTTCAGTTACAGAGAGTTGCTTTAGCGCAGTAGGATCAGGATAAGGTACAACAGGATCGAGTTTCGGCACAACAGGTGCCTCCACAGGTTCATCAGATACCTCCATAGGTGCAACAATCACAGGATATGGGCCAAAGTTCAAAAGTTTCCCCTAGTATTGATAGCATAGCATGGGATGTTCAGTCGATGAGGGTAGATATATCTACTGTTGTGGGCAGATTGGACTAGGTAGCTCTGTTGATGCAGCAATTTATGACTCATGTGATTCAGAGACCTAGCGTAGAAAGCACTTCTCAAGCTCCTCCTTCACAAGATGGACAAGATGGCAGGGGTCTAGATGGATTAGGTGCTGGAGATGGATCGGGTGCTGCTATGGGTTCTTGATGATTTGATTAGAGATTTGATCATTTGTTGATGTCTCTTGTATCACATTTCATGTTATTTGATTGGAACATTGATGTACCACTTTCATGATATTTTATCTTGATATATTGATGTACTGGATCATTTAATGTTGATGAACACTTATATGATGATATATTTCCTTGATTCTCTGGATGAGTTTGTTATGAGATTATCTTTATATGTAGCTATATGATGTTTATGATGCACTTTAATTTTGATTATGTTATGGATGCAGCGTATCTTATTTATGACATAGATAGATGAATGCATGGATGTATGAATTTATGACATGTTTTTTCTATTTTTCAATGTATGGATGCAAAGTGTTTATGGAAAATATGAATGTGAATGCCCCTATGTTTTTAATTTTTGTAATGTATGTAGTTCTATCCTTAATTATATGTATGCAAATGTTGGATGAGTAATGAACTTTTTCTTTTCTCTTACTTTTCTGATATATGGATAATGAATAATGATTAATGTTATGCATGAATGCAAAAGATAACCTTACTTTTTTTATTGATTGATATTCAAGGAAAAAGACATTTGAATTGAACCTCCCACTTCTTTAATGCTTTGACTAACCAAGATTTTTAATATACCCCCTTGTCCTTGGAAAAATATCCATAAATAAATGCAATTTCTCTAACATGATAATGCAAGTAATCTAACATGATAATGCAATGCAATGCACCTAAGTGTCACTAGCTTTTAGCAAAGAAATGCCATAGAGATAAATTTTCATCATTGAGCCATTTGGGACCGGAAAGTAAGTACAACCATCACTGACCACATCATGATGATATGAATACCACTTTGTTTTTCACTTTTGGTAACCTCTTTGGAAACAAGTACAACCCTCATTAGTTGGATGACCAAACTATGGGAGTATGAATACTGGTTTCAATGGATTCAATGTTGCAAGTGGATTTTGGTATTAAGATATAGAAGATCTAAATAGCCAAGGTATCCATTTGCATAAACAAGCAAAGGTTAATCCTTCATCTTATGGGATAGCCCTCGATGGTTCTTTGATGACCATGTTGTTAGATGAATTCGCATAGGTTGATGAATCTTCCTTAAAAAAGTCACTCAAAGGCAAGAAAAATATCATGTCTCTATCATCGCCAATCTAGTCGAAACATCATCGATTAGTTAAGAAGATGTGATAAAAGTCAATTCCATAAAGATTATCAAAATGAAAGTTGTAAGTGTTTTGCAATGTTTCATGATTTTCAAAAGGAATTTCAAGTATTCTGATCTTTAAAGTGTTTGTCAATTTTTAATCCCAAATAATAAAGTCAATGAAGGCTCAAGGATCAAGTTGTAGGATCATATACTTAGGTATGAACAATGTTATCTATCAAAGGTTCACGAAAATCTCTCTCTTCTGAAGCTCTGATAAGTCTCTCTCTAATGTGACCGAATATAGCACTATTGAATCCATTTGGTACCAAAATTCCAATTCTCTTCTGCCCCCATGTGATAAATGTGATTGTGCAATGAACTTAGGGCCATAGGTGATGCAATGATGTGACTGAAAGACTTTATTATGACTATGTATAAATGACAGATGCAATGAAGGTTTACAAGTGAGATGATGGAAATGCAATATGGACACATGCAACTAGGAAATGACTTAAGGGAACAAAAGGCGCTTGATTTCCAAGTTTTCACCTTTTGGGTCTTTTTCTCTTTTTTTGCTACCATGGTGCCTATTGCTAGGTTTTCACCAAGGCACTTTTTCTTTTTCAATTTTTTTTGTATTTTCCTTTTTTCAAATTTTTTGTATTTTCAAGATCTCTTTGACTATGTACAATAACTATGATGCTCCTCATCTGATACTCTTTATACTCTTTCATCTACCTCATGTATAGAACCTCTTTAGATGTATACTATTGATAGGCTCTTGTAATTCATCTCCTTCACAATCTACTAACTTATAGGTTCCCATTCCAAATGAAGACACAATGATGAACAGACCAAGCCAATTAGACTCCCATTTGCCTTTCTTCTCTCTTTCAACTTGATTCTTTGGGTTTTCTCTTAACACTAAGTCTCCTACTTGAAAGACTCTCATTTTGATATGTTTATTGTAGTTCCTTGAGATTCTATTCTGATAGACTTTGAGGTGTTCATAGGCTTGTGTTTGGTGTTCTTCTAGCAACTCTAATTGTTGAAGTCTAGCGACTCTATAGTCTTCATCTGTTATCAACCCTTGCAATGACACTCATAAAGACGGGATTTCAACCTTCAATGGTAGAACAACTTCAGCTCCATAAACTAATGAAAATGGTGTGGCTCTCATAGGTGTCTGAATGCTAGTTCTATAGGCCCATAATGCTAGATTGATTTGCACATGCTAGTCTCTTCCTGACTAATTTACCGATCTCTTCAAGATTTTCAAAATATTCTTATTTGTAGCTTCGGCTTGTCCATTTCCTTGAGGATAATAAATGGATGAAGAGTGATGTGTGATATGGAATGTGCCACAAAGTTCATCCACATCTTTATTTTTGAATTGATTTCCATTGTCCGTGATTATGGCATGAGGGATACCATATCTGCAAATGATGTGGTTCAAGATGAACATGGAAATATGCTTACCCGTGGTCGTGATCAAAGGAACTGCTTCTACCCACTTAGTGAAATACTTCATTGCGGTGATGATGTACTTGTGCCCATTGGAAGATGGTGGATATATGACGCCAATCAAGTCAAATCCCCATTGATAGAATGGCCATGGTGTAACAAATGGGTGCAATTCTTGTGCCGGTGCATGTATCATGTTGCCATGATATTGACATTTGCTACAGATTTTGATGAAGTGACAAGCATCTTTCTCTAAGGTTTTCTAGAAATACCCTAAGCGAAGGATTTTCTTGGCTAGGTTTAAATCACTTGAGTGCGACCCGCAAATGCCCTCGTGAACCTCATGTAAAGATAACTCAGACTCCTCTTCCTCTAGACCTCTAAGGAACATCCCGTCAAGACCCTTATGATACAATGTTTCAAAAAGGATTATGTAACAGGCTGATTAGCGTATGAAATTTCATTTTTGGGCTCGAGATTGGTCTAAAGGTAGCACTTAGTCTTTAAGATAGGTATATATAGGGTCATACCAAGGTGACTCATGTCCATGAAGTAGGGCAACAATTTGGGTTTCGGGAAGGTCAAATGTCGGTTGTGCTAACTCTTCCACCAAGAATTCATACTTCTCATTTTGATCTGGTGTTTGAAGTAAGGAAGCCAAGGTTTCCATTGCATCAGCTGCTATGTTCTTCTCTCTTAGAATTTGCTCAAATGTTATCAAAGCAAATTACTTTTTCCATGCATCAATCATAACCTTGTATCGCATTAATTTTTCATCTTTGGTATTGTATTCATCATTGACTTGATTGATTATTAGTTGAGAATCACCATATACTTGAAGCTTGGTGATGTTCCATTCTAAAGCCATCTGAATGTCGATGACTAAAGCCTCATATTCTACTATATTTCTTGTGCATGGGAACAAAAGTTTGTAGGACTTGGGAATGGTGTACCCTTGAGGGGTAATTAATAATATGCCAGCCTCAGAACCTCCTTGTGTATATGAGCCATCAAAGTACAACTTCCATGTCTTTGCTTCTATGTTTACAATTGTGGAATCCAAAAATTCCACTTGAATGGTTTGTGTAGAAGTCAATGAATTTTTAGCTGAGTGGTCTGCTATCACTTGTCCTTTTATTGTCTTCCTATCCACATACTCAATGTTGAACTCACTTAGTATCATGACCCATTTTTCTATCCTACCCGTTAAGGCAGTTTTGCTTAGCAAATACTTTAGAGGACCAATTTTGGCAATTAGTTTCACCTTGTGCATCAACATATAATGTCTCAATTTCTGAGATGCAAAGACAACTGCTAGACAAGCCCTTTCCATAAATGTATAGTTAAGTTCATAATTGATCAATGTCCTACTCAAATAGTAGATTGCTCTTTCTTTTCCTTGCTCATCTTTTTGCGCCAAAAGGACTCCTAGAGATCTTTCGGTGGCAGCTATGCACAACAACAATGGTTTTCCCTTGATTGGTGGCATTAGGATAGGTGGATTTATTAGATAGGTCTTCAATAAAGTGAAGGCTTGATCACATTCTTCATCCCACATGAAAATAGTATCTTTGCGTAGCAACCTTGTGAATGAATGACATTTTTCAGCCAATTAAGAAATGAACCTTCTTATGGATTGTATTTTGCCTTGTAGAGACCTCATTTGGCTTATGTTCTTTGGAATCTCCATATCCATTATTGCTTGTACTTTTTCCAGATCCACTTCAATCCCTTTTTCTAAAACTATATAGTCTAACAATTTGTCGGATTGGACACCAAATGCACATTTTTTCGGATTAAGCCTTACTTTAAATTGTTCCAACCGTGTGAATATCTTTTTTAGAATTTTTAGGTGATCTTCTTGTTTGTGTGAATTTTCCAATATGTCATCCACGTAATCTTCTAAAAATGTGTGCATCATATCGTGGAAGATAGTTGTCATGGCCCTTTGATATGTGGCTCCAACATTTTTAAGGCCGAAGGGCATGACGTTCCAACAAAAGGTACCCCAAGGACATGTAAAGGTGGTCTTCTCTTGATCTTCAGGTGCAATTTTTATTTGATTATATCCACTGAAACCATCCATTAATGAGTAAATGGAGTGACCTGTTGTCAAGTCAACTATTGCATCAATGCTCAGAAGTGGAAAAGCATCCTTAGGACATGCAAGATTCAAGTCTTGAAAATCTGGGCATACACAAATGGATTTGTCATCCTTGGCGACCAGTACAATATTAGATATCCATTGAGCATAGGCTATTGCTCTTATAAATCCCACTTTCAATAATTTTTCTAATTCCACCTTGACTAGGAGAGCTATATGTGGGTGCATTTTTCTCAACTTTTGTTTGACGGGCTTAACCCCTGGTTTGACATTCAAATGGTGCATAATGAAGTCGGGATCCAATCTAGGCATGTCGGCATAGGACCATGAAAAGTTCACTTGTTGTTCTTGGAAGAACTTGATGAAATCCTTTCTTTCTAAAGGTGTAAGTGATGCAGCCAAGTGTATAAATTTTGGATCCAATTCTGTCCCAATGTTGACCTTTTCCGTCGGCTCTATGAGAATAGGTGACCTTTCTTCCTCATGCTTGGGTAGAGTATCCAACCTCTCTTCCTTTGGTGCCACAGTTGGGTTTTTACCATAGGAAACATCCTTTATCTTTACTTTTTTTGGTTCTAGTGCTGCCACATAGTGGTTTTCATCACTAGAACTTTTCATTTTTTAAATTTTTTTCATTTTTAAAATTTTTTTCTTTGGACTAAGAGATTGGACCCCTGTTGCTTCTATCATGTTCGATTCAAATTCATTGGTGAAAGAGGGCTCAACCGCATTAAGGTATTGGTTCATTGCTTGGTCATTTGAGAAGTAGAGTAAATCGCTTGGTTCATTTAGGTCCCAATCAATAAGGTCAGGGTTTATCAAGGATAAGGTTTCATTTGGCAAATTATTATCAATTGGGTTTATGGACATGACTTCGTTGGAGGGTTTGTATATTGTATCATTTAGATCTATAACGTGAGCTTCCTCGAGATGGTCCATGGAAGAAGGATCAAAGTCCTCTTCACTTGAGTCCTCAATGACTTCTATGGGAAATAGCATGGGAAATACAACCCGCGGATTAATCCTAATGTTTGAATCATTTGCCTCTAAGGGATCCCAAAATTCCTCTATCCATGGTCGATTAATGGGTGCTTGTCCTATGTTAAGTTCTTGTATGATGGGCTCTTCATGCCTTGGAGCTTGTTGCTTTGGGACCTTAGCATAAGTATGTATGGTGGCTACCTCTTTATCATGACATGAATCATCAGATAAAGTATCCCATTCATAATCCGAAGAGTCATCACTATCTTCATCGGATTCCAAGGTATTTACTTGAGGATAGAAATCATGCATTGGATTGGAGCTTTCACCTTTGTATTGGTAGCCCACCCTTGATTTTTCCTCTTTTGACCTCCAAGAAGGTTCAATAGGCTCTAGCAAGCCTCTATTTCTTTTGCCTAAGGGTCCTCTTCCCTTATATCCCATTTTTTGCATTATCTCAAATCCTTTCCCATATTGATCGGTTTGAATATTAATATGTTGAATTCTTTCTACGGGAGTACTTGAGGTATCACCTTCATCATGATAAATCCATTGAAGGACTTCATCTTCCTCCTTGTCAAATGCTTCTTTGTCACTTTCTCTCATGAAGTAAGAGTTATACTTATGAGGGAGATGTTCTTTTGATGGTTTCCCATGTGTCCTTGGAGATGTGGGCATGTCGAATAGGGAAATGAAATATTCCCCTACTCCTTTGGAACTGATTTTACATTGTTTGTCAAATGCATCCATCATCTCACTCATTTTCTTGTAGTTGTCCTTTTTAGCTTTATCCTTTTCTTCTCTGGTGGGTTTGTAAAGTACTATCCCTGATTTAGGTGCTTGATCTAAATCTTCATTTGGAGTTGGACCCTCATAACTCATCTTCTCCTTTCCTTTAATTGATGTCGTTGAGCTAGCTTGAGGAGGGTTTGAAGTAGCGCTTAAGGTTAACATAGGATCATCCATTTTGATATCTTCAATGGTGGCTCTTTAGATAATTCCTTCTTTGTTATGGGGAATAAATAGCTCATGAAGGGGTTTAAGTGCATTACAATATTGGAACAGATTTGAGTCCCCTCCAATCGTGATTTCCTCACCCATGTACGAAAATTTGATGCATTGGTGGTAAGTGGATGGAACCACTTGCATCTCGTGGATCCATGGTCTCCCCAATAAAATATTATAAGTTAGTTTCATGTCCAATACTTGGCAATTTGCTTCCTTTTTGATAGGTCCCACTTGAATGGGCAATACAATATGCCTTTGGAGGCTCTTTCAACTTCATCATAGGCCTTTATGGTGATTCTTTTCGTAGGATCAATGCAAGACTCGGATAACCCTAAGGATTTGACAAGACTCAACGTGCAGATGTTAAGACCAACTCCTCCATCTATGAGAGCTCTTTTGACCCTATGTCTTTCAATCAAGACCTCTATATGCAATGGTAGATTTTGGGGATAAATAATAGACACGTCATCATGATCTGAAAATGAAAGGCAATGATGTGCAATGAGATGCCCTACCATGTTTTGAAACTTCTCCTCTTATTAGTTAGTAGGAACATTAGTCTCTACTAGAGCTTTCTCTAAAATTTCCTTGTGATTGGGAGATAGCTTTAATAGCTCCAAAATAGAGATTTGTGTTGGAGTCCTTTGTACCTAATCTACCAAGCTATATAGTTTTGTTGTTGTAGAAGATTGCTTGATCACAATGTTGGATTGCGGAGTACCAATAGGTTTAGGATCAACCCCTTGTAGGGTAATCCTTGAAGTTTACCCCCTAGTGATAACATTAGATGTCTCTTTTTGGAACTGTTCTTTGATCACTATAGCATTCACAACATTATCATAGGGTGGTGCAAAATTAATGTTATTGCTACTTTGTTTCTTTCCATTGGATGATTCCCCTTTGTCATGTTTATAGAAGGGTTGTTTGAAAGTTGTGTGGTCTTCATTTCTTTGAGGTTTGTAAATGGTGATCATGCCACTATCAATCAAGTCTTGCACCACATTCTTTAGCTACAAGCAATCATTTGTCGTGTGCCCTCAAATTCTATGGTATTCACAATGGCTATTTGCACTCCACCAGCTAGGCTTGTTGTGTGGTTCATAAGGTTCAATACTAGGTAGATTAATGATGTTGTTAGCCATGAGGGTCTTTAATGCTTTTTTGAGGGGTTCACCCAAAGGTGTGAAGTTCCTCCGAGGAGTTGGTACCAAGAATTTATCAGATTTGTTACTCCTTTGATTATTTCCTTGGTTGCCACTATTATCATTGTTGTTGAAAGGTGCCTTGGAGGTCTGGTTTGCATTATTCACCTGATTAGGTGTTCTTGTAAGAGAAAATGGAGTCACCTTCAAGTTACTAGACTCCACAACCCCGTAATTGACTACTCCCTTATTGTTATTCTTCAATCCACACCTATTATAACTATTGGACCAATTCTTATTCTGATTGTTGTTATTATTGGAGTTATTGTTGTTATCTTTATACAATTTCAATTCTCCACTCTTAACCAACACTTCTTCTATCGTTACTTCATTCTCTATGAGGTCTTGGAAGGTCTTGGGGCATTGCATTCTCAATCGGTAGTTCATCTCATTGCTCAAGTTGTTGATGAATATATCCATCTTCTCCTTTTCAGGCACACTCCTAGGATACCTAGCAAATACAGTCCTCCATCTTTGTAAGAAAATGAGGAATGCTTCTCCATCCTTTTGTTTAGTATTACATAATGTTATCATTGTGACCTCATGCTTGATGTTGTACAAGTAATGGGCCACAAATTTTGAAGCTAGTTCTTCAAAGGTTTTTATATTGGATGGTAATTTAGAAAACCACTCCATGGCCATACCTCCTAAGCTTCTTGGGAATAGTCTCATTAAATAGGTGGTATCATGCATGAACTCCAAGATCAATGAACAAAACTCCCGTAAGTGATCTTGTGGATCTGATGTTCCTTTGTACTTTTCATACTTGGGAAACACTACATTGATCGAGAATGGTGCCATTACTAGACTTTTATCAAACGGGAATGGACACAATGCTTCGATAGAAAAGGGTTTAGGAGCCCCGCTTTGTTTAATTGTATCCAATTACATTTGAAATGTCTTAAACTACTTGTTCATAATGTCAATGGTACTCTCTTCAACTTCTGGTGGTTTTAGTTGATTCACATCATAATCTCGTGGAAGCTTAAGACCTGCTCGAGCTAGGTCCATGAAATACTTCTCTTTATCTCTTGCCATTGATTTTTCCATGAGTCTTATGAAATAAGGGCACTGAATGGCTTCATCAACCTTGTCATCGGTTGCATCATCGACAGTTGGTTTGACATTAGTTCTATGGTTAGTGGCATCAATCCATTGAGTGTTTTGATCCACCCCTCCACTATTGGTATTGCCTTGATTATTCATGTCAATGCCTCCATTATTTGCATCACCTTGGTTGTTTGGGTCAAGGCCACTATTGCTGTTATTACCCAAGCCACCGTAGTACATCATGTTGTCTTCCACTTCTTTCTCGGGTGATTTTTGGGGTACTCTTGGAGTGGTAGACGTGTCTCATGGGTAAGGGAGCTCTTGTCTCAAGTAAGTTTCATCTGCTTGCAAGGTTTGCTTGACGTAGTAGGATCTAGTAAAAGCAGGCATGAACAAACCACTTGGAAAACAAGACTCAATCATGCCCGTGATCAAATCCTTGTGAAATTTGCAAAAATTGTGTAGAACTAGGATTTTTGACTGGGCAGGATGTTGGAACAGTAAGAACACGGAAAAGGGTATCTGAATATGTGATCAAAAATTTTGGAACCCCTTGGTAAGTACTCACTGTTTGCCCTTTTGTGTTTCTAGGTGTCACTTGCCTAAGTGTAGGCATGACTTAAACTATTGTACACATGAACTAGAATTGCGTTAGGTGACACACTGTAGGTGTGTATGTGGTACTTTGCTATTGATAGGCATTTTTCCAATGTTTTCAAGCATCACTTAATATATCTGAGGCGTGAGTTCACGGTTGATACACATTTTTTGAACAGTCACAAGCATGACTTTACTGCTAACAGGCATTATTTCTTTGTGCATAGGCGACACTTTGCTGACCAGGGTGTAAATTTTTTATTTTAAAAATTGCAAGATTAGTTTTCTGGAATTCTCTTGTTTGAAAATAGAAGACAATCACAACACACACATCAATTTTTAACCGTGTCTCTAAAACACACTAAAGTGTATATTCTCAATTGTTTTCCACAAGTATAGTACAAGAAAGAATTCCAAGCAGCCTACCTATAGTCAATTTGGCTTTTTAACATTTTGGCTCTATGAGGTAGCTTGTTATTTATCAAGTTTTTATTGAACAAATCCGTTCTAAACTATGCCAAGTTCTTATACCCACTTGTGGGCTTCCCACACACACAAAAGCATGATTTGGCGCAATCCGTTAGGACTACTAAAGGAAGTGAAGACACTTGTACACAATCTAGCCACTTCCCTTTTAAGGAAAAGTGTATTTTTATTATAGTGGGTAGGATATTACCGCGGCAAAGGTGGTTGTCTCCCACTTGGTTCATTCCCTCTCACCGTCCTTGTAAGGAAAATCTTAGGAGGCAAGCCCTGTATTGCTCTATTTTAACTAGCATGTTCATATAAAACAAGGAAATGAAATTAAGAGTAAGTTTTTGGGAGTTTGGTTCACCTAAAAGGTGAAGAGCATATCCCTAACTTTCTCTTAGGTTTCCAAACACTCAAGCAACAATGTTCTTTTTCAATCTCCTAACAAATAGATTCTTATAATTGAGGTGTTTAGTCAATTCCTTATTTTAATTAAGCTAGATTCAATGAATGCCACAATTTAAGCAAGTGTAAGCTTGATTCGATGAATACCTTTTCCCTTGTAGCTAGCAATGGCTAGGCGCTTTTTTGTGATTTTTGCCTTTTATATTGCTTTTACTCACCTAGTGACGATCGTTCCCACTCCCTCCTCCAAAAAGTTAGTCCAACACAACCATTCAAAATGAGGGGAAACCAAATCAAAATTGATGAAGCAAAGAATTATGTATTGAACCTTAAGCACCTTATTTGCAAATTTTTAAGGAAAAACTTGAACTAAGGAGTAAAAATCCAATTGAGAGATACAAATTTTGTCTTGTAAGCATCTACAACCTTAAGATAATTTTGATATACCTAGTTTTCTTCCTCTTGTGGTTCCTTAAGAACCACTTTAATATGCTCAAAGTTCTCCTTCTTGATCCTCTTAACCAAAGCCTTCTCTTCTTGATTAAACCTAATCTCTGGCTTTTGGACCTTTCTATGCCTACTCATTTACAGTCAAAACATACAAACAAAGAGTAAGATAATCAAATTTATCAATCTGACAACAAATTAAAACAATAGACAATAGGCATCATTATCCAGCTAATATACGTAATTAAACTATTAGCAGGTGTAACTTTAATAATAGCGAGTGTCACTTTACAATGGCTCAAGCATTATTTAAAGTGACTCAGGCATGACAATTTATTTACTATGCGTGACAACTAATGTAATTCGTGTAAGATAAGCTATTTAAAGGGCCAATTCACAAAATTAAGCATCAATTATAAGATACTAGGCGTGACTTTCTGTGCAAATTACATCGTAAAGGCTATGATAGGTGGTAGAAGTCAGCTAACATGCGACACTTCTCTAGTAGCAGGTGTTGCTTTGCAGTCCCGAGCGTGACACTTTATCTCTCAAGCGTAACAATTTATCTAGCAGGCATTGGATGATTGTTGTGAAGCGACAGAACATGAAGTACAGGTGTTAGTTAAGGCTTTGTAGGCATCATTTTACCTATTTTCTACAAAACTTTCATGTAAAAGTGAAGATAGAACACAAAAAAAAAAGAAGAGAAATGTTAAAAATGAGGCTTAGAGCCCCACGGTGGGCGCCATTTGTGTGTGAATGCTTTGCACCTTCATGAAATTAGGATTAATATCTAACAATCTTAGCAAATACCATGGAAATTTAAACTAAGAATTGCATATGAATCCATGACATCTCATGGCTCTCTAATTAGATGTGGTAAGTAGAGCTCTCAGCTTAATCTCCACTAGTGACACTTCTAAAATGAGAAATATGATACTACAAATGCTTATTCTATCTCACTAACTCTCAAATTGATACAAAGATAATTCAAATGCTCTTGATTGCTATGAAATTGACTATAATAAGGATGCTTTGCAAATGAATTTCTAAGATGATTATTGCTCTCAAAATGCCTCATACTTATAGTAAATTCCCAAGGGTAGGGGGTAGAGTGAATTAACCATGATTTACCTTTGGTTGAGTCAAAAACTTTGCAATGTTCATAAATGGGGGGACAATTTAAATGTTTGTCTCGAAGCTTTGGACAAAAGGACAAAATTGAGTGGTTGAGATTGAAACTTTAAAATGAGTGATTGAGATTCATTTCTTTTTGAGTGATTTGTGTCTTTTTGTCCTTAATTTTCATTGGTTTCTCAACTTTGTTGAAATATACTATGATTTATTAAATTCAATTAATTAATTAAATTTAGCCATGTAAGGAATAGGTTCATTTTGATTTTTGATTAAACAACTATACAATTAATTGATTAAAATCAATTATATAATGCTTTTCACCCCTTTAAGCTTTGATTTAATTATTTAACATCATTATTTAATTTTTCCTTTTATTTAATTGATTTTGTCCAACTTTATTTATTAATGTCCATTTAAATTGATTTGATCCTTTTTAATGAGAATTAGTGCATTTTGACGATTTTGAGCCATTTTAATGATTTTAAAGCACTTGTCCATTTTTGAGTGTCTACAATGACTTCCACTCATCAATACTTAGCACACCTCCATCATTATTATAAATAACAGGCAAATACTTATTGTAATTTTTGTCAAACATCGCCAGCTTGGCCTTTACTTAATTTGATTTCCCTTTGATGAATTTTGAAACAGCACTTACCAATCCAATTTTCTCATATACCTCTGTCACCACTTCAGGGATATTAGGTCTGTGTTCCTGCAAGGCATCAAGCTTTTCAAACAACAACCTTCTCCTGGACCATGCACTATAAAGTGGCTCCAAAGTAGCCAATGACTCATTTATTTTCTCATTTTCCCTCTACAACAAGATAACTGATTGATGGACTAATTCCATCTTCTCTTTTATTTTGTTCTGTCTATGTTACACAACCTTTGCCATAGTCCTTAAGGCTGCATCTAGCCTCACCTTTTCTAAATCTTCAACTGGCCTGTCAGGAACCTCTACCTTTAGCTGAGAAGGGGCCTCAATTGGAAAAGGAGGGGGAAGTACTACCTTAGATGCTTCTTCAAGCTTGGCCTTTAGCTCTTCTAATTCACCCTCCATTTTCTTTATTAACATGAGCTTTAGATCCCTGTCCTTTGCAACCTTCATTGAATTTTCAAATAATTTGTCATACCTTTCTGACAATTGGATGGTTTTTGCCTTATTTAGGTGGGCCAAGTGTGTTACTACCTTAGACACCTCAAGATCAATGGCGTTCTACACAGTCTAGACAATTTTGTCTTCCTCCATCTTATCTTCAATGCTCACTACAGATGGCTTGTTAGTTCTAGGAGCCAAGGACCATAATGCAACAACTTGAGACTTGGGATCATAACCACTCCCTCTTATCATGTCATCTATTTTCACTTCATACAATAGACTTCCCTTTGGCTGCTTTTTGATTTGATCAATGATGAAAGCAGAGGTCAAATCCCATCCTAGAGTTAGAAGCATGCCACTTGATTTAACCATCTCCCTTGCCTCCTCCACAGTAATCTTCTCAAGACTGGGATCATATGATGTCAGAGCCCTTAAAGTCTCTTCACTTGGTTGCATTCCTTCAAGCAGGGTCTTTTTCACTTCTTCTTGCTTCCTCCAAATGAGGAAATCCCTGAATTCCTTGCTTTGGATGAACTGGTCATCACTGAGAAACTCCTCTTGGTAAAGTTCTCTTTCATCCTTTCCCAACAATAAGGGTAAATCCCCCTCTTCTTTTGATACAACTTTCTTACCTTCTCTGATAGCCTTGCTCAGTTGATGATGGTAGGCTCTGTTACCAGGCACAAGAGCAAAAGTATTGTCGAGTACCTTCTTCTATTTTTTCTTCTTAGAAGGCTCACCTACTTCATGTCTTTATTTTTTTAATTGTAGTTCTGAAGTATCCCCTTCTTTCTGTGGGTCTTGTGTCAAGTCAATAATTGTTGAGTCCCCACCTTGAGGTGGGATTTCACCCTCTTGTGAATCATCAGTGAACTCCTCAGACTCAGAAGTAGAATAATTTCTTGGCACCTCCAACTTCTCCTCAAGCAACCCTTCCAATTGGTTAGATAGGGTGCCATGCATTTCTATCATTTTCTCCATTCTTTGCAGATATGGGAGCTTAGGGAAAAAACCACAAAAAGGAATTTATGCCTTCTTCAGTCTGCCCTCTATATCCAGCAAATCAAAATATTTGGTCCATCTTCTTCCTACCTCATCTAGGTCCAACATGTTTCTTATCACATCCTCCTCATCCAGGCCTTCATGCTCTCTGATTGTTCCAATGTTAGGGATCAAGGTCATCCTGGCAATCTTGATGAAACCCTCAGAATCAACATACCGACAGGTACTTGTAGTCATCTTGAAATGATTTAGCCAACTACTAACCTGATCCAGTGCTCTTTTTCCAATCAAGAAGCTACCAATCCTGAATTGTCTCGATGTGAAGGTACCCTTCCTATGAGGTGATAGGTGTTCTTTGTCAGTCCATATTAATTACCAGATGAATTCCATCATAGCAACCCTAGGTGGTACAAATTTAGGAAGCATGTGTGGGGGTTGGGGGCAACCATAAACTCTGATAACTGTGAAGTTGCCTCCTAGGTAGAAATCTCCCCAATTGTGGTTCCCTGGCCATTTATCTTCATACTGCATTGGCCTTAACACCCTCAAGACCTTAGTTGGTAGCCTCACAACATTTGTTCCCAACATCTCAAGAATTGGATGGACAAAATAGTTCTAGAAAATAGAGAAGTTACACTCATTGGATGTGTAATTCCAAGCCCTTAACCAATATTGCACTGGGTTTGGATTTCCCTCAAAAGAAGTCCTTAATCTCAACATTCTTGCATCAAGATTATTAACATGGTAGTAAAAAATTAAATGCATAAGGAGGAAGTAATGCATGAATCTAATAGGTCTTTTACTCTCCTTTACAGACATCAACCACTCATGCATCCTATCGATTACATATTGGATGTAATCATAGTCAGTATTGGTGTGGGAATTCTAAATATCTAGGATTAGCATCAAAAGTTCAGCGAACAATTTTTCTTCATCCCCATCTATCCTGAGAACCCTACACAACCCATGACATAAGAACTTCATGTAATAATTAAGGGATGAAAATTGATAAGGGGCATTCATACTTGCTGGGAGGGGGGCTATATACTTAGCATGCTTGGGTATATGCTTAACTATCTAGCTTTTCATTGTCCCAATATTACTGGCATATTTCAGCCTTTCCTTCTTTAAGTTAATTTCAGTGGAAGAAGAAGCAAATAAATCAAATACCTTCATGAATGACCCCCTATTCAAGGAAATAAAAATAGACTGGTCCTCACATCTAATGGTTCTAGAGATAGGGTCATACAACCTAGCTAGCTCAATAATCAAATCAACATCTAAGAACACATCAGGCACAATCAACTTCGCCATCCCTAAAGCCCAAGCATTACAGATAAGAATTGTTTTATACCTATTATTATAAAAATATGAGAAGATGGTAAAACTTGAACCTGAAGGAGAGATAGGGCCTCTACATTTGTCCATGAGATCCTCAAATGTTGTGTCAATGGCCTTCTTGTTTTGATTCGAACCAAGAAGTAGCCTAATGAACTCATCTAAATAATTCAACTTTCCCTTATCTTCTCCACTCCGTTCTTTTGTAGCTCCACTAGATGATGCTACACTCACCTCTGGATGACTCATCTTGTCAGAGTAGAAATTCACAATACTACAAATTTTGCACTTCTCACTCACTACTTCAGCACCAGCAATCTCAATTGTCTTCATAATAACTTTGAGCACATAAAGCAATGAAGTCCTGTCTATATACTTCAAGAATTGAATGCGTACAATTGCCAAATCAAAACAAATACAGCCTTAGTCACTTCTGCATTCAATTCTACATATTACCAACCTTCAAATCATAGCTAGTTGTGGCGTGGATGTTGACAAGATGATTTAAAAAATAAAAAATAAAGTGCAAGATCAATGATCATGGCTTTTTGGCTTTAAAACCCTTAATTACTGATGCAAACCCTCATTAAAACCTAATTAGATGACATTTTACCTTTTTATAGCTTTGCAAAGTACTTTTTCCATGTTGCAATGGTTCATAACCTTGATTGGCAGGAAAAATTAACCAGACACAATTCAGAGATCCAGCGACAAGGCCATTTGCAGAATCTTGAAGTGATTTCTTAACTCATGCCTTTATCTGGAGATTCAGCGACTACTATTGATCCCAAATATGATCAATGATCCTTAGGCTATCTTTTAAAATTTATCATGACCCCACCGTAATCAGAGATTTGGTGACTGAAAGCAATCTCACATTCTCGGAACACTCGATTCAATCATGGTTAAACTCAGAGAACAAGTGACCAAAGACTTTGCCAATTCTCACAACCTTTTCCTTAACTTAGCAATCATCTAGAGAATCAGCGAACAAAGAATTTTACAACCTGTGAAACAAAACACCTTGACCATGGTCACATCTGGAGAATCAACGAACAACTAAATCTCTTAATCTCAGAAAGCCATGCTTAACTCTCATTTTATCTCATGATTCAGCGAACAAGGCTACCTCGCATTCTCAAAAAGAAATACTTAACCATGGTTAGCCTTCAAGATTGAGTGAATAACCCAAATCTCCAATTCGTTGAATGTTTTTCCTACCTTAGGTTATATCTTGAGATTACACGCTGGTCGTAGATCTTAAGAACAATCAGTGGCTGTCACTGAATCACTCAATCCATCAGACCTTTACCTTTTAATTACAAGAATTAGTGACCATTGCATTCACATGATCTCCCAAGGTTATTGAACTTAACCATTTTATTCTGAGAATGCATGACTGAAGAAGACATGTCTCAACTTTGCTTTGTTCGCCAGGTCGCCGAATGTTTTGGAGCTTTACTAATTGGTTCTGAGATCCTGCGAACACTTTACTCGCTTAATCACCAAATAACTTAAAGCATTGCCATCTTTTCTTGAGATCAAGTGACAAAGGAAAACTTTATCCCTCGCCAAATTAAAAAATCAGAGCCGTCAAACTTAGAGGATATGAGAATAAGACTCAGTCACCAGATTGCTAAATGATTTGGAGTAGGACCCAATCTTTTTGAGATTAAAACCTAACCGCCAATTGCAAACAAAATCAACGACATTTGTTGGATCACTGGAAGACTATGAACTTAACCACCTGACTTAGAGAATAAGAGATAACCACCACGCCAAGTTGCCAAATGTTTCAATGAAACTGCCAAGAATCAAGTGAATAGGAGACAACTTAGTCGCTGAATCGCTGGATGTTAAGACTAACCGTGACAAAGACTAGGAGATTCAACAACATAAGAAAAATTAACAAAGGACTCACCACTATTGCTAGTTCACTGAAAGACTTAAAGACAAGGAAGAACATTGCGTGATTCAGCGAGGACAAGGAAAAATGACCACATGCAAATTTGGAAGACTTAAGTGACCCAAAAAGTAACGCGCGAATAGAAAGAACTAGGGCACACTCAAAACTAACCAAATAAATAACCATTTAGGGCAAAAATGTCCAAGGAAAGGGTTTAAAAACACAAATATGACAAATTTTAAGGAGTTCTGAAACCCTAAACCAAACAAAGACATAAGCAAGGACATTTAAAACAAGACTTGGAGCAAAGACCTCAAAAAACCTAAAATATACCCAACACCTTCACACTTGGGGGTCGAGGTTTCATGTGTTAATTTTCTCCTTCCTTTTCTTTCTAAGGATCTACTTTCCTTGGTATAGTGGCATTTGTTTATCATGTAACAATCTTTTCTTATAAGGAATTATTTTGTTTTGATTCAAGATTATCTCTTATGAAAGAAGTGTGTATCCTAAATCACAACCTCTTTCTTATTTGGAAAATTATGTTCATCCTAAATAAATTCCCTTACTTTGGGTGCTTAAAATATGTTATCCTTCATCAAGAATCCCTTTTTCACCTAGCAATAGTGGGCTAACAGGGTGCATTCTTGTTCTCTTCCCCTCTTGGTCTCGAAGATGTTGTCTTTGTTCAGGAAATCCTCTTGAAGGTATCTATCTTATAACTAGGATATATTCCTTACAAGGGTCTTTTCCCACTTGCAGATATCCTTTCACAATTATCTAGATTTCCTTGGCTAATAAGAGTATTCACTCTTTTCTAAGGGAATGAGCATACATTATTGTTTTAAGGATATCTCCTTGTTGTTAGAAGTTGGTATCCTTGTTCTCTTTTCCTTATGATGTCACTGTTGTCCTATGTCATCATCATAAGGAGGAGGCATGCATGTATCCTCCTTGTATATTATGTAGATGTTTTTTAATTGATCCCCAAGGAGACAATGCCTTACTTAGGATTGATCATGTTTTTAATTCCTAAGGAGACAACGCTTTCCTTAGGACTAATTATTTTTTTATGGATCCACATGGAGAGAATTTTTTATGTAGGAATGATCCCCTAAGATTATGCTATGCACAAAAACTCCCTAAGTTGTCCCTGCGCACAAAATTTCAAAGCCACCCCTGAGCGCAAAGTTTTCTTTTAAGCCACCCTCGTGCGCAAAATTTTTCAAGGTAGAATTGACTAGAATAACACATCTTGATAGACCATCAATTCTCCTTACCTTCTCTTTGGGATGAGTGGAACTAGCATAAAATAGCTTTCTAGCCTTTCTACTCTTCTCCTCCTCTTCCTCTTCTCCCATAAATTACCTATTATAACACAACTTGCTAGTTTGTTGGATTTATGGTCTCTCTCTTTTCTTTCCATGCTCTCATAACTATGCTAGTGGGTTGGATAATGGAGTTTTGTTTCATCTTTCATGATGTTTTTGTCCTTTCCATGTGGTCACTTATTCTCTTCAATAGCTTTCCAAACATGATATTAGTGGTTGAGACATTTCTCGGTCAAGATCTCTTCTACTAGTGGATTTGTAATTTTTGTTTTTAGTAGTAACCTCTCTTTGTGTTTTATGCCTTTTGTCTTTGTTTTTCCTTTCATATTTTTTTTCCTACCTTTTCACATGGATGTCTAAGTTGAGATCCTTTTTTTGGGTGCTTACATCCTTAAACTTAGTGATGCCTTGTCTCCTTACAATTTTCCCATGATCATATCTCTTTCTCCACCTCATTCCTCTCTTTTCTCTCATCTTCCTTTATTGTAAGCATGATTTTGTCTCATACTCCTACTAAAGTGGGGGATAAATGTACCATCATAAATTTTAAGAACCTAATATGTGTATAAATTAAGGATTATTTTCATATCTCTATTCAAAAAGCAATTACTGATAAAAAAAATGATTATTTTGTTCCCATCTTAGTGTGTTTTCTATAGTAGGACCTCATGTGGCACTTAATGGATACCTAAATTCAAATATGGGTCATTTATCCTTTCAATCTCGTGTAAAATCAAGGTTAGCCCTTATTTATAAGTGTGCTCTTCTATTTTTTCTCCAATTAGATACTTCATTTCATCATATAGGCCTCATATCCTTATGTGTGGCCTGCGTGACCTATCCCAACCCCAAAATAAGTTGTACCTGAAAATCCCACACCTACCCTATTTCCTGGCACCTAGCCCAAATTTGGGAATAGTTTCCTAGGTACAAAATGGTTTTGGTGTTTTGTGCCCTTGGATAGAACAAATTTGGCATGTTTAGGCCCAAATTTGGCCCAAAGATCTATGCTAAGGTTTTGGTGGGAAATCTAGTCGCGTGGTCAACCTGCTTGATTTTTAATCCTCAAAATGATGTGAGATTTATATAAACACCATATCTCTCCTCATTTTGGGAGACCTTCATGGTGATTATCAAGTGTATCCATTATTGTCAAAGAATTCTAGCAATCAAGCATTCAAGCTATCAAGTGTAAGGAAGAAAAAGCAAGTTCAAGATCCTTCAAACATTCATTCTTTTCAATAATTCAAGGTGTTTTAGTCCATACATCTAGCTTCTTTCCCCATTGAATTCCAAGAAAAGGAGTTTTCTATCAAGGAAGAAGATCCACATCCATCCACTTTCATCTGAGTATTCTCTCTCTTCTCCTCAATAGAATATTGTGGTGAATTACAAAATTCATTCCATTCAAGGTTTTATCTTTTGTGATTTCCTTTTGGTTTTTTGTGTTGAGACAAAGCTATTGCATTAACATACTTGATTATATTCAAAGAATTATTTGCATTTACAAGGTATGATATACTTCATTTTCTAGATCCAGCCTCTGCTACATGACATCACACTGTTATTTATTTTATTTCATTTAAAGGTTGATTCTTAAATAGGTGTTTGAATGAGGCAAACCCCTCTATCCAACCTTCCTCCCCATTTTTATGTGTGTAGGAATAGGTCTTGAAGCTATCAAAATAAATTTAGAGAGAACAAGAACTGTCAAATAAATTGTGGAAGTTTGAGACTAAAACCTAGGAAACAAAACTAGTTTGGCAAGCTATCCCTGGGTACAAATTGAATTTGGCATTTTGTACCCTCTTGATTCAACTCATATTTGGTAGAGAGTCAGGGTATAGTCTTCAAGTCCTAGATATGCATTTACAAGTATTTTTGAGATATTGTGCGTCGAATATTAAGCTTTGAAACAACATATCTCTTATTTCAATTCTAATTGCATATAGATATTTCTTAATATGTACTTCTTATCTCATTATCATTTTCCATTTCAACTTTACATATTTAGCAAAGGATTATTGACCCATTTAGCACTTGGGACCTCCCTAGCCTATTGGGACATCTTCCTTTTGAATGTGCAACTTTGAAAAGGGGAAGTGATTTACCTCTATACATTGATTTCCATTTCCTACTACACATTTATTTTGCAAGTTGAAGGATGAAATGAAGGCAGAGAGGATACATTTGGCTGAGAAGATTAGGCAAAGGAAAATGAGATGAAAACATTGTCTAATAAACTATGAGATGCATTGAAATAAGAGAATCATTGTGTTGTTAGTGAATCTTCTTATTGAAATGCATTGTAAAACTAGAGAAAGAAAGGGAAATAATAGATATAATGCACCTATATGAAGTTGAGATATTAAATATTATCTTCTTAAGAGATAATGGACGAGAAAAATTTTGTTGTCGATTTGATGATTAAGGACCATGATGAGAACATAAAGTATAATCTTTTAGTTGAATCTGCTATAAGTGGTTCTACTTTTGTGAATTTTCATATCTTCCCATGGCAAGCATCAACTATTTTTTAGTTTATGGTTATCTTCAAAATTGATCTTAATTACATATAATTGAAATTGAAATTTTTGTAATGAAATTTAGTTCTATAAATTTTTACTACAACAAAATTATAAATGAATTAGGGCCTAAAATAATGTTCTACTTCATTAGGCTCCTAAGTTCATCCTAAATATATAAGTCTTCCAAGATTAGGTTCATAAGATCATTCCTAACATATGAATCTTTTGAAGTGTTAATTTGAATAGAGAAGGCATATTTGTAATTCTAGACACGGTCTATAAATGCATGTAGAAAGTAGTGAACATGGATTCATTTTGAAAGCTTCATCAAGGTTAAGCAAAATTAATTTCAAAATGAGTTACCTCGTCTTAATTATTTTCTAAAATTACTTCTATTATTGTCCCCATTACTAGGGTAGGAAATGAAGAGTATTATTGAAGTTATTACCTAAAATTTCATTAACCTGTAAATCATTTTTGTGATGAAATTATTAGTAGTATTAGGTTATCACCCTCAGTATTTGTTATCCCACTTGTTTTAAATTTTTTAATGGTAATTCAATAGTAGTATCAAAGCTATTGCAAACTACCTTTTCAAGAAATTAATTATAGTATCCAAGTTACTATTAAAGTTTATGAATAACGACCCATAGCTCCCAAGAACATCTGCATGCAAACACCTGTCACAGAAAGAGAGAGAAGCAAATAGCTATGGAGACTTGAACATATGGATCCATGAGAGAGGAGAAATCCTTGATGTGCAAAAACAAAAGTTGCAAATCAAATAATGAAATGTCAGAAAAGGTTACAAAGTCTTATGAGATCAAACCTTATAAAAGGAGATCAGAAAACCTAAAAAGGTAAAACCCTAGGTTGCATAATAATAATGAATAAAACAATTAATTATTATATGCCTAAAGTTTAGCTTAAGTTGAAAGAGGTAATAAGTGACTTAATAATTAAATAAATATGATTTAATTAATAAGAAAACACTTTATTACTCTAACACCCCCCCTTAAGATAAAATTTGGGAGAAGCTAAAAACCTAGAAAGAACTACTGAAAGCAAATGGGTCCCGACAATAAAAGGCCTGATTAGGTACCCAAGTACAAAAGAGAGTCTCTAAAAAGTGGAGAAATAGAGAAAACCACATGGGAAAAACTCTATTCCAAAAAGAGACCAAGACTAGTCTAAAGGACTGAAGAAGCCTCCAAAACTAGGAATGTTCCAGAAAATAGGAACAAAGATGAACATGTACAACATCATTGAAGCATGAAACTGCAAACTCTGTCAAGAAGAAACTGATGATCTGAAGATCCTCCACAGAAATATGACTAGGTAGAGAAGACTGTAATATGCATGAGAGCCCTCAAATAACACTACTTGAATTAGGAGGCAAACAAAGGCAAACACCTGAACTCGAAGATACAGATGGCATAAACACCAAAAGTCTAAAGAGCTGATCAATCAAAGTTGGAAGAGTGCATCCAAAAATAGGAAAGAAAAGAGTGTCCATATGGTAAATGATCCATCTCATTGGAATGCATAGGTACCCAACCACTACAACCACCTAGTACATAGAATCAAATACTGAATACATAACTCACACTATCAAATCAAGGAAGTAGTAGAACCAATAGTAGAAACCCCCCATACTGCTGACAAGGGAGTAATGACAGGTACACTAAAAAGATCATCCAATATGAACTGCATGATGAAGAAGAATCTGAAACATCGAATGTGCAGAGAGAGTACAAACACATATAAAGATACCTGAGGCTAATGTTGTTGGAGAAATGCTCACATGAAAAAAGTAGATAGAAAATAAAGGCAAACATCAAAACCCCCCTGGCACTTTATAATGGAGTGCGAGTACATAAAGCACGAACATGTGCAAGATCCCATACATGCAATAGAATGGAACTTTATCTCAATGCATATGCATAAAAAAATGCTACAAAAATGAAGTATACACTATTCAAAGAAGAGTGAAGGCTGCTGAAACAAAAGAACAGCCTAAGACAGGCCATCCCTCAAAGGGAAGAGATCCCAGGACCTATAACATCCAAGATATCCACCAGACTGCAAAAATGCAAGAATCTGAATAAAATGATCCTAGAGAAGAATTCGGGAAAATGACTCACAACACTGGAAATCTCGCTGAACAAGCTTTCCAATGATATATCATTTTCTGAAAACAGAGTCCAGATGTGCAAGATAGAGTTCCCGGAGTGCAGAACTGAACATCTATCTTTGAAAGTGAAAAACACCACCAAAAAATAAAATACAAAAAATCAAACCTATAGATATGGAAAGATCTCAGAATCAACTTTTTGACAATATCTCGTTTGCCAAATTTTGACACCGTATGCTCAAGATATGAGCAAAAAACCAAAAGCTATGCTAGAGGGCCCAAATAATGTATTTGGAAGGATCTGAAGATGGGTGACATAAAAAAAGGACAAAATCACACATGAAATCATCAAATCTGATAAAATCTTAAAAATATCTTTTTAGCAATATCTCGTTTGCTGAAAACGGAGCCCGGATGCAAGAGAAATGGATCTTGAAATGTAGGAGGTCTAAAACACCAAGATCATAGAGAATATATGACTTTGACAGCAAAAAAATAGCATCAAAATGGAAAATTCTAAAAACCATACCAGCAAAAATGGATCGGGCTTGGAACCAGCTTTCCAACAGTATATTACACGCCTGATTACGATCCTAGATGCCCAAGTTATGGACAAAAATCCACAGGTAGCTCCAAAAGGCCCCAAAAATAGTGCAAATCCATGCTGACATCAACAACCTGCGAGCCTAATTTTGATGGCCAAATGGCCGTCACAAAGCAAATCCACCTTGGGCTAAAAAAGAGAGGCCCTATTCACATGGGTGACCAAGGAGCTAAAAATCTAGCGCTGGGGACCTGGGGGCGGGTCCTCCATGTGACTGTAAGCTCTTGTTGATGGGGTTGTCCGTGCAAATGGCTGCAGTCCTGATAGTTAACCAATGCGGTCCCGACGGTCACCGCGGCGGTGATTGCGACAATCATCATTTGGTTACCCTGCGGTGACTATGTAGTGGGCCGTCGGAGGAGCTCAGGTGGCACCCGAGAGGAGCTCGGGTGGCCGCGTGGTGGCGCCTAGCGACACTACTACAAAAAGATTTTTTTATTTTTTTTAAATCCATACTTTCACTGCCTTGGGATATGTGCTAGGCCTTATGGCCTGGTACGTAATTTTTTTTTGTCTCAAAGGCCAACTTGTCCAAAATTGACAAATTTTATATGGATTTTAAGTATCTTAGGCGCTCTGGATGCAACCATGATGTCCGTTTAGGCCAAAAGTGCTCCAAAAATAGTGATCACCTCAGGAGCCATGCCGAGGCTGATTGCAAAACATTTTTTGCCACAGATTCCAACTTTGTCCAAAGTGGACAAATTTTATATGGATCTTGGGGTTCTTGGATGTTTTGAACACAACTGTGAGGCCCATTTGAAGCCAAGATGACCAGAAAAATAGGTCCCCCCAGATCTACTAGGAAACTCTCTAAAAATGTAGATATGATGAACACGACCAAATCTCTCAGGAAGAGGACATGGGCAAGCAGATTTGAAGCTTTGATACCACATTAGAGTTGATGAATAACAACCCACAGCTCCCAAAAACACTTGTCATAGAAAGAGAGAGAAGCAAACAGCTATGGAGACCTGAACGTATGGATCCACGAGAGAGGAGAAATCCTTGATGTGCAAAAACAAAAGTTGCAAATCAAATAATGAAATGTTAGAAAAGGTTACAAAGTGTTATGAGATCAATCCTTATAAAAAGCCTTATAAAAGGAGATCAGAAAACCTAAAAAGGTAAAACCCTAGGTTGCATAATAATAATTAATAAAGGAATTAATTATTATATGCCTAAAGTTTAACTTAAGTCGAAAGAGGTAATAAGTGACTTAATAATTAAATCAATATGATTCAATTAATAAGAAAACACTTTATTACTCTAATAGTTACCTCCCTAAAGAATTAGTTGTCCAAAATTTAGTATCTAATGTTTTAACAAAAATACAAAGAAATCATTTTTGTAAGCATTGACACAATTGCAAGGATATATATCTTACCACTATTGACATAACATTTAACAAAATAATTATTCCAAAGGAAATGACAAATCAGTATGGACACAACTTTTATCGAAATAATTATTAAAAAGAGAAATGACTGACCCATATTGGCATTACTTCTAGAAAATAAATTATTTCTTTAGCATTTTTTGGCAGATCACTGGATTAAAATACTAATAGATAAATAGAACCCAAATAAGTTAAACTTGTACGTATTCAAACAGAATTATGTCTTTACAAAAGAATAAGAAATCACACATATAAATGTGTTAATACACATAACATAGTTTTTGAGTTGCAACTATATAGGTACTTTAAGATGTTAGTATTTTACAAAGCGTTTGAAAATGAAAATTGTATCAGTATTTTGTGAAAATCTAAGGAGTGCAAAGTTGAAAAGTGTAGTGTCGGTATAATAGATGTATCAAAAATTCAGGATGAGTAGTGAAGTTTTCTTGTTTGAAGCCAAAAGTTGTAACTTTTTAATGTTTACAATGGTGTGATATATTTTGTGATCAAATGTATTAGTTGTTGGAGTTCAAACTAGATCTGAATCATCTTCAAAGTTAATAGAAGATTATTAGTAGACATTGGAAAGAAAAATGAATTACAAAGTGTTGATATATAAAGAGACCTATCTAATTTTGCAATGTCAAAGAAGGTGTGGAATATGTCTTGTATACCTTGCATGAGTGTTCTATGTGATGCATGATAATTGGGGGAATTTGCATATAATTGGTATTTAAACTTGCCACACGGGTCTATTGCCACATGGAATGAATTTGAGATGAAGTTCCTTAATAAGTTCAAATTATATGTGGATCCGACAACTATCCATCACCAGTTCATTTTGGTGAGGAAGGGCCTAAATGAATCTATTGCCATGTTCAACCATCATTTTCATAAAATGTATCAGAAGCTTGAGTCCCCTTACACCATACTAGTTGGGATTGCCATATAAGTGTACCTACGAGCCTTAGACCCATTAACGTCTATATTTCTAAAAAGGCTGCCACTAGGGGACATAGATACATTGGACAATCAAGTTTCGGTGCAACAAGTGCCAAGGATCAACCCGGTACTTGCTCCATATGCTAATGCCCCACCACTTGCTATCACATACCCAGGGTATGATACACATAAGGCCGCCTTGTGTGAACAAAAGGTTGCTGTCCCAAACGAGCCAGACCATGCACTGGTGAACAAGTTAGATGATATGAAGAAGACATTATCCCAATTAACCAGAGAAATCACCCAGATGAAGCTCAACCCCTCTTTGAATCAAGGAAATTACCAACGCCCAGTTACTGCCCCGAATACCTACTCTTAAAATCAGAATCATAATTATGGCAACAACAACAACAATAATAACAATGGAGGAGGTTATGGGAATGGCTCTCAAGACAAATAGTTTTGGACAACAATAGACAAATAGAACATGGAACACATGTCTGAATAATGGGAGCATACTCGCAAATAATGCCAATTTCATCAGCTCATCAAAAGCTAACTTTACCCAAGGTCCTAGCATGCACCAATCGGATTATGAATATAGGGGCGAGTCTGATAACCAGCAAGCCCACGATTCAGAGAGTTCTCAGACTCACTTCTATGCCATGTTTTTTGACTCATATAATCCAAGTATGGGGGGGACCCTGGTTGATAACACTGCGGATGAAGAATTTGTCTTCCCATTCAACCAAGACAATCAGCTAGAGTATTTCGAGGTCCATGCTTTCTAGAACAATAACATGAATACCTACAATCTAAGAAGTAGAAGAGAACCTTTGATGGATGACATTCCCCCAGGTATGCAACCTACTCCACTTGATCCAAAGGCCAACAATAATCCTACACTCCTGAGGGGATCCAGTGCCACTGTTGTTCAGACAACACAACACCAACCTACTATGTTAAAAACTCCATTCTGGGCCAACGAGAAATACAACACAATAGAGGAACTAAAGAAAGTTAGAACAAATATGTCAATGTATGATATGCTAAAAAGTTGTCCCACTCAAAGAGAGGCTCTCTTGAAGTCCCTCGATCATTCCAAATCAGCCTCATCTAGCAATAATACTAGGAATGTATCCAACGTGAATGTTGCAGAGGCAATGCCGACTATGTTCAAGGATAGGGTAGAAGTACCCCCATTCTTGCTTAGCCTCAAGATATTTGGAAGGAATTTGCACAAATGTTTGATTGACTCAGGGGCTTCATGTAACATGATGCCATTGTCTATATGCCAAAGGTTGGGAATGAGCCCCCAGTCAACTAACAGGGTGGTGATCCAACTTGACAAAATAGAGGTTAGAGTCATTGGAGTCTTAAAGGATACATGCATACAATTGATAGCTGACCCTAGAATCCAAGATTGCATTGACATACATGTGGTAAACATCCCAGAAACTTATTGCATGCTGCTTAGTAGAGAATGGACCCGGTCTTTGAGAGGATGGTTCTCTACGGACTTTACCCAACTTTGGTTGCCATGGAAAGGGCTCAATAACCAGATTAAGATTGATACAGAGCCCAAGCTCAAACAAATGATAACTGAGTACAATGCCCCGAATGAAGTCTTATTCTCACAAGTTGATTTGGGAGTGTATCATTTTGACAAGGCATTTACATTCCATCTCAAGGAAGAAGAAGGCTCAAACAATAGCCCTGTCCAGGGGTTAGTAAGTACCTAGATCCCTGAGGAGATTCTCACAGAATTCATAAATGGCATGATGAGAAACATGAGGCATATTGGCCAAGATGCTGACCCAAACATATTGATGCTACCAGGGTATTGTCATCTTCATCAAACAATGTTAGAATAACTAAGAGGGGGGTGAATCAGTTATCTAGTGTCCCAAAACAAAATGTATAATTCAAAACAATTTCCTCAATTTCTGCTCACCAGTAAGCAATAATAACTCTTACTGTCTGTGTTTTTACCGATTACCAGTCTAATACTTATAACTATTTACCGATCAAATCTAACATGTAACATGCAAAGTATGATAACAAACAAATATCACAATCAACACATAACACAAGAGATTTAACGTGGAAACCCTGTGAAGAGAAAAACCACTTAGGACCGGCAACCCAAAAATTGTTCACTCTTCTAAAGTGAGGTCGGTTAAGACCCAACCCTGTTAAAGGTTACAAACACACTGTTAGGTGTGACCTTGTTAGAGGATTTTAGACTAGAAGTTATCATCCAACCAACATTCACTATGGGGTTGACAGGATAACAATGTTCATTCTATGAATGATACATCATAAGACTTTCAGAGTCCACTCGGTTAAGAGATTTAGACTGTATACAATGGTTAAATATGTAATAGTAAAATGATCTGCCTTAATACAAATTCAATTGCAGATTATAGATCAATATTTAGTCCATACAAATCCTTTTGATCAATAATTCACTTCAGATTCAATACTGTATCAACTTACTATCCGTCGGTAATTGCTCTTTGTAGCTCGATAGTTGCTTTGCAGCTCGGTTCTTACTAAAAAGTATGATCATAATTCATGAAAACCTTATTCATGTGATAATCCTGCAACTTCTTCTTTTTCCCGACACTTTCATAAAGAAATTTTGTTCTCTTATATAGACGAGTAAATCATTTTCTTCTCCACCATCAGATTTTGCCGCTTAATCACAGTCATAGATTTTTCCGCTTAAAACTTTCTTGGTACTTGTGTCAATAACACGTTTCAATTTTCTCCGTTAGATCTTCTTTGAATTTTGTCAGTCGTTGATTTGTGTAACAAACTTTATCTGTTACCTCGATGTTATACTCTTGCCAGCTCATCAATCTTATCAGCTAAACTAATCATTTAATTCATTTTGTTCCACTTGGTTAACAAAGAATGCATTGGTGAACACTACTCGGTTAATACTGCGGTCGGTATACACTACATTCCGTTGGTGTATACTAGAAATGCTTCATTTATTGACAACACTGCTTTGTGTCTTTCAGCTCTATACTTCATTATAGATGAATGCAACATAATGAAGTCAATATCATCAAGTCATAGACTCATCAATAAGTTACTCAATGTGTTCCTTATCCTCATCTATCATGTACATCTTTCCTCATATAAATTTCTCTGTTCTTCATCTCTTTTCCATTTTTCTTTAGATGTCTCAGTGTAGTAACTTACAAGATAAGTGTTGTCAAACTAGTTGACATCAATGACAACATAATACTGATTTAATCATATTACATATCTAATCAGCAACTCCTCAGTGATCTTGCAATCATAGATCCTTCAATCAGATTCCAAATCAGTTGTAGTCCAACAAACAAACCATTCTAAGTTTGCATGCCAAGACTGCTAGGAGGTAGTAGCCCAAGTAATAAGTCAGATGTCCAATGCATCCAGGGCTACAAGGGATGAAATGATGCATTCAAGTGAGGATGGATCTCCCCTCAGTGAAGAACCTTAGGGTCACATAGTTGAATGCTTTATACAAGAAGAGTGGAGCTCTTCTGATGACAGTTGCCTACCTCCGTGTCATGATGTGTGGTGCGATGTCAAGGCAAAACAAAAGATGAAGTGGGTTCCACTTTCAAAAAGAGAATTTTCAGACGAGGACAAATTGGAAGCTCCAAATATCGAAGGCCTATCATCAGCCGTGGCCCCCATAGATCCCCAAATCAAGATGCCTCTACCATAGATAACTCTAGAACCCCAAATTAAAACATCTTTCAATAGAAATAATTTAGTCTCGAAACTTTGGTTCGATGGCTCCAAGTGTAAACTAGGAGTACGAGTTGGGATCAAATTAGTCAACCCTCATGGGGGTTCATATTATGCCGCCTATCGACTATAATTCTACTGCACCAACAATGTTGCCGAGTATGAGGCTCTAGTTTAGGGTCTCCTCCTGGCACACAAGAAGAAAGTGAAAGCAATAATAGTAGAAGGTGACTCACAATTGATAGTCTGATAGATCAAGAGCTAGTATTCCTGCACTGACAAATGATTGGTCTCATACTGCAACTATGTCTAGGATTTAATCAAGGACTTTGAAGCTTTTAACATTTAGAGCATCCCAAGAAGAAAGAATATTGTAGCCAACACTTTAGCAATATCTACAAGCTCTTTACAATCGCTAGAGAAATCCAAATTGAAGAAATTCTCTGTGGAATTAGTGGTTGTACCGGCTGTCCCTAACAACATAAAAAACTTCAAGGTATTTCAAGATGATCAAAAAATATTGGAATTCATTATGAACGCAGGGATCTTTGACAAGTAGAGCATTGATGAAGAAGAGGATGAAATAGAAGAGTCAGATGACTTAGGGATTTTGAACTTGAAAACCAATTCCATTCCAAAAGGTATGGTAGCTCTAGAGAGAATTTTTGATAAAGATGAACATGCTCGAGAAAGAGGGAAAACACTAGTAGTGGGCGGAGATGATTGTGAGCTCTACAACTTGGGTATGAAACTTGAACCTAGGGAAGTCCACATAGGCAAAGTCGGCACACCAGAAGAAAAGAAATAGATGGTCAAGTTACTCATTGAATAAAAAGACATCATAGCATGGTGCTATGAAGATTTGAAAACCTATGATCCCAATGTTATCATTCACAACATTCCTTTGAATCCAGATGCTAAACCTTTCCACCAGAGACAAAGACCAGTGAACCCTGTGATCAAGCCAGTAATCCAAAAGGAGGTGCAAAAGTTGCTCGATGATAGGATAATTTTTCCCATTCGGCATTCAATTTGGGTCGCTAATCTTGTCCTTGTGAGGAAGAAAAGTAGAGAGGTTTGGCTTTGTTTAGACTTCAAAAACTTTAACAGGTCCTCTCAAAAGGACAATTACTCATTGCCATCCCTTGACGAAGTGCTATAGGTAGTTAATGGTTCTCAGATGATGTCTTTTCTAGATGGCTACTCAGGGTACAATCAAGTCATGGTAAAGTAAGAGGATCACCTAAAGACAACCTTCACAACTAAGTGGGGAACATTTTCTTATCACGGTATGCCATTTGGGCTAATCAATGTGAGAGCCACTTTGTAATGGGCTATGGATGAGGCATTGAAGGGTCTAGTCAAAAAATGCATTATTATCTATATGGACGATCTCACTATTTTTTCCAGGAACCATGTAGACCACATTGAAGATTTACGAAAGGTCTTGAAGAGGTATCGACGTTATGGGATTTATTTAAATCCTAAGAAGTGTGTCTTTGGGGTGACTCAAGGCAAGCTTCTCAGGCACATCATATCTGAGACATGCATCTCAATTGACCCTGAGAGGGTTGAAGCTATCCTCAAATTGGTTCCTCCAAATAGCAGGAAGGAGTTGAAGTCCTTTGGGAAAATCAACTTCATCAGGAAGTTTATCAGTGGGTTTGTAGAAATAGTGCATCCATTAAACGATATGTTGAAGAAAGATGCTAAAATTGAATGGAGCACTCAGGCTAAAGAGGCTTTCAAAGAAATCAAGACGTCCATCGCTATTGCCCTAGTCTTGGTCAACCCCAATTATCTCCTGCCATTCAAGGTTTACTCCTTTTCTTTAGAACATTCGTGTGCAGGAATCCTCACACAAAAGAAAGAAGGAGAAGATGAATGATCGATAGCTTTCATGAGTTGTCCCCTAAAAAATGTAGAGCTCAAATATCCAAATTTGGATAAACAATATTTTGCCTTGGTTAAGGCTATTAAGAAATTCAAACACTATATCCTTCGGAGCAAAGTCATTGCTATTGTTCCAGATCCAGCAGTCAAGTCTCTGCTAA
Source organism: Chamaecyparis obtusa (assembly GCA_027943335.1). Taxonomy (NCBI): domain Eukaryota; kingdom Viridiplantae; phylum Streptophyta; class Pinopsida; order Cupressales; family Cupressaceae; genus Chamaecyparis; species Chamaecyparis obtusa. Next base: position 287,271 of record BSBK01000184.1, on the reverse strand, counting down.
TGCAAAATGAACTAGGAGAGTGAAGGGGAAAATGAATGGCAATATTATAGGAATTTGACATTGAGATCCAACCAATGAGATTGGTGAGAGGTCAAGGCCTTACCAAGATGATGGTCAAAACATAACAAGGTTTGGTGTGCCAGGTGTACACCAACAAAGGAGTAGTCACTGACATATGGTATCAAGACATAGTTTACTACTTGCTGCAAAATTGTTTCCCAGATGGATTGAATGGTTCCCAATGAAGAGAACTTAAGAATAAGAGCAATTCATACATGTTGAAAAATAGGAAGCTCTACAAATGCAATTATGATGGGATGTACCTACAATGTTTAGATCGAATAGAAGCTGGACAGGTTCTCACAGAATTTCATGATAAGTATGGTACTGGGCATGGATCAACAGAAGCTATAGCTCATCGGATACTGAGATCTGGCTATTACTAGCCAATTTTGTTTAAAGATACTCACGAGCATGTGCGTTGTTGCCATGTTTGGCAAACCAGTGCCATTCGAGAGAAACATCCGATGATGCCCCTACAACTAGTATACAAAGTGTGTCCGTTCACCCAATGGGGGCTAGATTTTGTGGGAATGATCAATCCTCCATCCTCTGCAGGCCATTGATACATCTTGACCACAACTGATTACTGCACGTGCTGGAAAAAGGCACAAATTATGAAAAATTGTACCACTGAGGTGATCACCAAATTCCTGGAAGAGTTCATCATCACGAGGTTTGGCATGCCTTTTTTCTTGGTATGTGATAATGCCCCCTACTTTTCATCTGCAAGTCTCATTCAATGGGCCTTTGAAAACTAGGTAATTCTAAAATTCTCATCCAATTACTACCCGCAAGGGAATGGATTTTCTGAGTCAACCAATAAGAACTTAACAATAGTAATCAAGCATCTCTTAGATGACAATCTGAGAGACTGGCACACTCAGTTGAAATATGCTCTACGAATGGATCGAGTGAGAATTAAGAATGCTTTGGGGATGTCTCCCTACCAGCTAGTCTATGGTCTACAACTCATCTTTTCGATGAACCTAAAAATCTCTATTCTGAGATTCATGGATCAATATGTCGAGGGTTAGGACTGGGTGTAGATTCATCTGATGAACTTATTGGACCTTGAAGAAAAAAGAACTATGGCTCTAGAACATGTGGCCAAAAACCAAGCTGTTGTCAAACAACGGTTTGACAAAAGAGCAACCATAAAACCCTTTCGAATTTATGATATGGTCCTAATGTGGGACAAAGCAAAAGAGAAACCAGGTAGCCACACCAAATTCCAACATTTGTGGATAGGCCCATTCTAGATCCCCGAGATCCTAGGAGAGAATGCTTTTTGGATTAGTTCTCTTGATGGAGAATTGGTCCCATTGCCAGTAAATGGCCAGTTTCTGAAGCATTATTTCGGGTCTTGACTAGCCCCTTGTATACTACTGTATATTCTTGTACTTTAGTGTCTTTCTTTATTTTTTATTTCAGTCTTGTTGTCCGTGTCTTTTCTTTGGGTCTTTGTTTGTAGGAGGTAAGTTCTTTCAAGTTTTAGTGGTCCATTCCAGGTAGTCTAGGCAATAGATAAAGGTTTCCCATTGTTAAAATCTTTGAGGTAGTACCGTCTTGCAGTGAGCCGAAGACAATGATCATAGGTAAGGCATTTTATTTTCAGACTTCTCGGAGGAGTTAATCAGAATCAACCATCCTCAACACTGACGCATATTTAAAGGAGATCCCGAGCCATGAGCTTCTCAAGGTAGGATTCTAATTAGTGTTAGGAAATTCCCATGGTCACGAAGGAAGCCTGAAAGTTAGAACCCTTTCCTAGCTGAAATACAGACTAGAAGAAAAGAGCAAGAAAGTAAAAGGAGGAATGCATAAAGATGAGACAAACAAAGGAATGCTCAAAGCTGGGGCAACATAGTCTAAGCGTTACCCCGATTAAAAAAAAAAAGAAGAAGAAAAAAGAATATAATGGAGCAAAGGAACAATATCTAACAAAACCGCAAGGAATACCAAAGTAGCGCATGAACAAAATCAAAGGCAAATTTATTCAAAATGCAATGGTTCAAAGGGTCAGTTTTGAAGTTGACGCAAATCGAGTCTAAGAGCCCTCCAAAGGAAGTTTAAAATTTCCATTAAAAGCTCATCTGTAGTTGGGAAAGGGTGACTTTAGCAGTCTCTACTAGGACTATAAATGCCCACCTGGCAGTAGAGCAAGGTTAAATTGACTTATGGCTGACTTTGGATTAGTGAGCAGTGATTTGGCAATGATGGGTTGATCATCAGTGGGAGCTTACGACAAGGGATTTCTAGGGAAATTTGAACACACATGCTCACACACTAGATGCAGACATTATGGTTTTTTCCATCTTGATGACGATAAGAAATATGTTTGATGTGAAGATTTTGTACTTGGCTCATTGTAAGGCAGGATTGCCTCCAGGCGGTCTGGCTCTGGGAAGCTCGGGTTGTTTCTTTTTATTTTTCAGGGCTATTTGTTGTGGTCCCACAACCACGCTCCCTTTTAGCCTTTTTTGGCCTCAAGCCCCCCCCCCTTCTGCTTTCTTCTTGTTTTGCTTCTCGACCTCTATTTTTGTTTTTAGTTGTTTGTTTATTTTTTGGCCTTTTCAGCCTTGTCACGATTTCGGCCTTCTTGACCCAGGCACCTTTTTTGGACTTTTTGGAGGTCTGAAGTTTCAGAGGTTCGACTCTCGAAAGGGAGTCAGCCTTTCAGAACTTTCAGCCTTCGGAGGTCCAACACCACTGAAAAGGCCGAAAGGCCAATTCCCGGGGTGTTGATGTCATCAGTCAATTTTTTCCTATATAAGCAAGAGGCGAGATTTTTGAATTCACTTCTTGCACTCACTCTTTCACCTCCAGCCCATTTCACTCGTTACTTGCTCCTTTTCTTCATCTTGGTCCCCTGTCTTCGCTGTTCGTCCTTGTGTTCATCGTTCTTCGGGTTGGTGTTCTTCCCCCTCTTCTTTTCATTTTTGTTTCAGTTGTAGTTTAGGCTTCTTCTTTTTTGGCCTTTTGGGCTTGTCATAGCTTAGGGTTTGTCTCATTAGGTCTTTTCGGCCCCTTCCCTTAGGTCTAGTTTTTGTCTCGTTGGGTCTTTTCAACCCCTTCCCTTAGGTCTAGTTTGTGTCTTGTCAGCCTTTTCGACCTTGGGGATCACCAAGGTAGTCACCTTGCATCCCCTCGGTGAGTTTGTGGTCAAACTCATCATCAGACTCATTTTTGAGTCCGATTGAGAAACCCAATTTTTGGACTTTCGGGGTCCAAAACTTTCTAAGCTTGCAGAGGGATGGTTTCTCCCAAGTGCTGAGCATCTTTTAGCATTTTGGTGTTGTTGCACACCGAAACACACTATCCTCCAAAATGTTGAAAGACCAACCTATCGTCTAAGCATGCCAAGTATGATTTTCAACATCTTCGACCTTTTTCATTTTTTCACATGCCGAAGATTGTTTTCTCCCCGGCTCGCTAAAACTCTTCAAGCGCAAACCCAAGGCATATTTTTGATCATTTTGGCCTTTTCAGCCTTGTCAACCTACGAGAGGTTCCTCTCCCTTGATTCGCCGAAAGAGTCGAATGCAGAGTTTTCAAATCAAGTCCAAAGCTTCTTTTCGGCCTTTTCGGCCTTGTTAGCATTTCAGAGGTCTCATCCCCCAAAAGTTTGAAAGGCCAAAAATACCTTTTGTGGCCCCTTTTGAGCTTAATTCTGATAATGTAGTTTGCTTTTTGAAGTTTTTTTCTATTGTGTTATTGATCCATGGCTTCTTCTCTTTGCAGATATGGCCGAGAAATCAGTAGCGTCACTTGCATGAAATATCAATTCAAAGGGTACCATCCACCTTCCAAGGTGACTAACTTACATGTAGACATAACAGACATGGACATCAGGAACATGAGCTGGAATGATTATCTAAACAAATGTGCTCAATCGGTAGGATGATAAGAGGACTGCACTTCCTTAGTACACTGCTCTCTGGTGAATGCGGTAGCTCACCTAGTCTCTATCTTGTCATCAGACTTAATCAACACATTGGCCAACCATTATATGCCTAATGAGTACATGGTAAAAAATAGTGTTGGTGAGGTAGTTTTGGACCTTAGGCCAGACAACATCAAAGATGTCTTCCATTTTTTGAAAGGGGTGGACAAGTTCTTTAACTTCCATATCAACAAAGGAATGGAATTCTATAACAAAGATGTGTAATGGGCCCATAACATAGTGAACAATGAGTACCTCATCCAGGCCATGCCCAAAAACAAACTGGACATGATTGACATGAGGAGAGGATATATGCAGGAAGACATTCAGGCTGCAATAACAATGATCATCAGGGTGTATGGGATGGCAAAGTCTTTGCAGTTGGAGCCATGGATGATCTTATTAATCCAAAAGATAAGAGAAAGGCAAGTGAGGTTTGATTGGGCCTCTATTCTAAGTGATAATCTGGATGAGCAACTGGTGCAGGTAAAGACAAATCCTCATTTCTACATGACATCTTATGTCATGTACCTGCTAGCTGCTAGGGTAGTTTACCCAGGATTGATCAAAGTTGGGGCAATAGGAGAACAAAACACCTAGCCATTCACACTATATCCTCAATTGGTGAGGAAATATTTCTACACACATAACAACCTGAACTTAAGAATAGTCAATGATGCTTTCATATTTGCTATCATACGCTCCATTGAGGGAGACTATGCCAAGAGATTATCCACAGAAGTAGCAGCAAAAGTGAAGGCCCTTGGGGCATTCTATATACAGTTTCGGACCTTCACCTACATTCAAGTGGCAGGAAGCACCCTGGAACCCAAGAAGTTACCAAGATATCCTTCTGACAGGGTAGTTCTCCTAGAGATAGCCAGGCAGTTATCTGATGCGCATGAGCACATCAAACATAAGAAGAAGCATTGTTAGGACTTTCCCATTTCCATCAGCCCCCACTATGTGCCACACATGAAGGTCTGCAAGTCTTTGGCTGGAGAATGGGATGAATTCCCACTATTAACCTACAGTTTGGTGAGGCCTCATTTTGATCCTATCGGTATATACAACCACATAATAGGGAGACATTATGTCTATGAACTACATATCGAGGACCATTGGGCAAATTGTGTGGATGACTATGAAGTAAGAGTCTGTGACTATTGCCGGATGAGTCTGGAACTAGCACAAGGTGCTCTCTCATTAAGGATTTCGTAGAAGGCAGTGGATGTTGACTTTGACAACATTTTGGATTCTATATATAATACAGACAAGGTGTACACAAGGGCTATCCTGAATGCAGAGATAGATCAAGATAAAAATGATAATATGGAGTTTAGAGCCCAACATGTGGTCAAGTTGACCAAATCATGGGTTGCCCATCCTTTCCCAATGAAGCTGGTCCCAATGAAACAACTCCTGGAGTAGCCCTCTCGAGAAAAGAAGAAGGGAGAAAAGGTTCTAAAGCCACAATTCAAAGAGGTTGCTCCTCTAAAGCCAGAAATTGTATATCGGCATGAGCATCCCACTACATATGGTCTGGCTACTCACTCTAAGAAGGTCAAGACCAGAATGACAGGGAGCATCATGCTGCCAAATATGCCTTCATCTAGTAGCCATGATTCTCCAAACATGACCAAGAAAACAAAGTTCAAAATCATAGGACCCAAGCCGACTGGAGTAATCAAGGGCCATGTCTACAAGAGAAAGAAAGGCTCAACACCCACACAAATGGACACCTTGTTGGAGGAAGATGAGGATGAACTAGATGAGGTGCCTCTTAGTAAGAGAACCTGGTCTGCAGGATTCATGAAGAGAAGGAGAGTGATGGACAATGATCTTGAGAATGTTGAAGGGGCTACATAGGGAGAACCAATAAATCTGGATGCCCTTGGTGATGATGAGTTTGACATCACAGATTTTGTAGGATTGCATGGCTTCAAAGAGTCTAAGCAACAATTTTCCACTCAGTTCACAAGCCTTTTCAGTGGTATGGGAGATGACACACAATAAAAGCCTCAAGAATAAGATGATGTTGAGATGGTCGAGGCCCAAAAGGAGACTACCGAGCCAGATAAAGACTCTTCTATTGGGGTCACTTCTGAAGAAGACTTAGTTACACAGGTCCCATTGGTTTCATCCATTCCACCTTCACCTCCACCTTGGCATCCAACTCCACCTTCATTTCTGCTTCAAGAGCCTCCTACCACTCCACTTTCCACTCCAGTATGAACCACTCCACTGCCCCAACAACCTTCTTCATCCCATGTTCCCCTTCCAACTTCACCTCCAATAGTTCATTCAACCACTCCCCTTGTGTCTCCTATGCCTCCCCTGCTTAATATTCCTCCCCAAGTTCATATGCCCTCACTGTCAGCCCACAATAATTTAGTGCCTCAGAGCTCACAGGAATAGGATAAAGAAGCAGAGGTCACTAGTGAGGAGAAGATGGAAGAAGCTCATACAAGATCAGAGGGTCTAGATGACAAAGGGGAATCACAGGTTGAAGAGGAACTATGTACTAAAGAGGGAAAGAAATATACTGATATAAAGGAGCAAATGATTGATGAACAATAGACAACTAATGAAGAGGAACACACATGGGAGGAAGGTGAATAAAATACTGGAGATGAACAGGAAATAGAAAAGGAAAAGGAAAGTCAAGAGGAAATAGGGATAGAGCACCCAACAACTTCTTCCACATTGGTTGCTCCTTATGATCCATTGAATGCATTCTCAAATCCCACATGGTTTACCAAAGAAATACAGCCAAGGGTCAGAGTGTACATAGATGATGAGGCTGATATGACCACGCTAGGGCAAGCCTTCCACCAAACAACATGAATTGCTCGAGCTAGAACATTGTCCTATGTAATACAAGATCAAGCGGGTAGGTGGAAGGCATAGGTGGCTGTTCCCACAATGGATGTCAGTACAAGTGAGATCACTCCAGATGACTATGTGCTAGAGGAGGTAGACTTGGGGGAGCCCACCAGAGAAGGTAGCAAAACCTTGGCTACTTTAGGATTGAAGCATGCTCTCGGCTTCATGGATAAAGATGAAGAAAGGATAAAGGCTCTGGTAGAGAAGAATGAAGCTATGGAGAGATTCATTTTGAAGACAATGGGTCCCATTGACCTAGATAACTTTGAGGCCTCATTACAGGCAATTTTGGAGAAGAGAGGGGAAATAAATACAGATGTTCCACATTCTTTTGTATAGGCTTGTGCTGATTGGAAGCTGGATTTTAAACAGTTTGCTAGTCTATCTCTTAGGAGGATTCTAAGGCCCTTTCAAAGATTTTGGTGGGAATAACTTCCTTGATGGAAATTGTGAGTGAGGAAAATGGTGTAGAAGAAATAATCCTTAACTGGCAAAGGGTATTGGATGAGTTGACAATAATAAGGAAGCAACACTTCCAGGTCTTGGTGAAGATATATGAAGGATTAGAGCTGGAAGTTTTGAGCAGTGGAACAAGGAGATAACAATGGTTTTGGCCATATTTGAAAAGGTCCTCAAGAGATTAAACAAGAAAAGAGACAACATCGCACTTTTTGTAGAAGAGTTGCATAGGTTCTTTGAGGGCCTGGACCTAGATCTGGTTGATGAAAAGATGAGAAAACTATGTATTCAGTGAATGATATCATAAACCAATACCTAGAGATATTTCAAGGAGTGAAGACTAAAGAAGACCTCCAACAGATATTTTATCAGGAGGAGATTCAAAAAATCCTATCTCACAAAGAAGAAATAAAGGGTTTTGCAAAAGAGTTGGTTGACTTCCGAGATAGGCAGAAAGAAGTGCTTGAAGGGATTAAGATGCCAGACTTTGATGAGGTGTTGGAGATTGTGGACAGATTCAAGAAGGCACATCCAAAAGTACCTCCCAACCAGTGAGCATTCAGTCCCAATTTAGCCAAAATTTTGTGTACAAAAATCCAGTTTTGACACTTAGTCATTTTTGCAGGGCTTGATTTTTGACATTTCGGCCCTAGGGATTTTTTGGCCACCGACAAGTCTAAAGTTCAAAATTTTGGAGGTGGAGGACTTAGTACTTAGTCAATTTTGGGCCTTGAGTTTTTCAAACCAACTGTTGGGATTTGGGCATTTTTTGACACGTCTGAAAGTTAACTCCAGTTATCTTAGAGATCATTTTCTAGTCATCCGAGCTTCCTTTTTGGGATCGTATGTGCATGACTCTGGGATCTCTTCTAGTTGGGTCCACGTGGAGAAGCTGGAGCCAAGGATCAAGGGAAAAAACATAAAGATTATCAAGTGCATGCACAAGTTCCAGCCTCATTTTGAGTTATCTAATGCATAATTTATTCAAAACTTTGTAATGCATGAGGTTTAATTTCATGCTAGGATAGTTTAGCTAAGCTTTAGAATTAGTTTCTTTAATACAATCTCTAGTTTGGATTTGCTTTCAAGTTTTAGTTGCAACTAAACCCTAGCTATGAAAATAAGAGCATGACTCTATAAATTATAATAGAACAATGTAATTCGAGTCAATTTGATCATTAATATAACATATACAGTTGGCACTTCATTTGTGGTGTGATTTATCTACTATCCATGTGAAATTTGTGAATGTGTGATTTTCTCATTCTTTATTTCAAAGAGCTAATTAGTTGTTTAATGGTTTTAAGTTTGAGATCTTTTAATTCGGTGTTTGCTGGTATTGCATTGCTGTGTTGTGACGAATTTCTGAGAAGATTATTCTTTGGTGCTTTAAGATTAACTTGTCTCACATGTGCGCACATCTGGGGTGGCTTCATGATCTGATGAGTTTTGGCTTATCATACGTCTACATTTGTTCGATTCCACTGATGATTGCATCCATTTAGCTAAAGATTGTGACATGATCTGATCTCTATTTTGTGGGTTTCTTCATCTTCTTGGTTATTTAATTCACATGGTGGTGTGATGCTAGCATATGTCCAATAGGTTTCTTTTCAAAAATTACATTCAAATCTCTTGTTACCCTACATCTTCTAACCCTCCTTGCAAGTTATTTCTAGTATATTAATTAAATCAGCATTGTTTCTATTCCTAAATCTGAAAATCGTATAAAAAAAGAGAGATATTATGGAATCCCAATGTTTGTTTTGTAGTTTCCCTTGAGAGAAGAACCAACAAAGGCCTCCTTGTTAACAAATTCACATTTGTCTTCCATTGAGCTATCCAAGCGGTTGAGACCTAGCTGGAAGGAACCCTGAGATTGATTCCATCAGTCTTCCAAGAGGGGAATTTGCTCGCATAAATTCCTAGTCATTGTCTTTGTGTAAGAACGACACTCAATAGGAAGAAAATAGTTACTGTATTGTAGGTGGATTTTTAGAACATTTACTTGTGCATGTTGAATTTTGTGTCTCCATCATTTATATCCATTGTATTTTGGTATGGATTCCTCTTTGCACCCACAATAATGGCACCTAGTGATCTAACAATGTACTTCTCTATGCTTTCTAAGAGAAGGTATATTGTGGTGCTCAAAATGAACATACATTGTTTACAGACTAGAGATATATTTTCAATTATACTGGCTAGAATATTCAAGAGCAAAATACAATCACAATATCTATGGTTGTAACCATTTTAGGAGATATTTGGAAATTTCTCACATGAACTCTTCCTCCAGGGAAGATTTGTTTCCAAACATTTGAATACAACGTTTGGTAATATTCAGTGTGGCAATCATTTCTCCTTTGTGGTTAGTGGGGTATACATGAAATACTTCTATTGCATTTTTTGCATTGTCAAGATGATTTTTGTAGGTGACAATGACATCACCTTCGAATATTTATTTACTATTTTGTGCGTTTAATTCTTCAATTGAAATTGTATTTGCAGTTTCTTTTTTAGGTCCATAAAGGCATTTGAATGTTTTATTTAAAGTTATTTATTTTGTATGAATGTATGATGCAATATTAGGACCGCTTAAAATTAAGAAGGTAAGAACAAAGATTTATCAAAAGAAGTAAAAAGAGGACTACTGCAAGAAGAAAGTATAGTTTGTGTGAAAGATTCTAAAATGGGACATACATTGAGGTTAATGAAAGACTAAATTAGGTGTTAAATCACTAGTACTCAATCACCAAGAGAAAAATAAGTAAAGGCTTTCTAAAAGAAAAGAGTGTAGGTTACAGTGAAGAACATAAAGGATAGTTACATTACAAGGCATGGTAGTGTAGAAGGTATGCTTGTGAAAAACCATAGAGAAAGTACACAAAATAGTCCATAAGGGACAACAAGCAATAGAGAGAAGATAGTTGTAGTCCTAAAGATGCATTATAGGGTGAAAAGAGGACAAATTTCAAGTTAGAGAGGTGTAGATCCTGTGGCTATTACAAAAGGACAAGTGAAATGATGCATGATAAAACACAAATTAAGGGAAGATGCTAATGTCAGTTTTCTATTAGGAAGGGAGACCATAGTAGCAGGAAAATTATAGTACAAAGCTAATGAAGCAAAAGTGGAGATCCTAAACTACATATTATCATAATGTGAAATTTTTTTGCGTATTTCTATATGTAGGTTTTAGGTTATAATAAATAGAAAGAGCACTAAAAATTGCAAGGATAAGAGCTTACGAAGTCATCAAAAGGGAAACAACAACAAGTTGTAAAAGAGAGTGAAATGCATAAGGAAGAGGATATAATAGTAATTTTCCTTATGATATTTATTAAAAGTTCAAAGTAATGGTTAATTCATTGAAGAAAAGTATAGTTTGAAGAGAATGCAAGTATATAGATTGTGCTAAGAAGGTTGTATGTAGAGGAATTCAAAAGATAGTGATAACAAAAAATTAATAGTATGTTTGAAAATCCATATCATGAAGAAGTGCCAACGTCAATGTTACAGAAGTATGACAAGTGTTAATTAGAATCCATCTATGGGCAGGATTATCAAAACAAGTAGAAAAGAGGATAGTCACAAGAACACAATAATTTTTTTGTGAAAGATTGTGAAATGGGAAAGAAATTGAGATTAATCAAGGACTAAATTAGCTGTTAAATATGTGCTACTCAATGACCAAGAAAAGAGTGATTAGAGGGGTTTGAAAAGTAAAAGAGTGCATGTTATAATGAAGAAGACAAAGGATAGTTATTTGAGAAGGTAGGGTAGGCTAGAAGGTATGACTAGCAATAGCCATGGACAAAGTACACAACATAGTCAATAATGAACAATAGGAAATAGAGAGAAGATAGTTATGGTTGTAAGAATGTATTAATGGGTCAAAAGAGGAAAACTTAAGAGTTACAGAGGCATAAATGGTAGACCTATTGAAAAAGGACAAGTGAAATGATGCATGATAAAAAATGAATTGAGGGAAGATGTAAATGTTAGTGGTTTGTTAAAAAAGGGTTGTATAATGGCAGGAAAATCCTAATAGAAAGTCAATGATGCAAAAAAAGGGGAGCATAAACTATAAATATTCAAAATGTGAAGAAAACTATGTATTATAGTATGTAAGTTGTTGGTTAAAAGAAATAGAAAGAGTAGTAAAAGATTGCAAGGATAAGAGGTTATGAAGTCATCAAAAGAGCAGTCATGACAAGTGGTAAGGTTCAATGAGATGCAAAAGGAAGATGATATAAGAGTCATTTGCCTCATGAGAGTTATTAAAAAATTTAAGGGTTTTTTATCTTAAATTTTGGTAGTAGGAAGTATGCATAGTAAATTTTCATTAGATAATTGTGTACTACAAAGCATGGATGTTAATTTTGTAATGGTTTAAAGTTGATGTAAAACTAAGTATTTTGCATAACATTGAGATGATGTAATCTTTACACCATAAATGATTTAGCTTTCATATTGGTTTTCATACAATGTTTAATGAGCATTGTGATGAGTTTTAGTTTTGTGAGTGGTGTATGAGTGTGTTTGGGAGATGAGGTGGAAAAAGGTAGGTCATTTTGAAAATGGGATGAATTTTGTCAATATGTCATGAAACTGTTTGAAGATGAGTAAAGAATAATTTGGATGGGAAATATTCTATACAACAATATCTGTAAAGTTGTGTGATATTGGATGGGCACACAATTTTTTGTAGTGATATTGAGAGAATATTAGGAATTAAAAGTAAGTTTCATATTTAGGGGATTGGTTCACAGTGTAATGCCCCGCTAGGGAACCCAAGATAATTTAACCTAATACATGTCACTATGTTTACAGAATAATTTTTTTCTTAAGTGTTTACAAACAATGATGATAACAATGTGAAAGAAATACAACCATAAGATACAAACAAGTACATATACACAACTCAATTATAGTTAACAATCCTTGAGGGTCCCATGACGTAGAATTACATAAACAAATAAATATTTAGATTAAGAATGATTACAATTAACTCATATGAATAACAAGTACATCCAATACCATAAGGTATACATAATGATACAACATCATCTAAACAAGTCATAGGGTATGTCACAGTAATCAAATACAAAATATAATACAATATTTGCAACTCTGAAGCACTAATACAAGGTATAATCATGAACATCAAAAGATAGGAATGAACAAGCCTCCAATGAAGAATAAGAAGAAGGTAAAAACAAAAAGCATCCTCCAACACTGCTACATGAATGTTGGAATCTCAAATGGTAAAAGATAACACTACCACTCGACCTCGTGGAACCAAAGGTCCATTCCCACCGTGCTAAGGAGATAACAACAACCCCAATCGGATAAAAAAATCAATCAAAGATAACTAAGCAAAGGTCATGATGGATTTCTAACTCAAAGGTACCACCAACTAAAGATAAATAAACATCAAATAACCAACATGTACCAAAACACCAAATAATACAAAATAAACCACCAGGTAATAATGAGACAACAAAGATACACCACTAGAGGCAAATGCAGAAACTATGGAGGAGACTTAGGCTACATACTATGGGAGTGTCATCACAGGATAACTATTTGAGTTACCCCAGATCCTTAAGCGTTTATCAGGTTGAGTTACCCTAGACTGGTCACTCTAAACTCCAGACCCTCATGAACATGACCCATGCGAAACTAGAATACCCTCTCATGAAGATGATGAATTCTAATTATACCTACTCTCTAGGTATCATCCCATTCCCATCCTTAGCCTATATAAGCACTCAAGGCATGGGCGAGGCATCAATGATCAATCTTATATTTAATATTATCCCCAAGTTTTATTATTAGGTTATCACTTATTAAACAACTTACAATATGTTACCCTGGTATTGGCCTCTTTGGGCCCCAAACCCCTATTGTAAGCCACTCCCCTAAAATGCACCTATTTAACCTCCCCTAGGCTCACAATCAATAGATAATCACATAGGTTCCAAAACAAAAATACAATCTAATCTCGATCCATAAAAGGCATTGGGGACACACACTAGTCCTAAACCAACCATCATAAAAAAAGTATGCTTAAAACATATGTACTACCATAAATATGCAATCACTAAAATAGTCATCTAATAGAACGTAACAAAACTCCAAAGTGATAACAATCACTTCCCAAAGCCTCTGGTCTAATAGCTTCCCCATACGATTTCACTATCCATAAATAAAATAAAACATCTACATGTTCAGAAAGACAGTAAATTAAATCAACCATAATACTTAATCAATAATCAATAATATGAAAATAATATTACCAACTAAATCAATTGAGCTAACTATAGATCTAACTGATTTAAGAATAACAAAATTAGATTAAATTTAATAAAATAAAATGAGAATAAGTAAATTAATTTCAAAATAAACTAATTAAGAATAAATTAAATATTAATTAAAATTTAATAATAATAAAAAATTAAACATTAATTAAAAATTATTAATAATAAAAAACAAATTTCATTTTTAATTAAAAAACAAATTACAAATTGGGGTAGGAGGGTCATGCCCTCCCCACACTCCCCTTACTCATAGGGCAGCGACTGCTGGTCGTACCCATGGTTGCAACAGCAGCCATGGTGCTGGCCGCAAGCCATGGCTATGGTAGCAGCAAGGCTACTAACCGCAACCCAACCCTTTGGGTTTCGGCAACAACATGCTACTAGTCGCACCCAAAGTGTTGCGGCAACAACTAAGGTTGCTGCGGGGGTAGGGGATGGGGTCCCTACCCCCATAAATATATATAAAGTTTATTATATATATATTTTTAAATTTTTTCCTTTTAATTATTTAATTTCTAGAAATTCACTAGAATTAAATTCTGGGACAGACTAGTAAGACATCAAAGAAAAAATATATATAAATTTCAAAAAAATCAAACCCTCATACATTCAAGGAATGTAAAACACACACACACACAAATATATATATATACAAAAACTAGCATCTATTGATTTTCAACTTTACATGCAATTCCTAATTTAATATTTGCAACATATTGAGAAAAAAGATATTAATTTTATTAAGATTTATTCTATGGTTTTCAAAACACCTAAAACAAAATAACATATCAATTCAATCCAATTTTCACAACAACAACCCAACATTAAAACAAAAGCCAATTCAAATCAAACATATACAATCCCAGACACGAAGTATACAATCTTTTCAAAAGAAAAATCTGCAAAGAAAATGAGGGTTTCAAACCCTACCTTAACCAACGTCTCAAAACATGAAGCCAAGACAAACCAAATTCAACCTTCAAAATCCAAGCTTTCAAACAATCATGAAACAATGCCAACCAAAATAAGCTTTCCCAAAATTCTTCCAACACTTCCAGAGCTCCTCCAAAACTTGATAGATGTAATGAAAATAATACCCAAAATCCCTACAAAAAGAAAACCTATCCCCCTTAAGGGTTTCCAAAACATGCAAACTCAAAAGCAGAACTCAACTCTCTCTCTCTCTCTCTCTCTCTCTCTCTCTAGTTGCATGATAAAATAACTTAAAAATAAATAATGCACTTTTAAAATGAAACTCAAACTCAACTTTTAACTTTAATTATAATTTCAATTTCACTTAAACCAAAAGTGCAACTTAAATTGCATAGAATTATTTAATTAAACAATAAATACTTTAGCACAAGTCAACTATGCAAACTAATAAATCAAATATTAAATAAATCAACTATTCCCTTTAATTTATAATAAGATTTAATAATTAATTAAACCCTTTAATTCCAAATTTAAATCTTTTAATTTAATCATTTAATTTACAAAGGTATTTAATTACCCGTAATAAGTAAATATACTCTATATCTAATATTACCACATTCATAAAATATAAATATTCAAATCTCAAAATTACTCCTAACTTAATTAATTAAATCAAATAATTCACACAAGAAAATCCACTCGACTCCCAAAATCTAAAAAATGACTAATTCTATATCAAACAAACACCAAGGAATTGCTCACGAATTCATGTCGCTTTGATGAATTCGGATGGGTAGAAACATATACTTGCCCAATATTTAGGACAATCAATGGCTAGGGTTGGGATTTTGATTTGTATGTTATCTCCCCTCTCTTACCATTGAGATTTTGGGATAGGGCACGCTCATCCTGATAATTCAAGGAAGTCGATGCCCAGTACTTGCAAACCTGCATAAAAGACAAGCATGTACATACATGCATAAATATAAACAAGCAATGGCGAGGATCGGCCAATCGTGTGGATCTCGTAAGAAAGTAACTACAACTCTGTCCCTCAAGCACATCAAACAAAAATATAAAACATACATATTGACCATACATATACAAGTATGGGGTTGGTAAAACCATAAGCATTCATGATACACTAACATATGAATCATCAAAATGAAATAACCATCACATATAAATAACATCATCATTTGCATTTAATCAACATGAAAATAATTCAAAAGAATCTAAGTCATGATTATTTAATAAAATGTCATACATTCATAAACCTCAAATATCCCTTAAATAAATAACACACACATGAAAATGGCCTAAAAGAGTTTGGCAATAAAACTGAAAAGCAACTGTGGGAGGGGCATTACACACAGGGTGGTAGTGATTGCAAGTGAATATTTTTTAGTGTCAGTTATGAATGTATATAAGAGTTGGTTAGAGAAAGGAGTAGATCATTGGTAGATTTTTAATTTGAAATTGAGTAGTGGTATAGAAGGTTAGTTAGAGTTACAGTACAAATATATGGAAATAGATGTGTTACTAGATATGCATGGTTAGAACTTATACACAAATAATGGGAAATCATTATTGTACAATAGGAAAAGGGAAGCAATGCAAATAAGGTAGATCAACTCTCCTTTTCAAGATTGCACATTTGGAAGGAAGATGCCCCAATAGGTTCAAGAGGTGACTCAAGAGCTAAATGGGACAATGATCCTTTGCTAAATATGTAATTTTTAAATGAGAAATGATAATAAAGACAAAAAATGTATATTAGGAAATATTTAAATGCATCTACAAATGAGATAGGAAATAAGCAAGTTTAGATCTAAATAACTAATAGATGAAATGCATAAAGTGCCTACATCAACTTTTTTGAGATCCTAATATTATAACCTATCTTCTTGTTGAATACGAGCCTATTTTTTATTGTATATATTGGTTGATCCAATCTATACCAAAGTATAGATCAATTGTGTTGATCTATACCCTAGGTTTTTGCTTGAAATTTTCATGATCACTTCGACTGTTCCTGATCTACCCAAAAAAAAATTGACAACTCTATAACATGTTCCTACTCATAGAAAAATGGGGAAAAGGTTGGGTAAAAGGGATTTTCCTTGGTAAAACCCCCATTAGGAGTCAACACTAGAATTGAATTAAAATTGTATAAAGGAAAGTATGTAAAAAGGTAAATGTTTGATTCACCTTGCATAAACCCTCATGGATAGATGTATAAATCACTCGTACTCATGAAGATGCTTGAATATTTTGGAATCAAGGAGTCAACCTTTATTTGTAGATTAGGAATCACAGATTCCCTCACAAATGCACGGATCTATGAAAGCCACTCCTAGACTTCAATGTAGATATGTTTGATAATCGCTTGCAATCAATGAGAGATGAATGTGGATGGAAGGAAGGATCTTATTGCTTGATTGAGAATTCATCTACTTGGATATCATGGGAGAGAAACTTTATTCAATGGAGAAGATCAACTTGGAATGAATTGGAGAAAAATAGATCTTGGATGATGGTCTTTAAATCTTGAATCCAATTGCTCAATTGCTTTTGATTACTTAATTTCTCTTGAAAAATTAATTGTAAATAATTGAGTATATTTCTTGGTTAAAAAATGAGGAGAGATAGGGTTTTCTTATACCTCATCCACTATTTCAGGATTTAAAAGTGATCTAGGTCAACCACTGATTTTTTTTTCCATTAGCACCCCAACATAGGGTTCCAGGCCAAATATGGGCCTAAATGAAAGGGTATAGATTGGTTGAGCAAATCTATACCTAGGTATAGATTGGATGGATTAATCTATACCTAGGATTTTCATCCTAGATTTGAATTGGGTGTCAGGATGGTAGAGAAGAAGTGAGAAAAGATGTCATGCCCCGCAAGGGATCTGGGGAAGCGAACAAAGATTCTCTTTGTAAAAGAAAAACCTAAGTAATGATTTATCAAATATTTTGAATTTTTAAAAGAATTATGGGAACAAAACTTAAACTTAGTTAAGCTTAGATTCCTCCCAAGGTTCCCTACTATTTTATGAACAATTCATTTAAGTCCTTTAAGTATACTAACAATAAGATTTACTTCTTAAAGAAAACTACATCATATCATTTGAAGATTCTTTACAAAGAAATTCAAAGTACTTTCATTTCAATTTTCCATTTAAATCCATCTATTTTCCTAAGTACCCTTTATGAACAATATAAATTTTAAAGAAAATAGAATCATCTAAATCATTTGATACATTACAATTATTACATTTGATTTTCAATAGCTTTTCACTTAATCAACAATAATGAAAAATATACTACTTAACTTGGAATGTTACAAAATCCTTTTCTTTTCAACACACATCATATACATAAAGTTTGTGATATCCTTTTTTCCTTTCTCCTAAGTCTACCCATATCATTTTGACATACATTAATAATTACATTACATTCATCTCCTCTTGGGAGGTAACAATAATTTCACATCATGAAAGATAAGTACAAGTCTTCAAAACTGGAACACTATGCAAGCACGAATCCATAAGCACTGCATCCGCAAAAGGTACCTCGATAAAAATGTTTACCACCCAACCATGTGGATACCTAAAAGGCCCACTCCCCCATGCTAGGAGATAAAAACCAAGGTCCACAAAGAGGCAATAGCTAGGCCATACCTAGGGTTGGGTAACCTTTCCCAAATAGCAAATAAAAGAAGATCAAAGTATAAATCTTTTCCCAAAGGTTCTAAGGCTTGGTAGAAACTCTAAGAAACAACCTAAGTGAGTGTCATTGCATAGCCCTCACCCCTTGGGTTGTCCTGGTACTAGCCACTCCGGCCCCGGCCCCCAAGTAGGCACATGTGGAATCGAATGCCTTTCGTATAGACAAGCACCATTTGATCGTACCTACGCATAGGTACCTTCTCCCACTCCCATCCATAGCCCTTATTAGCACTAATGGCATGGGAAAGGCACATATTAATCTTTTTAGTGTTTGAACCCATTCCCATAAGTTTTAATTAAATTATCACTTGTTAAATAACTCTTCAGTCAGTTATCTTGGCTCTAGCCACTTCGGGCCCCGACCCCGCACTGAGAGCCACTCACTTGGTGTTGTTAGGTTTTCTACCCTTAACCAATACATCACAAATACATCATACATGCAGAAAAACAAATCATAAACACATTTGAGAATTGCATCAAAGAATAGAAAATAATAAGATATTCTAGGGATGTTTAGGAAAATTTAGGAACGTTTAGGGAGGCCTAGAATGGTCCTAATCCTCCTAGACAATGCTAAACCCTAATCTTGCTCTCTAATCACAACCTAAACCTATTTGAGCATCTAAATGCACCACATAGCCTCTACCCAACAAGTAATGAACACATAAAATTTATACAAAAATTTCATGTAGTTTATACAAAATTTAATCTGCCTAAAATTTGACTAAGTCTGATTTTTTTTATAGAAAACTCCAAAAATTAGAAGTTGCATCTTAATTCCTAGGAAGCTGAAACCTATCTCAAACTTCCCGGAAGGTACCTAATTTCTTTATACAAGTATAATTAAAGTATAAGAAATTAAAGTATCGTAACTTATACTTGTATAAACCGACCCAAAATAACAAACATTCATAACTCCTAAAAACAAAATAAACCCTATTATACTTGTATAAACTGACCCGAAATAACAAACATTCATAACTCCTAAAAACAAAATAAACCCTATTCCACACGCGATATTAAAATAATAATAATAACTCAGGATTGAGTAATTCAATCAAAACTCGAAACAATACTAATCACTCGGGATTCAAAAACAAACCCTAATCCAAACACGAGAATAAAATAATGTTATACTCAGGATTCTATAAACTTGTATAAATGGCTGGTTGGCATAATAAAATGACAAAATATTTCTATTGCACAAACAGTTGACATAATACTACAATGCCACAATATTTCTATTGCATAAACGAATGACATAATAAAATGAATGATAGAATATTTGCAATGAGAACATATTATAAACGACTGGCATAATACAAATAAAACAAAAATGACTGACATAATATCATTTGTATTGTATAAATGGCAGACCTGATAATATTGGTATTGTATAAACGACACAGAATAAATTCATATTAAAATGATAGAATGTTTGTATTGATAGAATATTATAATAAAAAAATGATAGAATAATACAATAAACGACTGACAGAACAATACAATAATATAGCATTTGTAATACAATAATATAGCATTTGTAATACAATAATATAGCATTTGTATAATGTATAAACGACTGGAAAAATAATACAATAATATAGCATAAATGTTCTGCAATCTACAAGCATACAGAGAAACATTCTTTCATCAATTCATATCACAAAGGAGAGTTAACTCTCAGGATGAATCCCAACCTGGAGTCCTGCAAGGATTCAGTTGATGAAGGAAGATCCAATCCTCTCAAATGCTTCCATCACTCCTTCAAATCCCTCTGGATGAAATCTCCAACCTCTATCCAAAACAACCAAATACCAAACTCAAATAATGGATTCTTTCTTCACAAAAACAAATAATTTTCCTACAATCTTACTATCGTTTCCTCTCAAATGAGTTTCTATCCAAAAAACCCCCTTTCACACAGGAAATCTTTCCTGTATATAGCATGGAGGAGGTGGTTGCACGGGTAATCCAACCGATGCAACCATCCCAACTATTCATCAGTTAATAGTTAGGCTTAAATAAAATTATTAAAGCCTTTCCTGGAAGAGATATAATTATATTTATCTATTACCATAATCAAATTTATGTTTCCTTTATTTAAGGAAGGTAATAGTAATTATTATTTATAACACATTTACCATACCATTAACTTATTTAATATAACGCAATAATTACTTACTCACCAACAATTATATAAATATATGTATGCATATGCATATGTGTGCACCCATATGCCTATGTGTACATATATTATTATTATTATTATAAATATTATTGCAAACATAATATTATTATTATAAAATATATTATTTATTCATACACTAATCCATATTCTCTACAAAATATAATAGTGATATATATAAGATGAAACATACCACTATTATTAAAATATTTATTACTATTATTGTCATAGACATTTTGTTATTTTGAGTATTATAAATAATACCATAAAATTATATATTATTATCGATATTAAAGCCACATGATTTAATCACATACTAACTCGTTCCTAACAAGATACACTAGTACATAAGTAGCTACTAATAAAGATAAATTACTAAATCATACCCTCAAATGAACAATAATTCACATCAATAATCTACTAATGAAATTGAACATACCATGAAGATAATTAGAGCTACCATACTCAAAACCTCATTCTCAAAGAATGCAATAGACAAGAAACCAGCTACAAGATCCACAAAACCAACAAACTGAGAATACACATAAATATATCATCCACACAAGAGACTGACTTAGGAACTCCCCACCTAAAGGTAAAAGGATCGGAGGTAGAGTTTCTTCCTGTGGAACCTGGTGATATCTCCATAACAACAACAACGATCGAGGATTTTGAGGGATCGCTCAGACCTGTGAAGCCAGGTGGAGATGATACCCGGTACTTGCACTCCTGCATCACCAAGAAGAGATACATGGATACATATGGATATACATACAAATCAGATATATGCAAGCAGATGATTAGGATCAATACATCGTGTGGACCTCAACTAAGTGAGTAACTATGACTTCGTCCTGAGTCATGAAAACACATCAGACACATATTCATGAAACATAAAACATCATGATAATGGTTAGATTCAAATCCTTGGGTTAGATCCATAAAACATATAAAAAATAGATGATTTTCTATTCTCATAAACATATAAACGATAACCATAAATGAGCATATCAATCATCTAATAAACATATCATCATCCACAAAACATAAATGTAAATGTATAGTTCTAACCATCATAATAGAATGTCCAAATCAGAAAGTCCAAGTATCATCATAGGAGAGGGTATTAAAAAAGAGGAATCGGGTTTCTAGGATCAATCACAACAGATATATGATCTTGAAATCACCAAAATGGGGCCTAATAAAGCATCTAATTATGAGTGCTAACTTTTTAGGATAGTAAATCTATCCCTCACTTTAGTGGGAGTATGAGACAAATTGATGCTTTGGGTAAAGCAAATTAATACATAAGAATGATCTTATCAAGGTCAAGGAGAGAAAGAAACATCGAACCCCCAAGTGACTTAAGTCCTCATTAAATCCAAAACCAAGATAAAAGAGGCACTGCTTGAAAGAAAGAAAGAATAAATAGAAAGAGGCATGACCACTAGACTAATAAGGTATTGCCTTACTATTGATCATGCAAAGAGAAAGTGCTACTACAAAAGATGGCATCGATAGTCTAGCAAGTTGTATTATGATAGTCAACCCATAAAAAAAGGGATCAATCCTTAAGAAAAGTATTGTCTCCATTAAGGGATCCTAAAAAGGCAATTAGTTCTAAAGAAAGCATTGTCTCCAAAGGGATCTATGAAAGGAGGATCAATCATCAAGGAAAAAATTATCTCCATTAAGGGATCCGTTGAATAATGCACAAGGGCATGATAATGAAAAGATGAAACATAAGGAAATCATTGTCTCCTTATGCATTTGCATAAGAGAGATTTCATTGAATCATTATATGTGTGTGCAAAATGTGAAACAAGGAGTAGAGTGTATGCCCCCATGTTAAAGAAATTGTAAATGCCTTAGCAGGATAAAATGTTTTAACAAAGCATACATGCACCCAAAAGAGATGTTTCCACTATGAGATGCTCATAAGAAAGGACAAACTAACATAAATGAACACATGACAAAAGAGAGCATAAGAGGGATCTACTAACTCAAGGGTTAGTATGAACATATGATAACTTGTGTATATCATAATTGTATCAAAATGAATTGTCATCATTCTTCAAAGGTAGAAGAACTACAAGTACAATGGAAGAATTTCATAGAAGAGTTACAAAGAAGATTCTTTTTGGGTCGCCATCATGGAGACCAAAAATAATAGGTAGCTACTATTTTGCATCATCCCCAATTAGACAACACAAAGGCACATTTATGATTAGTGGCACATGCATGACATAACATGTAACAACAAATAAAATAAGTGAGATGCAAATAGAGGAATGTCACAACAAGTTAATTTCTTTATCACCTTGCACCAATAGAGAAACAAGGGTCATCTAAAGAAATATAAAAAAAATATAAAACAATAAAAACATCATGAGGGAAATACATTACAAAAAGCAAACACAAAGAATCCATTGTACAAGAGGAGCCAGTCAAGCATATCACTTGACCCCCATCTAGGTTTGTAGTATTTAGGAAAGGTGGGAGAAACACAAGATGAGAAACATCAAACATGGAAGATAGAACAATAACTAGTTCCAAACAAGGACCATGCTATAAAGATGGGTCACTTTGTTTGTCACTAGGACTTGGAGATCATTGTTTTGCAAATATAGATGGTAAATCATAATTATCATCAATAAGCTCATACATATAATCAATATCACTAGCATGAATATCATTATTTGTATTAGTAATATTGAAACCATAATCATTAATAGTATCTTCTTCATCCAAAATAATATTAATAGAATCTAAGATATGAATAGAATTATCATGTTTGTTCAATTTCATCTTTTTCAAATTAAATTCCTCCCTTGGGCTATGCATAGGTTGGTCAAGGGAATAAAAGCATAAGTAGGTATCTTAGGGGAGGGAATATTTTGGGAAGCACGCTAATGGGCTCTAGCATGACGTTTATGGTGGTATTCACAAGTACAATGGTTAAATTGTTTTTGATTGAGATTTGGTTTTGTTTGGGATCAATTAACATCAATGGGCCTTTGATCTAGTAGGACAGATTTACCCAAACTCATCCAACGGACCTAAGTATATCATGTTAGGAATGGGAACACTGAGAGGGGTGGGGGGGGGGGGGGGGTGAATCAATGTTCACTATATTTTAACTTTTCACTTTAATCTGACTACTAAATTATAAATGCTTAAGTACTGAATTAAACATTCACATAAACATGAAATCAACACATGACACGAATATGGTTATGGGGAAACCCAAATAGGTAAAAACCCTGGTGGGACTTGATACCCACCAATAATTTGCACTAGTGTTTTGTGATCCTTTACCCTGTTAGGAGTAGCTTTACAATGCTTTTAGTACAATAGACCTGGTTAAGGATCAGACCCTGTTAGGAGTCTTTTAAAATGATCCTTGTTAGGGGAGTGGACTCACTATCTTAGAGCTCACTTCTCAAATGATGAAGGCTACAACCTTCCGAATAAGATACTCACTATATCTGCAGGTGAACTGTCATTGTGACACTTCTTGTTAGATCAGTTCCTTTGGTGCGCTGATGCTTTGACCTCTAGCAAAGCTCTAATACATCTTACGCTCACTTTGCATACCTCTTCTCTTCTTATCACAACTCTCTTACAACTTCCATACCGATTACAATGGACACACCTTATATTTATGTGCTCATACCAAATATACAATTAGGTCGACCCTATAACTAATTACAAATAACGCTTCCAAATGAATTGGCTTAAGCATGCTTACAATTATACATATACATATGTTGGCAACCTAAATACAATAGGCACATAGCCTCTACAACATTAATTTATAATCACATACCAAAATAGTCTCTGTTGGCTCCATGCTTTGTTCACTGCTGGCATATACTAGCTGTGCAACTTCAACTGACTGTAACTTTCACATCTTTGCATATCTACTTATGCACTTTTAGACTAAACATAAATATATTCTAACAACCTTAACTTCCAGGGTGCATACCTTAATTCATCCATACACATGTGCACTGATGCTCCGAGTCTCTGGTGCTCTGTATGTTGTCCAGTCTTCAACACTTAACTAAATTCTGATCTTTACACTTAGTGCCTTGACTCCAAATTGCTATATGACTTTGTTGCCATAATGAAAACACTATAACTAGTCATATATCTTAGTATATAAAACTTTCCAACAATCTCCCCCTTTGTCATTGATGGCAACAAAGGAATATGGCTAAGTCTCTAACTGTCCCTTAATACAAAAACTTTGTCTTCTATATATTTTATACAAACTCTTATATCGCCCTATACATATATGTACTCCATATTATATACAACTCCCCCTTTGACATTAATGACAAAGGTGCATCAAAAAATTTATCTACATACACTTACTGAGGGAAAACATTCGGATATGCAATCTTGAGTTTCTGGATCTCCTTCTTCCAAAAGGTTATCAGAGAATTGACTATCTGTAGATGGGCACATAATGCATATTGTAGCTTCTCCATCTTCTCCAATTCTATGCTTGGACCTTGATCATAGGTTATCATGGTCGCATCAATCTCCTTTATGTTTTGACTGAGAATATCTAGAGAGGGTGCAAGAGCGTTCCTCAACTGAGTTTGTCTAGATCTTATCTTCTCTATTTCTTTTTTTGCCTTACCAATTATATCCAACTATCCTTGATAGACATTGTTACACATGTTTACATCAATGGAAGTGTCTAGCACTAAAATTTTCACCTTATTAATCATTGCTTCTACATCTTTGATCTTCTTAAGATGGGCATCAGTGAACTTATCCAGATCCATGGATTCTGCAATGAATTTTCTTCCTTGCTCTACAAATTCCTTCAATGATGCCTGACCAGACTTAAGAGAGGTCAAGTCTAGTGAAAAATTACTCATTAGTTCATTGAGTCTCTTCTTTAAGTACTTTTCCTCTACCATTATGGCCGTAGATTCTTCTAGGCTTGAAAAATTTACTTTGAACTAAGAGACAATTGTGCTCACATCATCAACTGAATGTACATTTACCATCTTCTTGTCCTCTGGTAGCAAACTATTCAAAATATTTACTGATTCTACCAGGAAAGGATTCCTCATTACTTGTTTCTCCTTGGCCTTCTCCATAGCTAGAACACTGAACTTAATCAGGTCTTCTTCCTTCCAGGAGTCCAAACTGCTAGTGTCAGGTGTGAGACTTGACAACAATGTTGAGGAGGGAGTGATGGGATTGCTATCCATCATCACTTGCTTCACCTTGACCAAATCAATAGATGATTCATCTTTCTTCTCTATCTCTACTCCTTTCTTTTCTTTATTAGATGTATCTTTTATGATTACTTCTTCTTGCTGAGTTAGAGGGATATTACTACATAGGATTTCTGCTTCCTCAGTGCTGACAAATGCTTCTTCAAACTTGTCTAACTCCTTATCAGTAGCCACCATGGCTATTTCCACATTTTTTATGATAATTGTGTTGTCTTTGGGTGATTCAGTCATGGGCGTAGACTGATCTGCTTTTGTTTGAGTTTCTACTATGGGCACTAAGTCCTAAGGACCTGTCATTGGTACATTAGTGGGCTCTGCCACTTTATCTTCCCTGATGGGTGCATGAGTGATATACATAGTTAGTGGTTTGATCTGTTGTTCTAATAACACCTTCTCAAATGCTTTTTCTATTTCCTTCGTAATCAACTCATAATCTTTGTTCATGATATGAAGAGTCCTCATTTTTGTTCTAAGGTGCGGCTTCACCAAATTCAATATTAGTTCCACTTCTTCTTTAGAACATACTGGCAGAGTATCTTCTAATACTTTTTCTCTTATTCTTTGATCTTCCTCATTAGCTTGTCTCTTCAGATTTTCCAAAATATCCCATACTTTATCTGGAATTTTTGTTTTCAGCTCAAGAACTATTTTCTTGAATTTGATCATATGTTTGGAAATCATACTATGAATTTTTGATTTGTCAATCTCACTATAAGATTCATAGAACTTTTCTACTTGATCAATCCTGCCCCCATCAACAATTCTTCTATTTAGAACTTTAAGGCTAGGCTTGAATCCTGCCTGAGGTGGTGCTTGAGTGTTTTTCTTGCTCCTTAATGCTCACAAGGATGGATGACTTGTGCTAGCTTCTTTCTTCCTTTTGAATAAAGGCTTATACTCCAGAGTAGTATATTTGGGTGCAAAAGGAGTACTATCTTCTTTATCCTTCCGACTGTCATCTTTCTCAATTTTTATCTTTTTCAACTTGGGATCTTCTTGTTCTTCTGATGTGTTCTTCAATTCTAGGGCAATCTTCTCATCCCTTGCTTTATCAAGGTCTGCTTGTGATACACCATGTATTCTTAGGATCTCTGATGTGACCTTTGCAACCTTTCTTTTTGTTGTAACACTGTTCAACTTAGCATCAAATTCTCTAGTCTTCTCTTCATAGGTTCCCCACCTAGGTTCATTGTCATCCTTAGGAGCTGATAGCAGTACCTATGCATAAGCTTCAAGAACTTGTTCTTCAACTTCATACCCAAGTGGATGAATCCACTTAGTTCTAGGTTCCACAGCTTCCATACATGTAGTATCAATCTCCACCATGAAGCATATTGTATCCTTATACTTCTCTACAATACTCTCAGGAATCCTATACCTCATTTGCATTCTTGCTCTGAAAGTCTTCAATTCCAGGGTAATGTAATCTCTAAGTGTGCTTTCTGTGGATGCCTTGTTTGATATCTCTGGCATGGTAGGAATGGACTTCTCTAGATACAAGTCTGACACTTTACCAACTATATGAAGGTACATATAGATGATTAGGGACCGAAACCTAAATATCTTGGTCTTATCATGTTTGATAGCTTTGATATTATCTATCAATTATGCATGCAAGATTTCACACAAGTTGAACTCTCCATCTTCTTGCACAAGATAGATGGCTGCTAGAATAGTGCCCGCAGACACACTATTCACCTTGTTGGTATGATGAAATTTGTAACCCAATATCATTGATATCAACTTGATGTCTGGCTGCTCTATAGGGTCAATGGTCGTGCCAAGCTTATCACTTCTAGATTTACACACTTGCTCCACCATTTTCCTAAAATCCTTACCCAGAGGAAGGAAGGTGCTTGTCTTAGAAAGGCCTATCATCTCATGAATTAGGTCTCCTATTATTCTTACTGGTACATCTCCAATCCAAAACAAGTCATCATGGATTCAGCTCAATAATATCTTAATCCATTCTGTTTCATAGAATTCATATGTTGTGGCATATTCAAAAATGGGGTGATAATTCCACTTTGTGTATTCATCCATGAACATTTTTTCAGGTTTTAACATTGTGTCCATGTGTGCCCTTAACCTATCTAGTCCAATAGGTTCCTTCTTACAATAGATGTGAACCCTTATGTCTTCTACATGCATGATACCCATCGATGTGTGGGAAAATGCTCCCTCTAAATCATCTAGGGTTGATTTAAATGGGTGCATCTTGAAAACATACCTCTTCTTCTCAGAAACATAAAAAATAATAGGAGTGGCCATGACTTACTTGATATTCACTTTCCAAATGATCTCTGAGATGTTTTGACGACTTCTGAAATGACGCAACGAGCTAGGGTTTCTTGCAACTAATCAAATGCACTACAATTACTGATAGCTCAATCTCCAAATCCTCACAACAACTTCCAAGGCTCAATATGCTCTTCAATCACTCTGAGTATGAATGCAATGAGTAAAAAAACAACTTTTTGTGTACTTAAAGTAAGAAATTTGCCATTAATGCAACTCACGTAAACCAGGCTGTCACTTCAAATTTTCAAACTCGAGTTCTACAAACAATCAACATGTGTGCTCTTGCACAAAGGTTCCTATACACTCCAATATCTTAAGTCCAAAGGAGCATACTCTAAGGATGAGTATACCAGCCACGCAGGGGTCTAGAGCTAAATTAGCTCCCCCTATGACCCTGCAGGCCATTTATGTAGATGTAGAGGGTGCATCCACTTGGGATGCATCCAATACATTCTCAATAGCATTGTCATTCTTTCCTCCTAACCAAATCAAGCTCACATCCTCTGAGGCTTTTACAAACTTGACTTCTGCTTCAGGATCCAAAACTGGTTCTTCGGTCCTTTTAGGACTTTCCTGACCTTGCGTCCTTGATCTACAAAACTTTAAGATATGTCCAACCTTGTTACAGGTGTGAAAAATCACTAGAGGTCTATTATTCCTTGGTGCATTGACATGAGTCACCATTCTACATGTTCTAGCTGAGTGACCATTATTGTTACATATTTGACATGTAACATTCTGAGAACTTCTTGCATTGGTCTGATTTTGATTTCTTTGATCATGCTGAATCCTATTCTTCTTACTAGTCTTGTAATTTATTGCTCTATGACGAAATCTATTACATGTATAACAGTAACCATTGAAATTTTTTACCTCTGTACAATTCCTTGCAATATGTCCATGCTTGTTACATGCAAAATAGGTGTGTTCTACAGGATTGCACTCATTCTTAGGAGGATTACTATTGTCTTTGGTTTGATCTTCAATCTTCTCAGTATTATTAGAGTCCTTTTGTGAATCCTTTCTTGCTCTCATACTGTCAATCTGATTCTGTGCTTCATTGTATCCAATACATCTAGTGTCTCCTTTGATTCTTCTTGCATACAACTATGATTCTATCAATTCAGCACTGGTGTGTAGTTTGTCAATACGATCCTTTGACTTTTTTAATTCAGATTCAAAGCTCTCTTTGATATTCTTTAGCTCCAAGATTTCTAAGTTAGCTTCCCTTAGTCCTTCATTCAGTTGAAGGTTCTCCTTGACTTGTTCATTGTAGACATCTTAATTGTTCATCAATTTTTCATCTAATTCTTCAAGCTAACTTAACAAGGATGCATTTTCTTCACTTAACTTCTTGAATTTTTCTTCAAGTTCATTGTTAGAGCATCCTTTCAAATCTTTTCTTAGTCTTTTGATAACTAATTGAGCATCACTGACTTTTTCTTTCAGTTCTTCAATTTCTCTTTCTGAATTGTCTAGGTCTTCAAGAGCTGCTTCAAGATTCTTCTTTAAATGTTTCATATCTGCTTTGTCCATGATCTCCTCAAGTGGTTAAACTTATTTTCTGAGGACCAGAGCTCTGATACCAATTGTTAGGAATGGGAACAATGAGAAGGGGGGGGGGGGGGGTGAATTAGTGTTCACTATATTTTAACTTTTCACTTTAATCTGAATACTGAATTATAAATGCTTAAGTACTGAATTAAACATTCACATAAACATGAAATCAACACATGACACCAATATGGTTATGGGGAAACCCAAATAGGTAAAAACCCTGGTGGGACTTGATACCCACTAATAATCTGCACTAGTGTTTTGTGATCCTTGTTAGAAGATCCTTTACCTTGTTAGGAGTATCTTTACAATGCTTTTAGTACAGTAGACTTGGTTAAGGGTTGGACCCTATTAGGAGCCTTTTACAATGATCCCTATTAGGGGAGTGGACTTACTATCCTAGAGCTCACTTCTCAAATGATGAAGGCTACAACCTTCTAAATCAGATACTCACTATATCTGCAGGTGAACTGTCACTGTGACACTGCTTGTCAGATCAGTTCCTTTGGTGCGCTGATGCTTTGACCTCTAGCAAAGCTCTAATACATCTTATGCTCACTTTGCATACCTCTTCTCTTCTGATCACAACTCTCTTACAACTTCCATACCGATTACAATGGACACACCTTATATTTATGCGCTCATACCAAATATACAATTAGGTCAGCCTGATAACTAATTACAAATAATGCTTCCAAATGAATTGGCTTAAGTGTTCTTACAATTATACATATACATATGTCAAAAACCTAAATACAATGGGTGCATAGCCTCTACAACATCAATTTATAATCGCATACCAAAATAGTCTCTGTCAGCTCCATGCTCTATTCACTGCTGGCATATACTGGCTGTGCAACTTCAACTGACTGTAACTTTCACATCTTTGCATATCCACTTATGCACTTTTAGACTAAGCATAAGTATAGTCTAAAAAACTTAACTTCTAGGGTGCATACCTTAATTCATTCGTACACATGTGCACTGATGCTCTGAGTCTCTGGTGCTCTGTATGCTGTCCAGTCTTCAACACTTAACTAAATTCTGATCTTTACACTTAGTGTGCTGACTCCAAACTGCTATATGACTTTGTTGCCGTAATGACAATACTATAACTAGTCATATATCTCAGTATAGACAACTTTCCAACATATCATTAAGAAAACTTAATACTTTACAAAATGGTTTGAAGTTGTACAACTAGCTAATGCTACAAGCAAACAATTCTCAATGTTTATCTTGAACTACATCATTTGTAGGTATGGGATACCCTCATCAATTATAACTGATAATAGATGGAAATTTAAAAACAAAGACTTGGATGACTTATGTCTATAATTTAAAATCACTCAACACTATTCCTCGATCTATTACCCTTAAGGTAATGGATAGGATGAGGCATCAAACAAAACAATTTTAAAGATCTTGCATAGAACGGTCAGTAAATTAGGAAGAGATTGGCATTTGAAAATTAATCCAACATTGTGGGTGTATCGCACTAGCATTAGAACTCTAATAGGAGAAACTCCTTTTGGACTGGTATATGGGTCCGAAGTAATTTTCCCAATTGAAGTAGAGATTCCATCACTAAGGGTGTCATTGAAAAATCTAGTCACTGATGAGGACAACAAAATGTCATGACTACATGAGTTAGAACTATTAGATGAGTGCAAACAATAGGTGTTTGATCATCTAAAAGTCTACCAAAAGAGAATGTCTAGAGGCTATAAAAAGAAAGTGAAGCCAAGAACATTTCAGGTGGGAGACCTAGTCTTAATAGAAAATTTGAAGAATCAACAACATTGAGAGAAGAAGGGAAAATTTGAACCGAAATGGCTGGGTCCCTTTGTCATCACAACTTCATTTGGATCAGGAGATTATCAATTAGCTACACCTGAGGGAGATGTCCTACTAGATCCAACTGTAATACCCCCAAAATGGGCTTCAGTACCATTGACCTCCTACATCGATAAATCGATCAAAATTGACTCTAAAGTCCTAACCTAAGGCACATCTACACATCAAATCATCGAAACCCTAATCAATCCTATTTTAAATTCTGCGTCGGGGAATATTCTTGAATATTCCTAATCTATCCTAATTATTTCTAATTAAATATTATTTGGTGATAAATGATATTATTTTATTTATCCTAAAGTCAATTAATTGAATATGTTGAATATTTAATTAATTAAACTATATTTGGCCACTTAATTATTTAATTGGATTTAATTACATTTATTCCTAATTAATATTATTTTATTTGACAATAAATCAAATTCTAAAAAATAATTGATTAAATATTTGTTTAATTGGTTAAATCAAATTGTCAAATTTAATAATATGATTTTGAATATAGTTTGATTAAAATAATTGATTAACCAATAAAATAGTTATTTAATTGTTCAAATTAGTTAAGTTGAGAATAAAACACATGGAAAATTAAATAAATTCATAATTATCCATGCACAAATTAGAAAAGCAGTTAAACTGTAAATAAACTATTAAATTTAATTTGTTATCTTTTTGAACTCAACATGTGATTGAGTTGAAAAGCAGATTGGAGTGATCTGAATTTCTAATTTGAGTTAAAAAGCTGATTTTGTGAGATAACTATTTCTAATTTCTTGATAACTCAACAATCTATCTGAGTTCTTCTGGGAAGTTGGAAGCTTCAAAGGTTGTTGGAGTTTCTAGGGTTTTACTTGTTGCTGGATTATCGTTGTCTGAGTCGTCGGTAGTAGATTTGGCTAGGGTTTCTTCTTCTGTTGGAGGTTTTCTATTGGCAAAAAATTTACAGGTTTCATTAGATGATGGATATTTTCCTCCTATCACTCTAGTTGCTTCATTTTCTGGTTTGGCTGGGTAGGCAACGCTTTTGTCTTCTCCTGGTGGTAGGGAGGTCGTGGCTCCTGTTCGGTGAACTGGTTTTGTGGCTGCCTTTGTTGGTAGCCAGGTTTGTTTTGGATCGACTGATGATACTCTGCTTTGGTAGGTTGAGGCGATTAGAGTTGAAGAGGGATGGACTGTTGTTAAAGGAAAAAAACTTAAGAATGCCTCCTCTTCGTTTGATATGACCCTTCGTT
Source organism: Chamaecyparis obtusa (assembly GCA_027943335.1). Lineage (NCBI taxonomy): Eukaryota > Viridiplantae > Streptophyta > Pinopsida > Cupressales > Cupressaceae > Chamaecyparis > Chamaecyparis obtusa. The sequence continues at coordinate 254,535 of BSBK01000184.1, read as the reverse complement.
CCCATCAGAAGGATGTTCCAGGAAAATCATAGTGTTGGATTTCTTTGTAGTTATGGGTTGCATGATGGTTGTCTCATGCTTGAATCATCCAAGTTGTGGGAGCCTGTTGTAAAACCCTCTCTTTGATCTTGACCCATTTTGTTTAGTGGGCTATTGTTGAATATCTTTAGTGACCTTTATGTTTAGGGTTTTGGGGCCCCTTCAAAACTTGCTTTTAACTTAATCAAAACAATCTATCTGAGTTGATCAGGGAGAGATTTTTGGCTTTCCATGAGTTCTTGAAAACCTTGGATTTCTATATAAACAGGTCTTAGTCCTTTACAAACAATCACAAATTTGGAGAATCCTTGCACATACAATTTGGCGAATTGAGAGATTGTGCAATTTTTGAGATTCTTGCTAATCATTATTTTCCTTAGTTCATTGCATTCATAGCATTAATAGATTAGATTTAAATTCATCTTTCATCTAGTTTCAAATCATTTTACATTATTTTTCATCCATATTGCATAAAAAACCCAAAAACATAGCTTAAATCTGCATTCATTTTCATAGCTTTTATCATTCAAATCCTTTGTTTAGGTGTTGCATTGTCACTGATCTTGGTCAATTTCTGAGAATACCATACTTGCATCTACTAGAAGATAATAAATTGCTTGGTTAATGATATTTGTCCTTATTGCCTATTTTTTTTTATTAACCAATAATGTTTTACTGAAGTGTTGTGTCCATAAATAGGTACAATTTTCACACACATTTCTGGTGCCCACCATGGGGCCCGACAACAGGTTTCCATTTTCAAGTTTTCATTTTTCTAACATTTTAGGCTGAAGATTCAATTTTTAATTTTTCTTTCATACAATCTCGTATGAATTTTGCAGATTGTCGTATCAAAACTCTTTGTCTATCGTACGATAAATGACATTTTGCATTATCGTATCGGTTGTTAAGTATTGTCGTATTGGCCTTGAATTGTCATGGGCACAGGTACCCAGAGTCATGTATGTTGGCAAGTTGTCTATACTGAGGTATATGACTAGATATAGTGTTGTCATTATGGCAACAAAGTCATATAGCAGTTTGGAGTCAGCGCACTTGATGTAAAGATCAGAATTCAATTAAGTATTGAAGACTGGTTAGTATATAGAGTTCTTGCAGCTCAGAGCATCAGTGTACATGTGTACGGATGAATTATGGTATGCACCATGGAAGTTAAGTTTGTTAGACTATACTCATGCTTAGTCTATGAGTGCATAAGCAGATGTGCAAGGATGAGAAAGTTACAGTCAGTTGAAGTTGCATAGCCAGTGTGTGCCAGTAGAGAACAGAGCATGGATCCGACAGTTAGTATTTTGGTTTGTGGTTATAATGTAATGTTGTAAAGGCTATGTGCCCATTGTATTTAGATTTTTGACATGTTTATATGTATAATTGTAAGCACGCTTAAGCCAATTCATTTGGAAGCATTATTTGTAATTAGTTATAGGGCCGACCTAATTGTGTATTTTGTATGAGCATATAAATATAAGATGTGCCCATCTTATTCAGAATGGAAGTTGATAAGGAGTTATAATAAGAAGAGAAGACGTGTGCAAAGATACTAGAAGATGTATTAGAGCTTTGCTAGAGGTCAAAGCATTAGTGCATCAAAGGAACTGATATGACAAGCAGTGTCACAGTGACAGTTCATCCTGCATATATAGTGTGTATCTAAGATCAGAAGGTTGTAGCCTTCACCACTTGAGCAGTGAGCTCTTGGACAGTGCGTCCTCTCCCCTAATAGGGATGATTGTAAAAGACTCCTAACAGGTCTGACCCTTAACAAGGTCTACTATACTTAAAGCATTGTAAAGCTACTCCTAATAGGGTAAAGGATCTTCTAACAAGGATCATAAAACACTAGTGTAGAATATTAGTGGGTGTCAATTCCCACTGGGGTTTTTAACTATTTGGGTTTCCCCGTAATCATATTGGTGTCATGTGTTGAATTCATGTTTCATGTTTATGTGAATGTTTATTTCAGTACTTAAGCATTTAAGTTTAGTATAGAGATTAAAGTAAAAAGTTAAAATATAGTCAACACTGATTCACCCTCCCTCTTAGTGTTCCCATTCCTAACAGTATCATTCCTGAATTGTCATATGGGAACTGGTATATTGTTGTATGAGTCTTGACTCTAGTTTTTCATTTTTGTATCAGATTTTGATAAATTCTTGAGATATTTGATTTGATATTTTGACTAACAACTCACTCTAACATTTGTTTCTTATTGGTGATTGATCATTTTCACAGCCCAATGCATCTTTGCAGGATGAAAAGACAAAGACTTGAGCATAAAAACTAGATTTTTAGCCTCTTCTTGTCTTGACTTCTAAACCCTTCTTTTGTAGGAAACCCTTTCAAAAAAATTGCTTGTCAAAGACGCTCATTCAACAAAGATTTCTGACAAGTGGTTTTACAGGTTGCCAAAGCATCATTGAGAAAATATTCTATTTTCTTAGTATCTCTTTTTTTAAAAGTACCTAGCTAATTAGGTATGTGCGCTTATTGTCATTGAGGCAGATATTGAGGGGATTATGCTCTTCTCCTTCTTAGGAGAATCAAAAACCCAGAAGGTATCTTCCCTAGTGCCAGTTTGCATATTGTCTTTGGATTAACTCTTCTTGACATGTTTTAGATAGGGAAAAGGACAAGGTTAGGGGATTATGCTCTTCTCTTTCAGAGAATTAGAAACCAAGATCTTGTGGTCCCCAACCTCACATTTTCTTCAATCCTTTAGAGGGTCTGTCGGAGAGGTAAAAAGCTCCTGAGAATGAACCAAGTGGGGACAAGTCTTACGCTGACTCTTCCCACCCACTATAAAATTTGATGCTTCCTTGAGGTTAAAGCCATGAAAGACATAGCTGCACTTGTTCCTTGGATTCATTCCATGAACATGCTTTGATTTTGTGTAGAGCAGAGCCGATCAAATATTGCTTGCGAGAATACACTGATCAGAGTACTCCTAGGGTTAAAAACCTCAATCCTGCTTGTGGGACTATGGGAGACAGTTGTGAACAGATGTCTTGATTAAGATCCTAAGCTAGTTTGCTACTGATCTTCCTCCAAAGGATTTGTAGTGCTTGTACGAGGTGAATAGTAATCACCCCAAGACACTCGTCATATCAAGCCCTCTTTGACACTTGAACTCGGCTAATATGGGCTTCAACATCCATTGCGTGTTGTTGGATCTGCATATTCTAAGGAGTCTCTGAGTGTGTTCCTAAGTCAACAAGCAAGTAATACATCTCTTCTCCTAGCTAGGTTAAGGTAGGTGTGATTGATTCATTGAGTCAGCTCCCTCATGTTTTTTGTGATTGTGAGCCTATTGCTATGATAAACAACCTCAGATAATCCAATACACAAATCTTTAAAAACTTGGATGGAAAACTTTGCAAACCAATTGAGACCAAAATTTGGAAAAACTTGGAAAACTTGACACACTAATGCAAAATCCTTTTTCTGGTGTCAATTATTGTACAAAGCCTCTAATTGTCATACGACAATTGCTTTTGATCTGCAACTGTCACACCAGAACCCCCCAAGTGTCATATGGGTACCCATACTATGTCATACAAAAATTGTCAAAAAACCTCCAACAAAAGAAAATACTGGTATCAGTTGTCATACAAGCCTTTGTAATTGTCATTTTAGACCTCATTCTGTGCCGTACGAGCTTGGATACCATCATACAATAGTTTACCCAAAATTGCCAAAAATTCTAAATTTTATAAAAAATTTAACCAATTTGCAACTATTATCCAGATTATGTCAGAATATTCACTATGTTAGGAATGGATCAGGGCAATAGAGAAATCCTCTTATTTTCCCAAAAGTGATCCTTTAGCTCAATTTTTCATCTGATTGATCAATCTGAACCACATCTCGTCGTGTGTCAAAAACCTTGTTGGAACAACCTTGATTTATCATCTCAAAATGACTAAATGTTGTGAATTCATGTCTACCATCTTTTGGGCATCTACCCATACATCTCGAACACAACATCCCTCATTTACGTCCAATCAATCTTTTACAAAACCAATCTTGACAAGGTTGTGTCACCTGATATCCCCTAATTCAGATTATCTATTAGTTTTCTTATCATCCTCTCTTGATTCACCTAAGGTTAATGGTGGAAACAACTTCTTCACATAGAAAACCCAGAGAAGAACCAAAGATCTCACCTTCATCTTCTCTTATTTTCCAAACATTACACCAACCTTACGATACAAATATTTACAAAGAAGACACCCTTGTCAATTTGCGCTTGAAAGGAAGTCACACAACCCCTCCTGCATCAACACAAAATCTCAATCAAAGCACTGCCATGTCTCAAGCAGGAGCTAACCAAGGCTCACAAGGCCAAAAATCCAATCATGGTGGAGATCAAGAACCCACACCATCAAAAATTGAATGATTTCATGATGATGACCTCTTTAAAAGAATGATGAAACACTTCTTACAAGAAGAGAAAGAGGCATATTTCCTACAATTGGCTCAACAATGAGCCAAACTTCCTCGAGACTTTAATGTTGAAAATATCATAACACAAGAGGAAGAAACCCCCATTAAAGCTATGATGAAACAAATGCATTCTTTGCAAGTCAAACTTAACAAGTTGGAAAAGGAGAAAGAACCTAAAGAATTCTCTGTGGAGGCCCTATGTCCATTTCCATTCGATCAAAGCTTGTACATGCCGCCATTCCCAAAAAGAATGGAATATGATAGAAATTATTATCCCCAAGATCATGTTAGGGAATTATGCACTCTGTCCATGGAGTTTATGCATGAACCAACATACTTAATGTGTCTCTTCCCACGATCTTTGGGAGGAGCATCCATCAATTGGTTCTCTAAGATGCCTCCAACTATCAAGATTTTTGAGGAGTTAATCAAACTATTCTATCAACAATACTCCTATAATTTCCAACATCCAGTCACCATGATCGACATCTGCAATCTAAAAAAAAATTCAGGAGAACCCTTCCTGGCCTTCCTCAAACACTGGAGGAAGAAGTTTTCACTCTATACCTAACAAATTCTAGAAAATGAGAAACTAGAAATCTTCATCAATAATCTGGTTCCAGAAATCAATTATCATCTTCAAATACAGAATCATACCTCTTTTGATAAAATGGTGGAAAATGCCATAAAGATAAAAAATGTGCTTGTTTGTAAGGGAGACATATCACTTCATAAGGAGAACACGTACTATTCAGGATCTAGTTCCAACAACAAAGATAAGGGCAAATTCTGGAACAAAAACAAAAATATTGTCACAGATGGTGTTGTTGATCACATCAGTGCTCCACCCAAAGCATTAGCATTCAATCTCATTATATGTACCCAGGCCATAAAAGCTTCAGAAATGAAGGCGACTGAACCTACTAAAAAGTCAACTGACTATAAACCATGGGTTACAAAACTAAAACATGAGTTCACTCCTTTGGGTGAGTCCTTGGAATCTATCATGAAAACTCTATTGGCAAACTATATAATCACATTACCTAAGATTAAACCATACGACCCCAAAGTCAAACCTAAATGGTGGAAAAAGACCAATTTTTGTGATTTCCATTGAAACAAGGGTCATACAACCAATAACTGCATGTGTCTAAAGCATCTCATTCAAGTAAAAATTGACGCTGGAGAAATTGTGATTGACAACCATAAATCCAATAACGATCACACAACATTCATGAAACCTTCTTCAAAGCATAGTCAAGGAGATTCATCTTCTAAACCAAACATGGGTGCTAAAGTCAATTACACTTACTATGGAAAATATGATGTCATCAACATGGTAGAACCATGCCTATCTGAACACTGCAATGTTATCACCATTATAAAAAAGGATACAGATAGCAAGACAACTAATGTAGTAACTCGATCTCAAGCTCATGTAACTCTCCAAGGACAAAACTCAGGTTCATCAAACACCTCGAAGGTACCATTCAATCTTGCATCTGCATCTAAAAAAAGTACTACTTCCAAGTCTTCAAATTCTAAAGAGTCCAAAGTGGTATCATAGAGCATCATCCAACAACTACAACACACTAATGCCAAAATTTCTATATTTCAGCTATTACAGATCTCTCCTACTCATCGTGCAATTCTAGACAAAGCTCTAATTAGCTCTAATGTTCCTGAAGATCTTGATCTTGACAGATTCCAAACAATGGTAGGTCACTTGACATCCCCTTAGTACATATCCTTTTCAGAAGAAGATGACAACTCACTGAGTCATCCACATAGCCAACCCTTACATATTGAAGTCCTAATCCAAAATCATCGTGTCAAACATGTGTTGATAGATGGAGGCACTGGTCTAAATATATGTTCCTATAAACTGGTTACACAATTGGGATTGTCAGAAGATGTTGTTGATCCTAAAAGGAAAATCACCATAAAAGCATATGATGAACAAGAAAGGAATTCCAAAGGAGTCACTGCGATGCCTATCAGAAAAAGACCTATCATTAGAGATATCACATGTCAAGTACTAGATTTCCCATTGTCCTATAACATTCTTCTAGGAAGGCCCTAGATTTACGAGATGCAAGCTATTCCATCAATGTACCACCAATGTTGTCAAATTTCCCTATGATGGAGTTGAGGTCACTATACCTATAGACATGTCGGTATCTTGCAATGCTTTAAGGGAAAGTACAGATAAACTTGTTCCACATAATAGAGAGTCTTCTACCAAACAAATAGACATAGCATCTACATCTAAAATGGAATACATGGAAAAAGAAATCAAGATCAAAGATACAGGCATGAGAGAATACACAATGGAACCAGTCCTATCTCTCACATCTCTCCCACTTTCACCTAAGTCTTATGGACAACCTTCAGATAAAGTAAGACCTACAACCAAAGAACCTCAAGTTATCTTTGATGGGAGTTTCATCACAGAGAAGGTTTCCAAACAAGAATCAGATGAGGAAGAGGCTATATTAGCCTGGTTATACAAATACGAGTCTCAACCACAAACATGTCAAAATTGTGACTCTAAAATACCTAAAATTCCTACAAAATCATATGGACCAGGTCACAAACTAATGTCTAAAATGGGATACACTGGAAAAAGGACCTCTAGGAACAAGAGGCAAAGGCATCATCAAACCCATTGAACACTATGGAAGGACAACCAAAGATACAACATGCATAGGGTATCATAAGAAACCTTTCCATCTCAATAGAAGCTCTACACATGTCCTAGAATAGATAGAACCATAAAAAAATACTCAACAACAGGAAGAAACAAAACACTCAAACAGTGATGATTCAGACACAACTAATGTTTTTCCTTATGAATGTATACCTCAAAATATATTAGATCTTCTTGAAAATGAAAAGGAACCTAAAAGGATTAACATGGTAGACACACAAGAACCTACTACCGAACAAGATATAGTCGCAACACAAGAACCGATTGATCCTCAAAATAAACAAGAAGAAGATGGTGTACCTCTCACAATAGCTGAACATTTGTGACACAATAGTGATTCTGACATAGACTCCCATGAATAGGAATTCTACTTAGACTATGAAGGTAACCCTTCTTGGGGTATTCATTCTGATTTTACACATATTCTTGACTTTCCCAAGGATTGAGATGAAGAATCAAATGACTATGAATGGGGAATTGTTCTAGAAGAAGATGAACTTATAATAGAAATACTTATAGATGTCATTCATTGATATACACCTATGTTTGAAATGAGTCTAGAATGAAATGACAAACCTCGTGAGTCTGATTCACTTATCACTAACGTAGGATCCAATGATGACGTTAAGATGCTTAACAAACTTAACATTTTGAGTAGTAATATCATCCTTGAATTTGAGATTCAAATTAGAACCAATGATGAAAACACTGTATGTGTAAATGCTATCAACCAATCCTTTCCTACACTTACTATCCAACATCCTGATCTTATTGACCAAACATCCGATGATCCAAGCCAAGACATCCACACTTTTTGGATAGACTAGGCTCTCACATGCTACCTACACATAGTATAACTTATGACAACTTCCATCAACAAACCTAGCGTCAACATGATGGAGTTAGATATCAAGTATCTCAGTCAAAAGAATAAAAGCAAAAAGACAAAGATTTATGAGGGTGAAAACCACTATGTGGCAGTCTTAGAAACTAAAATAGTAAAAACAAAAGACATATTCTAAAGGTGAAAACCTCTCTGAGGTGCCTAAGGATGAGATATTTGATGTTCTTCCAAGTCATTTAAAAGATAGATCTCTAGTATTGATAAAACCAACTCAACCTATAAATTTGGGCACAACAAAGGAGCCTCGGTTGATTCATGTAGCACAATCTTTGTCAGAAGAAGAAAAACAAACATTCACAAAATTCTTAATAGAGAAAAAGATCAAATTTGCATGGAAATATTTAGATATTCCTGGATTAGATCCTAATCTCATCATGCATCATCTCTTTATCGCTCTAAGAGTTAAACCAATCAAGCAAAATTTACGTAAAATGCATCCTCATGTTGCACTCCTTGTCAAAGCTGAGTTAGAAAAACTACTAAAAGTGATATTTATCTGAGTCATAGATTATGTAGAGTGGATCTCAAACATAGTTCCAGTATCAAAACTAGATAAATCTATCAGAGTATGCACAGACTTCAGAGATGTAAAGAAAGCATGCCCTAAGGATGATTTTCCACTACCAAACATCGATATGATAGTGGATATGACTATGGGCTTTGAAATGTATTCTTTAATGGATTGTTTTTCTGGATACAACCAAATCAAGATAGCTCTAGAAGATCAAGAGAAGACAACTTTTACTTGCACATGGGGTACTTTCTGCTGGAACGTCATACCATTTGGCCTTAAAAACACTGGTGCTACATATCAAAGAGCTATGATGTCTATATTTCATGATATGATGCATAAAAACATGGGAGATTATGTTGATGATACCTTGGCTAAATCAACAAAATGCTCCAAACATCTAGCAAACTTGGGTACAATACTAGATAGAATGGAAAAATTTGGTCTTAGACTAAATCCTAAGAAATGTGCCTTTGGTGTCACTTCGGAAAAAATTCTAGGGTACATTGTTTCAAAGAAAGGTATTGAAGTAGATCCAACAAAAGTCAAAGCAATCATAGAGATGCAACCTCCTAAGAATATAAGTCAAATGAGGACCTTACAAGGAAGGGTACAATCAATCAGATGCTTCATATCTCAGATAGCGGATATATCACAACCTTTCAAAAATACATTGCATAAAGGTGTGACTTTCATGTGGAATGAGGAATGTGAAAAGAACTTCAATCATATCAAACAATATCTGGAAAATCCACAAATTATCATGCCTCCTACTCAAGAAAAGCCATTAATATTGTATGTCTCTGCTACAGATACATCATTGGGGGCATTACTAGCACAACATGATGAGAATAAGAAGGAAAGAGATATCTACTACATCATCAGAACATTGGTATCTTATGAGAAGAACTATTCCATGATAGAGAAGGAGTGTCTAGTTGTTATCTTTGCATCATAGAAGCTAAGACACTACACATTAGCTCATACTATGCATTTAATAGAAAATATTGATCCATTTAAGTACTTATTGAGAAAAGATGCCCTCACAGGTAGACTAGAAAAATGGGTAATGTTACTGAGTGAATTTGACATTGAATATGTTGAAAGGAAAGCTATCAAAGGAAAATTTATTGTGGATCAATTAGCTAAGGCTCTGATGTTCAATGACCAAACACTACATATGGAATTTCTTGATTCTTCTATCATGCATAAATCCTCCCAAATATGGTGCTTATTCTTTGATGGATCCTATACACAAAATATATTTGGAGCTGGCATATTGTTCATAATGCCAAAGGGTTACTCCATTCCAAAGGCATTCAGGATCAAGTTCCCTTGCACCAACAACATAGCTGAATATGAAGCTTTTCTAAATGGCATGAAGATAAAAATTGAATGGAGAGTAACATAACTACACATTCATGGAGACTCACAACTAGTCATACACCAAGTCAATGATGTGTATCAAACTAAGGATGAAAAACTCATTCCGTACAAAAGAATGGTCAATGATCTAAAGAGATACTTCATTACAGTCACATTTGAACAGATTCCTAGAATGGAGAACAAGATTGTTGATGCTATGGCAACGCTATCATCTTTACTACAACAACCTAAACATGAGCTACACTATGAGTTCCTAGTGGAAGCATTGTCATTCCCTGCCTATGATTTCCTAGAAACCTGCATGATCTACACCATTGTTGGTCATGATTCCTCCTGCTACAAAAACATATACTCCTACCTTCGAGACCAAATCATTCTTGATACATTTAGCTATCATGAAAAATGTTACCTTATCTGAAATGCATCGCGGTATGTCATCATTGGTAATGATCTATACAAACGAAGTTTGGATGGTACACTTCTTAGGTGTTTAGAATGTGAAGAGTCACAATGCACATTAGAGGAAGTCCACAAAGGTATTTGTGTATCACATTCCAACGGTTTGACACTAGCTCAAAAAATCATTAGGGTAGGGTACTATTGGCCAGACATGGAAAAAGAGGTCGTGAAATATGCTAAGAATTGTCAGAAATGTTAGGTCCATGGTGTGTGTGCGAATTTTGTACCTGTCTATAGAAACAACACTTCAGTAAAACATTAAAAGTTAGTTGAAATCAAAATTGTGCAGTTGAATGAAAACTAATCTAACTAGGTGATTTACTGCCTTCTAGTAGATGCGAGTATGTATTCTCAGATTGGACCGAGATCAGTGACCTTGACGACACCTAAACGAAGGATTTGAATGCAAAATCTAGATATGAAATGAATGCAAATTAATCTATATTTTTATATTTTCTATGCAATTATGATGAAAAATCTGATATGAGTTCTAAGCTAGATGAAATTGATATGCAAAATAATCTACAATGATATGCTAAAATATGAATGATCTCACAAAGTTGTTGATTCGCAAAGAAGCTTCAATTCTTCAGATACCAATTCGCCAGCATAAGTTTGCACAATTATGAGATATGAGATTGAAGAGCTGAGCCTTGGTTTTATAGAAATCTAGGGCTTTGGGGATGCATGGAAAAGAGCCATAAATCACTCTAGTTGATTTTTGAGTCAACAAGGAATTAAAGATAGTTAACTCATAATAAATCATGCAAAAACAACTTTTTGATTTAAATCAGAAGTTGAGATCAACTTTCAACTCAAGATAGAGTTGAGTTTATTTTTAAAACAACTTGAATTGATTTTTTGATTTATAGTTTAACTATTTTTTGGATATGCATAATTAATCATGAATTAAATAAATAAATAAAGTTATTTATCCTCAACTTAACTGATTTTGAAAATAAAATAATTGATTTATGGGTTAATCAATTATTAAATCAAACTTTTATTCCAAAATAATATCATTAAATATGACAACTTGCTTTAATTAATTAAATAAGAATTTAATCAATTAATGATAGGAATTTTGATTTATTGTCAAATTTACATAATAATAATTAGGAATATAATTAAATTTAATTAAATAATTAAGTGGCAATATTAAATCTAATTAATTAAATATTCAGAATATTCAATTAATCAAACTTTTAGGATAAATAGGATTTATCGCCAAATAATCATTAAATTAAAGATAATTATTGATAAATAGGAATATTACTAGGAATATTCTCCGATGCATAATTTGAGATAATCAATTAGGATTCAATGATGTTCAGATGTGCCTTTGGTTAGGACTTTGATGTCGATTTCATTTGATTTGTCGATATAGGAGATTAATGAACTTATAGCCCATTTTTGGGGTATTACATTTTGCCCCTCTTTGAATTGCTGTGCGAAGCCTAGTGGTTCAAAGACAGTCTGTGTATGATGTTGAAACTGATGTTTGAAATTGAAATTGATATGAGACAAAAACTGATTGAAATTGATATGAAGATAATAGGTCTTGAATGACCAAAGATAATGTTAACTATAACAGTAAATGAACCGATGATTGTGAAAAAGTGTCAAAACGCCTAATTCCAAACCTTATGATTGCGAAGAAGTGAGTGACTAATTCCAGACCTGATTGTCGATAAGAATCACATTGGTATCACATATGAACCCTTCAATTTTTGAAGAACCAAGGAAATAACACAATTGAACCGATAGTTGCAAAAACTGATACAATTTACAAGATTAAGAGAATACCAGATTGATATGGATCTCGATGAATTTGATATGCCCTGAGTGATGATTGATTTGCCCCAAGCGATGAGGTCTTTTGATGAATCAACAACTAGACGTGGTTGTTGTCTTGATTACTGAGGAAAGATATGATTTCAACTTTAGATTACAGACTTTGAATGATATGCAATACCATGCCCCCTTCAGGATTAAAATTGAAATCTGACAAGAAAAGTTAGCATTGAATGGTTTAGAAGCATGTTAATTGATTTGAGAAGTGGTTATAGATGTTTGAGAATGCGTTCTGCATTGTTTAGAGGTCCTGGAGATCAAGTTTGACTAGGTTAAACCATGAGTTGACCATGGGTGACCAAGTTGAAATTTTGATAGTTTGATGTAAGATAATCAGTTAAGTTGAATTATAGATTTCTGTGATGATAGAAGGTTGATTATCCAAGTAGTTAATAATATGAATGATCGCAGATTTTGATTTTGATCCCGAAAAAAGATTCTACTTGCTGTTTCATTGGAGGAACCTTCATGTGAGATTTAGCTCTTGTTAGATTTGAAGATGCGATTTGAAGAATCATTTAAGCATTGAAGTTTAGCCAACCATTGTGAGATCATGCAAACATGCAAAATGCAAAGAGACATGCAGAATGAAATGCAACCTAAGACCTAGGACCTAGTCACTGATCACATGTCGCTCATTCTCATCATTGAATTTTTAGGTAACCAGATAAATCAATACAATGTCCACTAGCTAGGAAACCATAGACATATGAATATCGATTTGTATGCACATGAATCAATACAATGCCCACTGGCTAGGAAACCATGGATATATGAATATTGATTTTATTTTTGGAATGTCAGATTAGATATAAGCACCAAGGCATAAACACCAAGATGACCTAAATATCATGTCCATTTTGATATAGCAATTTGTATAAGCATCAAAACATAAATGTCGTGATGACCATAATAGGCCTTGTAGTTGCAAACACATCAAACAGTCAAGAGATCATTCTAAATCCAGTGTGAATTACTCGTAGTGATCCTTTATCATTCACATCCTTAGGTAAGATCACGTTTCACAGTAGGAGAAATAATTCACTCAAAAAAGACAATAGTTAGATCAAACTTCCTTGAATTTTTTGGGTATCAATGGTCGAGGTACATAGGGCCATCCAATTCGAGATAGAGGCTCTTATAGTCAGACACCATTTCAATCTAGAATTTCTAAAGTTGTTAGATTTTCACATACAAATAGAAGACAAAGAAAAGATTATGCCCCCAATCATCACTCTCTAAATCCTATAAAGGACATCATCGAAGAGCTTGTGGGAACACAATATGCAAAAATCTCAATGTGAATCAATAAGCATACAAGGAGATAAAAGCATGTATAAAGCACAAATTATTTTCAGTTTGTGTTTGATTGTGTTGTTGTAGATGCAAAATCCTTTCTGGAGACAAGATAGACTGATTGACTCAGATGAAGCTTCAAAGGACTCTGACTAGATATGATATGTCTAAGATACATTGGAGGCCATAGGATATGACTTTGATTGCCCCCAAGTTTGAACATTGATAGGATACAGACACTTGAGCTGATTGGTGTACAAACTGACTTTATTGAAACAAGGATATATATAGACTAAAGCAGACTGAAAGTTGGGAAAGACCAAGATTGCACTGATAGATGGAGCATTTTGAAACAAGTGGCACTTGTTTGCCGGGTTTTCACCATCTTGGCAGAGATTCTATTTTTGCTACCAAGGTGCATGTTTCCAGGTTTTCACCAAGGCACTTTTCTTTTTCTCATTTTTTTTTGTATTTTTCATTTTTTCAAATTTTCAACATTTTTGTACTTTTGATATTTTTTATTTTTTTTGTGAATCATCAAGACACCTATTGCTAGGTTTTCACCAAGATGTTCATTTTTTCAGGGTTTTTTCCAATTTTTAAGATTTTTGCAAGACATTTTACCATAGACTGAATGCCTTAGGCATAGAATTTCTCTAGATGGAGAACATTGATTGGTTCTTGGAGCTGTTCTCCTTCAGTCATTGAGAGTTGATAGGCACCAGAGCCAAAAGTAGCAGTGATGACAAAGGGACCCAACCAGTTGGGTTCAAACTTCCCCTTGTGTTCTCGATGTGATTGATTTTTAGGATTCTCTCTCAAGACTAGATCACCAACCTGAAACTCTCTGTGTCTCACTTTCTTGTTGTAACCTCTAGAAATTCTCTTCTGATATACTCTAAGATGATCATACACTGCTTGTCTGTGCTCATCTAGTAGTTTAAGTTCTTGCAACCTAGACACTCTGTAGTCATCATCAGTTACTAGACCATGCATTCTGATTCTTAGTGATGGGATTTCAACCTCAATAGGCAGTACCACTTCAGACCCATAAAATAAAGCGAAAGGTGTAGCCCTAGTAGGTGTTCTGATACTTGTTCTATAGGCCTAGAGAGCTAGATTGATCATGAGATGCCAGTCTCTTCCTATTTTATTAATTGTATGGTGCAAGATTTTCAATAGATTCTTGTTAGAAGCCTCTGCTTGTCCATTCCATTGAGGATAGTAGATAGAAGACCAATGTTGTGTAATCTTGAATTTAGCACATAAATCATCTAGATCTTTGTTCTTAAATTGTCCACCATTATATGTGATTATGGAATGAGGTATCCCATATCTGCATATGATATAGTTTAATATGAACATAGATATTTGTTTTCCAGTTACTTGTGTCAAAGGGACTACTTCTACCCATTTTGTAAAATAATCTATAGATGTGATTATATGGGTATGTCCATTAGAAGAATGAGGATGTATAGCTCCTATAAGATCAAATGCCCATTGGTGAAAAGGCCATTGTGTAGTTAAGGGAATTAGATCTCTCCCTAGAGCATGAATTAAGTTTCCATGCACTTGGCACTTTTGACAATTCTTAGCAAACTTGATAGACTCTTTCTCCATTTTAGACCAATAATACCCAGCCCTAATAAGTTTTCGAGCTAGTGTTAAATCATTTGAGTGTGACCCACAAATACCATCATGGACTTCCTCTAATGCACATTGAGACTCTTCCCATTCTAAACATCTAAGTAGCATACCATCTAGACCTTGTTTGTAAAGATCGTGACCAATGATGACATATCGGGAGGCATTACGGATAAGGTATCTCTTTTCATGGTGGTTGAAGGTTTCGGGGATGATTTGGTCTTGGAGATAGGAGAATAGGTTTTTGTATCTGGATGAATCATGACCAACAAAAGTGTAGATCATGCGGGTTTTGGGGGAATCATATGCAGGATAAGATAGTGCTTCCACTAGGAACTCATAGCGTAGCTCATGTTCAGGTTGTTGTAATAAAGTAGATAGCGTTTCCATTACATCAACAACCTTGTTCTCTATTCTAGGAATTTGCTCAAATGTGATAGATATGAAATACTTCTTCAGATCATCTACCATTCTCTTGTAAGGAATGAGCTTTTCATCTTTAGTTTGGTACACATCATTGACTTGATGGATAACAAGTTGAGAGTCTCCATGAATATGTAATTCTGTTACTCTCCATTCAATTGCTATTTTCATGCCATTAAGAAGGGCTTCATAATCTACAATATTGTTTGTGCAAGGGAACTTTAATTTGAATGCTTTTGGGATTGAGTATCCTTGAGGAGTTATGAAAAATATTCCCGCACTTGACCCATTCTGTGTGTAGGAGCCATCAAAGAATAACTACCATTCTCTAGAAGAAAGAGTCATGATAGAGGAATCTGGAAATTCTATTTGCATTGGTGTATCATCAATCATAGGTGCATTTTCTAATTGATCAGCAATAACCTTTCCTTTGATAGCTTTTCTTTCCACATATTCAATGTCAAATTCACTTAAGAGCATGACCCATTTAGCTAATCTACCTATGAGGGAAGCTTTGCTTAGTAGGTACTTGAGTGGATCAATTTTAGCTACCAAATGTGTGGTATGAGCTAACATGTAATGTTTCAGTTTCTATGATGCAAATATCACAGCTAGACAAGCTTTCTCAATCATTGAATAGTTCTTCTCATATGCAACCAATGTTCTACTGATATAATATATAGCTCTTTCCTTTTTGTTCTCATCATGTTGTGAAGCAATGCCCCCAGTGATGTATCTGTAGCGAAGACATATAAGATCAAAGGCTTCCTTGGAACGGGAGGCATCAAGATAGGAGGATTTGATAGATACTTCTTGATATGATTAAAGTTTCTGTCACATTCTTCATTCCATGCAAATGTCACACCTTTATGTAATGTTTTTGTAAAAGGCTGTGATATGTCTGCTAGCTGTGATATGAAGCATCTAATAGATTGAAATCTTCCTTGCAATGTCCTCATTTGACTAATATTCTTTGGAGGTTGCATTTCTATGATAGCCTTTACTTTAGCTGGATCAACTTCAATGCCCTTCTTTGAAACTATGTATCCTAAGAGCTTTCTAGAAGTGACACCAAAAGCACACTTCTTAAGATTTAGTCTAAGGCTAAATTTTTCCATTCTGTCTAGTATCTTGCTCAAGTCATTTAGATGTTCAGCTCTAATCATAGATTTTGCTAAAGTATCATCAACATAATCCTCCATAGTCCTATGCATCATGTCATGAAAAATAGATGTCATGGCTCTTTGATATGTAGCACCAGCATTTTTAAGCCCAAATGGCATGACATTCCAACAGAAGGTGCCCCATGCACATGTAAAAGCAATTTTCTCTTGATCCTCTGGAGCAATTTTTATTTGATTATATCTAGAAAAACCATCCATTAAGGAATACATCTCAAAGCCCGCAGTCATGTCCACTATCATATCAATGTTAGGTAGTGGAAAATCATCCTTAGGGCATGCTCTATTTACATCTCTAAAATTTGTGCACACTCTGATTAATTTATCTGATTTTGAAATAGGTACAATATTAGAGATCCACTCTGCATAATCAATAACTTGGATGAATCCAACTTTTAGGAGCTTCTCTAATTCAACTTTTACCAAGAGTGCAACATGAGGATGCATCTTTCTCAATTTTTGCTTAACATATTTGACATTTGGAGCTATAGATAAATGATGCATTATAAGATTAGGATCCAACCCTGGCATATCTGAATATTTCCCTACAAAGTTGATCTTCTTCTCTGTTAGGAATGTTGTAAATTTTTGCTTCTCTTCTTTGGATAAAGATTGTGCTACATGGATCAACTGTAGTTCTTTTGCTATTCCCAAATTGATAGATTGAGTGGGCTCAATTAGAAGTAGAGATCTGTCCTGTAAATGACTTGGAAGGTCATCAAATATCTCATACTTAGGCACCTCAGAGAGGTTTTCACCTTTGGATACATCATTTATTTTTACCTTTGTAGGTTCTGAGACTACCACAAAGTGGTTTTCACCCTCAGAACTCCTTTTCTTTTTATTCTTATTCTTATTTTTCTGACTAAGATACTTGTGTTAGATTAGGTGAAAGACTAATCTCTCAAGAACACCTGCATGCATAACCCTGTCACATGGAAGAAGCAAAGCACAGAAGGCAAGAAAAATCTATGGAGGCCAAAAAGCCAGAGACATCATATGCACAATATTACAAATGATATTCTCAAATGTTAAGAAATACAAAGAGGTGAATCCTTATAAAAGGAATCACAAAACCCTAAAAGGGAAAACCCTAAAGAATAATAAGATGCCTAAGTCTAACTTAAGTGTAGAGAATAATAGACTAATAATTAAATAAATTAATTATTAGCTATAATATGACTACTCTAACACCCCCCCTTAAGTGTAACTTAGGGAGAAGCTAAACAACTAAGGACTAAAAGATGCATGAAAACAAAAAATGCATGAAAGAGCAATGGGTCCTGGCAACAAGACCTGATCAGGTACCCAAGTACAAGAAATAAACTAGATGAAGGAAACAAAGCCTCCAATCTAGGGAATGTCCCAAAGAAAGGAACAAGAAAGAGCATGAAGCATCTCTAAAGCATGAAGCTGCAAACACTGTCAGAAGAAACTGCTGGAACCCCCACTGAAATAGCGCATGACTAGGTAGAGAAGACAAAGTCTGAAGAGCTGATAAATCGAAGAGGTGGCCTCCAAAAGTAGGAATGAATGAGTGTCTATATAGTAGATGATCCATCTCATCGAAATGCATAGGTACCTAGCCACTGCATCCGCCCAGTACATAGGAACAAAAATTGTATACGTAGATCACTCAATCGAACCAAGGAAGTAATAGAACCAACAGGTGAACCCCCCCCATAATGCTAAATAGGGAGAGGGGTGACAGGAACACTGAAATGCAATGCCAGAAACATCTGCAAGAAGAAGAATCAGGAACACCAATAGTGCAATAGAAGTATAAGCACAGGGTAAAGAGTGGTGTCATAGACACATAGCATGGGCTAATGTCATGGAAGGTACACTCACTTGACAAAGGTGGATGAGCACAAAAAGCAAAATATTATAACCCCCCATGGCACTTTATAACTGAGTGCGAGTACAAACAAACACAAGGAGTACAAGATCCCAGATATGCAAAAGTAGGCACTTTATCTCAGTGCGTTTACAGAAAAAAGGAATGCAATAGAAGAGAAGCATACAATGCTCAGAAGTCAGAAAGAAGAGTGAGCTAGAAGAATAGAAGAAGAGATCCCAGGACCTGTAGAACCCAAGTAATTAGCCAGAGTGTGAAAGTGCAAAACTCGGAGGAGAGAAAACTTGGAGTAGAATCTGGATAAAAGACCCCTGCAACTGAAAAACTCACTGAACTAGCTTTTCGACGATATATGGTGAGCCCAAAAATGAGTCCAGATGAGCGAGATATGGCTCCCGGAAGGCAAAAAATAAATATCACCTTTGACAGAAAAAAACACTATAAAAAATGTAGAGCCAAGAACTCTAACCTCCATAATCAAAAAGAGCTCAGAAAGAGCTTTTCGACGATATAAAGAAGTCCAAAAAAGACCTCCGTATGCTCAAGATATTGCAAAAAAGGCCCAGTTACCCCTAAAAATAGAGCCCTAAAAAAAACATGCAAGTTTTTTTTTTTAAAATTTAAAAAGCATGCATGCTGACGTCATGCTGATGTCAGCAGGGGGCCTGGGGGCTGAATCAGTAAGCCCCTGGTCACGTGGGGACCAGGGGGCTGGCGCTAGGCGCTGGGGGCTAAGGGTTGGTCCCCCATAGGACCAGCAGTCCGGTGGAGTGGCCGAGGCGGGGCCACAGGTAGGCGGTGAGTGGCGAACTGCGGCGGGGCCGCGGGCGGAGCTGGGCCGGTGGGCGGCGGAGGGCCGCGGGGCCGCGGGCGGCATTGGGGCGGAAGGCGGCGGGGCCATGGCGGCTTTGCAGAGGGTAGCAGCTCTGTGGAGGCCGCGGGGTGGTGCTTGGGTGGCTGCCCCTCAAAAAAAATTTTAAAAATTTTTTTGAAAAAAAATCGCCGTCTCGATCCGCTTGCCAGGCCGTACGCCCTGGTACCCAAATTTTTTTTGCCTCAAATTGCAAAGGTGTCCAAAATGGACAAATTTTATATGGATTCTGGGGTTTTTGGGCATTCTAGACACAATGGTGGCATCTATTTTTGCTCAAAATACCTTCAATTTTTTTTTTTTTTGCAGGCAAAAAAGAAACAAAAAATAACGTCCTGCAGAGAATACCAGAATTGAAAATTTTTGAAACCCTCCTGCTTCTGAATCACTTCAACAAGACATGGACAATGAGCAACAAGATGGCTCTGATACCATGTTAGATTAGGTGAAAGACTAATCTCCCAAGAACACCTGCATGCATAACCCTGTCACATGGAAGAAGCAAAGCACAGAAGGCAAGAAAAATTTATGGAGGCCAAAAAGCCAGAGACATCATATGCACAATATTACAAATGATATTCTCAAACGTTAAGAAATACAAAGAGGTGAATCCTTATAAAAGGAATCACAAAACCCTAAAAGGGAAAACCCTAAAGAATAATAAGATGCCTAAGTCTAACTTAAGTGTAGAGAATAATAGACTAATAATTAAATAAATTAATTATTAGTTATAATATGACTACTCTAACAACTTGATGTCCGACTCCATCATGCTAACACTTGGTTCACTAATGGAAGTCCTCATAGGCTCAACTACATTGAGGTAACAAGAAAGGGCATAGTCATTCAGGAAAGTATAAATACCATAGCTCAGATTTGTGGAGGTTTGATCAAGAAGTTCAAGATGTTGGATAGTCAAAATGGGGAAAGATTGGGAGATAGTATTTACGAATATGGATCTATCATCATTGGTCCTAACCTGATGCTTGAGTTCAAAGGTGATATTACAACTTAAGACATTCAATTCGTGAATGGGCTCAATGTCATCGTGGGAGTCCAATTCAGCCATCGGTGGATCAGACTCAATAAGTTCATCATTTCGCTCTAGACTTACATTGGGTTTAGGTGCATATTGGTGAATAACATCAACATGTTTCTCCGTAATAAGCTCATCTTCTTCTGGAATGGCTCCCCATTCATAGTCATTAGATTCTTCATCTATGCCTCTAGGAAATCTAAGAACATGAGTAAAGTCAGGATGAATACCCCAAGAAGGGTTACCCTTAGATTCTGATTTGAATTCATACTCATGGGAATCTATCTCAAAATAACTACCACCTTCCTCTTTTTGATCATCTTCAAGATTAGCTGGTTCTTGTGTTGCAACTATCTCTTGATTGATAGTAGGTTCTTGTGTTTCTACTACATTAATTCTTTTGATTGGATCATCTTCTACATCAAGGAGATTTTTGATTTGTTTAGGCAAATGCTCATAAGGAATAAGTTCTGAGCTATCTGAATCACTATCTGATGGTTCAGTTTCTTCCTTCTTAAGAAGGGGTTCACTTGGTGTGATCTAATCTATGACATGGGAACAATTACCTTTGAGGTGGAAGGGTTTCTTTTTAAAGCCTAAGCCAACAGTATCTTTGTTTGCCCTACCAATATGTGAAATAGGTGTTATAAGACCTTCTCCTCTGACTCCTAGAGGTCCTTTACCTAAATATCCCATCTTAGCTATCAGTTTATCTCCTAGACCATATGCCTTAGAAGGGATTTTGGATACTGTAGAATCACTAGTTTGAACAACTTGAGATTCAGGTTCATCTTTGTATAGACATGCAAGAACAACTTCATCCTCTTCAAATTCCTGCTTGGAGACTTGTTCTGCTACAAAATTCTTTTTATATGCCTCAAGAGGTTCTTTAGATTCTAGTTTGGATTGTTTTAAATATTGTCCATAAGACTTAGGTGAGATAGGGAGAGATGTCAAAGACAAGACTGGATCTATAGTGTATTCTCCCATACCAATTTCTTTGATATTGACCTCTTTTGCAATATCTTCCATTTTAGATGTGGATGCTTCTTTTGTTAGCTCAAGGGAAGATTCTCTATTATTAGGCACAAGTTTATCTACACTTTCCTTCAATGTATTGCAAGTGGTAGATATATCCACTGGAATAGTGACCTCTACTCCTTCATAAGGAAATTTCAAGCATTGGTGAAATGTAGAAGGAATAGCCTTCATCTCATGTATCCATGGTCTCCCTAGAAGAATTTTGCAAGCCAAAGGTAGGTCAAGAACTTGACATATAGTATCTTTGATAACTGGACCTGCTCTAATAGGTAAGACAATGGTGCCTTTAGAAGATCTTTCTTGTTCATCATAGGCTTTTATAGTTATTTTCTTTCTAGGATCAATAGCCAATTCTAAAAATCCCAATTGTGTGACCAAGCTGTAAGAACAAATATTTAGGCCAGCGCCCCCATCTATCAACACACATTTGACTCTACAGTTCTGGATCAAGACTTCTATATGCAAGGGCTGGCTATGTGGGTGACTCAAGGATTTGTCATCTTCCTCTGAAAAGGATATATACTGTGGAGATGTAAGATGTCCAACCATAGTCTGGAACCTGTCTAAATCAAGGTCATCAGGAACATTGGATCCGAGCAAAGCTTTGTCTAAAATAGCTCTATGAGTTGGAGATATCCCAAGCAACTCAAACATGGAGATTTTCACATTAGTGTGTTGGAGTTGTTGAACAATGCTATAAGATGTTGGCCTCTTATCTTTAGGATTGGAAGATTTAGAAGCAGCCTTCTGTTTGGAAGTGGAAGAAAGATTGAAGGGCATCTTAGGGACATTTGATGAATCTGGGAGTTGTCCGTTCAGATGTGCCTGAGCTTGTGATTGAGTAACTGCATTAGCTGAAGGATGATCTCTATCTCTTCATATAATTGTGATGACATTGCAATGCTCAGAGAGACAAGGTTCAACCATATTGATAACAACATTATTTCCAGGGTAAGCATAATTGACCTTTGCCCCCATATTAGGCTGAGAAGATGAAACTTCTTGACCATGTTTCAGAAATGGTTCTGTGAATGTTGTATGATCATTATTGCTCTTATGATTGTCGATCGTGATGTCTCCTTTATCAATCAGATCTTGAATAGTATGTTTCAAGCGTAAGCAGTGATTAGTTTTGTGACCTTTACCGTGATGGAAATCACAAAATTCATTCTCTCTCCACCATTTTGGTTTAGGATCTGAATCAGATTGTTGGATCTCAAGCAAAGAAATGATGTTATTAGCTAGCAAAGTTCTCATAGCTAATTCTAAAGATTCTCCAAGAGGAGTGAACTTTCATTTATTATCAGCGGACCAAGATTTGTATTCTAGCTTCTTTCGAGATGGTTCAGACACCTTTTGCTCTGAGGATTTGATGGCTTGGGTACCAATAGTTAGATTGAAAGTTGGTACCTTTGATGGGGCATAGATAGTATCAAAAACACCATCTATGATAATTCCTTTATTCTTGTTCCAATTTTTGTTCTTGTTTTTAGAACTAGATCCTGATTCGTACTTGTCCTTTTGAAGTGTGATGTCTCCTTTTTTCACAAGTACCTTTTCAATTTTGATCGCATTGTCTACCATCTTATCAAAAGATGTATGATCTTGCATTTGTAAAGCATAGTTTATTTCTGGAATGAGATTATTGATGAAGATTTCCAATTTCTCAGTTTCTGGAATAGGTCTAGCATATAGAGAGAATTTCTTCCTCCATCGCTTGAGAAATGTCAGGAATGGTTTTCCTAGATATTGTTTGAGATTGCAGATGTCGATCATGGTGATTGGATGTTGAATGTTGTAGGAGTATTGCTGATAGAACAATTTGATCAACTCCTCAAAATTTTTTATAATAGAAGGCAATCTAGAGAACCAATGAATGGCCGCTCCTCCTAGAGATCGAGGAAAAAGATGCATCAGATAAGTTGGTTCATGCATGAACTCCATAGATTGTGTACAAAATTCTTTGACATGATCTTGGGGATTCGAGTGTCCATCATACTTATCATATTTAGGCATCTCCACTCTTTTTGAGAATGGTGGCATGTGCAAGTCTTTGTCAAATGAAAAAGGACATAGGGCCTCCATGGAGAACTCCTTGGGTTCCTTTTCTTTCTCAAGGTTATTAAGTTTGACTTGCATGGCATGCATCTATTTCATCATAGCTGTGAGTGGAGTTTATTCCTCATGTGTAATGATATCTTCAACATTAAAGTTGGGAGGAAGTTTAGCTCCTTGATGAGTTAATTGTAAAAAGTATGCCTCTCTGTCTTCTTTCAAGAAATGCTTCATCATTCTTTTGAAATTATCATCGTTTTGATATTGAGAAATTTCTTTAGGTGTGGGTTCCTGATCTGCACCATGTTGAGATTGAGCTCTTTGAGAGCCAAAGTTTTTCCCTACTTGAGACATGGTAGGAGTTCTCCCTGGGATAGATTGATGAGGAGTTTGTTGATTACCTCCATGAGTTGATGAAGGAGGAATGTAACCAGTCTTCAATCGTAAAGTGCCAAGACCGTCATCTTTGTAAAGACCAAAATTGTAGAGTTTCTCAAGAGTTAGAGCTTGGAGAGTATTCAAAGGTAAGGTATGGGATATTTCTCCAAATTTATTGTGAGAGGAACCTCTAGTTTCCACCATTAACCTTGGGTGAAGCAAAAGAATACGATGAAGACAACTAAAGAAAGATCTGATTCAAGAAGATAAAATGACGCAACCTTATCAAGGTTTAATTGATTGAAGCTTAGATTAGACATAAATGAAGGAGACTGTGCCCTGGATGTATGGGTAGATTCCCAAAAGATAGCAGACATGAGTTCATAGCACTTAGCCATTTTGAAGATGGATTGAAGATTGATAGTTATGACAAGGTTTTGACACAAGATGATAAAGAATCAAATTGATTAAATAGAAGGCTAAACCAGATTCAAAAGGCCACTTTAGGAAAATGATTGGATTCTCAGTAATTGCTGCTCTGTTCCTGACACAGTGATTTTCTTGACAAACTCTGGAAATAGGCTGGAAAAGCTGGGTCTCTGACAGTTCTGACAAGTTTCTTACAACTTTTCAAAATTTCTCAAACAACTTTCTATAGGCTTGTACAATAGTGGGTATAGCATGAAACGATAATAGAAAAACTCATACGACTATTGCAAAACTTGCACGATAGTTGATAATAGGGTTTTTTTACTCTTTGTAATTGACAGGCAACAAAACTTGTACGATAATATACTTGATACCATATGACAATCTGGGGGTTATGAAATGACAATAACCAAAATTCGTATGACTTTTTGATTTTAAAAAATTACTGTTGACTCCAAAAAGGTGTTTGACATCAAAATTTGCAATTTTTTAGATTTTTAGTTTCAGATTGTTCACAAAATTATCTGTCCAGATTTGAAGATTGTAGCGAATTGATTCATTCTTAGTAACCAGATAGATAAACAAGCACACAAAATAGCAAGCAAGTGATTTCAAGCACATCTAAAAATAATGAACAGGGGACAAAGAAACCATGTGCATGAACAATCAAGTGACTGAATTGTGCTAATCCCTAGGAGTGCTAACAGTGCATGTTCCAAAAAGTTTTGCAATAATGCACATATTCCTAGAAAAATGAAAATTTGGCCTCACTAGGGTTTTTAGTAATGGTCTGACTCTGCAACTTTTGTGATCTCAAGAGGGCGAACTCCAATCCAAGTGCACCGGGGTTTTGACATAGTTCAAGAATTTAATCAATCAGGAGCTGCTAGGGAGATTTGACAGCCCAACAAGAGATCACACCTATGGAGATTTCTTCCACAAGGACATTTATATAGCGGTTGTCACTACCACAGTGAAAATGGCTATTACCACCTAAGGTTCCATCAATGTGGTTGACCTAATTAAGGGAATGTCCACTACGGTTAACCCTCTCTAAAGGTGACTCACAAAATATACCACATGGAGACTGGTTCCAGATTCAAGGATCTGAGTTTCTGGTACTACACAAAAAGGGAGTAGAGCATAATCCTCTAGCCTTTTCACTTCTAACCCAAACAAAGTAGACAGATTAATCCGACATGCTAAGACCAAGATTATCTCAGAAAGATCTATGATGTCAACCACTCATGATCTATCAACCTCTCCGAAGAGAGAATGTATCAATCAGAAGCTGGAGACACACAAATCTAGTAGAACATGAGACTCTCTTAGTATCCTCCCTACCTACAAGGGTTCCTTCATTGAGAAGAGTTTCGCTGGAAACCCACTCTCTCAAGAACCACAAATAGTGTTCATAGGGCCTATTTACTATGTGTAACAAAGATGCTGAAAAGCAAATCTATGTTTGTTTTTAATAGCCCAAAATGAAATATGTGATATGAAACCAATAAAGGTCACACAAGCTTGACATGCAAGAGTTCTTTTTAATCCAAATTGAAATGTTATCAACTAAAAAGATTACCTGAATTCCTCGCAATGTGCTTAGTATATTCTTACCTATTTTTAGCACTTCTTACACTTTTTCCAATCAAAACTAGCAGAAATCAATTAGAAACAACAAATTTCAATTGTTAATGTTAGCTGTTAGTCCAAATCAGGAAAATAAATTTGGAAAACTACCTAAAATAGTGAAATGACAATTGAAACCTGGCACTAAAACTCATACGATAGTGGGTTACCTCTCAGACGGTAGTCCAGAAACTCGTATGACACTAGGTACCAGATCATATGACTATAGAGCCTCCAAATGACAATGTGATTCTGGTGGTACGATCCTTGATCAAATAAACTATTGTATGATAGTGGGTATCTCCTGGTACGAGTTTCTGACAAAACTCATACAAAAATTATACGGACATAAATTAAAAATCATAGCTTGGAACAAAAAATGACAAGATGATAGAAATTGATAGAAATTGAATGGAAACCCGTTTCAAGGCCCCACGGTGGGTGCCAAAAATGTGTGTGTGAATTTTGTACCTATCTGTAGACACAACACTTTAGTAAAACATTAGAAGTTAGTTGAAATCAAAATCGTGTAGTTGAATGAAAACTAATCTAACTAGGTGATTTACTACCTTCTAGTAGATGCGAGTATGTATTCTCAGATTGGACCGAGATTAGTGACCTTGACGACACCTAAACGAAGGATTTGAATGCAAAATCTAGATATGAAATGAATGCAAATTAATCTATATTTTTATATTTTCTATGCAATTATGATGAAAAATCTGATATGAGTTCTAAGCTAGATGAAATTGATATGCAAAATAAGCTACAATGATATGCTAAAATATGAATGATGTAATACCCCTTTAACCCTAATATAAGTTTTGTGTTTTTGAAAGAATTAAGATCTTTCCATGTTTTCTTACAGCTTAAGTTGTACATGATACTTGTTTGATCTATTCCTATAGTTGTTTATAATAATTTATTAAGCTAGTACTCAATGATTCTAATATCAGACATACTATCTAAAGGTATCATTTTTGTATGTATTTATCTCCATGTATGTATTGAGTACCTTCAAGACCTTTATGAATATAGTTAGGATGTTATATGACATGTACTTGATAGATATATATAAGTGGTTATTTATATTTTCTTCTATTAAGGTTACTTTGGATGAATCTTGTATCTCACTTGATGATTTGATTATGTTGATTTATTATTAGTATTGATAAGAGACTAACACAATGCTTGAGATTCTAACCTTCGTTATGATGATGCTACATGCTTTGAGTATATATATACATGATGTGTTTTCATGATTTAAGATGAAGTCGTAGTTACTCACATAGCTGAGGTCCACATGATGTATCGATCCTGGTCATCTATCTGCAATATTTTCTTTTATATGTATATGCGTGCATATGTATTTCTTCTTTGTGATGCAGGCTTGCAGGTACCAGGCATCGACTTCACCTGGCTTCATAGGTCTGAGCATGCCCTCAAATCCTCAATGGTTGTTGTTATGGAGATAGTACTAAGGCCCCTACATGAGTCTTCCTTTGTCATTATTCCAATTTGAGAATATTAGGGTTCCTTCTTTGTTAGTAAACCTTTGGGTCAAAAACCCAGATCCAACGCACCTGGTTGGGCATGGTTGTAGTTAGTGCCTTGTGGCCACTTGAATTCATTTGGATGTATGATTTGTTTACTAATTTTATTTATTTCTCCTTCTTGGTATGATTCTTAGTTAATCTTTCTATGTTGTGTTTCAGGAGTTTGGCTTGACTTTCCTTGTTGACTTTGGTTGACCTTGTTTGATCTTATGGTTTTCTCGATATGTTTCATAGATGATTTGTATGGCCTCTTTGGATGATTAGATTTATTTTGAGGCATGTGATTTTATTCTACCTCAGTGTTATATCCTATAGTAATTATAAATAGGTAATAATATTGTGATCTATTACTTCATAATCTTATAGATTATAGTGTTTGGTATTTGGCATGTATCTATATAAATATAAATATATATATGGGTGCACACATATATGTATTTATATATATATAATTTATATGTGATTATATGTTAATTATTGTAGATATTGTGGATGGTGTATATTTTGTGATTAATGTAAAGTATAATATTATTAATAATTATATATTAAATAATGTGAGGTATATTATTCTCAATTGTTAATTATTAATAATGTGGATAGGTTATATATATAGATATTGATGTAATTAATGATGGCATATGCATATATGTTAGGACAATATTACATATGTGTATGAATGAATACAAATAATCTTTTATTGTATATGTGAGTAATATAGTTTTATGATATTAAGTTATTTTATAATACCCTTTAGTTAAGAGTTAGTTGGGAGTTGGTTACTTTTCCTCTCAACCTTTGGAAATCTATTTATATGCACTACTTTCTCATTTGAAGAGAGGGGATTTTGGGGCTGAAGTATTAAGGAGAGGATGGCCTTAATTTTCATGGTGATTTTGGAGAGAAAACTTGGAGATGTGAGGGAGAGTTTGTAAGCATATGTCTTTAAGAATTTTTTGGTTATCTTTGCTTTTGGGAGAGAGACATTTTTGTGAGAATTTCAGTAGTTGAGAGAGGGATTCTTTGCTATGGAATTATTTCTTTCTTTCATGGAGATTTCTAAAATTGGATAGGGTTTGAAGGATGCATCTCAAGTTTGGATTTGTCTTCTCTTTTGTTTCCTTCCTTCTTCGATTCAACCTTCGTAGGACATGAGGTATGGATTGAATATTTTAGTTACTTTATGTCTCTGATAGATTATGGATCTATTTATATATTATAATTATTTATTATATCTTTACTTTTCATTTCTATGGTTATTTTAAAGTTTTGAGTTTTTGTTTGTAAGAATTGACATGTGTTTTCCTAGGGTTTTTAGCAACCTATTTTTGGAGATCTATTATTATAATAATTTAAATTGTATCTATGGTTTTAATAAATTGATTTTATAGAAGTAAAATTTATAGATCGCAAATGGGTATCTCTCTGATTTTATTTTTAGGGTCGAATTAATGCCTTATTTTTGACATTTTGGCAGACTATGCCTGTCCATTCTTGATTCCAAATTTTCTGTCAAATGTATTCGTATGCTACAAGCTGATATGATTATATAAAAGTCTAAATTTGATATCAGAGACTCTCCTAAGTCTTATCTTTCATTTCCAATTTTTTTGGAGAATTTTTATTATGTTTTGTGAAAATTACAACCGTTTTAGTGAAGGCAGGTTTGAACCCTAACCAGAGTTTTCTATTTTAAACCAGAAGTCATAACTTTCTTTCCCACCATTGGATCTTCCTAAAAATCAAATTGAGAGTCCATAATTATGTTATCTAAATCTCCACTAAAGATATTTCCTTTATTATTTGTTTTACGAAAGATATGGATGACTGTTTTATGATGACTATTCTTTGCATTCAATCCTTGCTTGAAATAATTCAGTTTAAGAACATCATTAAGTTTTAAGGTTTCGTATGGTTACCAGAGGCTGTTAGAATTTTTTTTTGGTTAATTGGATCTATGTATACTCTGAATATGTTTATAATATCACTTGGATGTCTTCTTATATGTTTGGAACATTCTGAATGCCATATTGGGTTTAGGGTTGTCAAGTGGACTAGGGACAACATATGTTTTCCTAAACTCAATCAAATGTTGTTATGGAATTGATATGAATTCTTGATGATGGATCTATTATGTTCTTATGATTTTTATATGTATGTTAGGGAACCTAAGTACACTAGGTGAGTGGCTCATAGTGAGGGGCCGGGGCCCTAAGTGGCTAGTACCAGGATAACCTACTATGAGTTATTTAATCAAGTGATAACCTAAATAAATGAATTGGGAATGGGAGATTATTGGAATGGGAAATTACACACTAATCAAGATTAATTGTGCCTCACCCATGCCTTTAGTACTAGTAAAGACTAAGGATGGGAGTGGGAGAAGGTACCTATGTGTAGGTACGACTGAATGACCTTGTCTGTACAAGAGGCATTCGGTTTTGCATGTGCCTACTTGGGGGCCGGGGCCAAGAGTGGCTAGTACCAGGACAACCCAAGGGGTGAGGGCTATGCGATGACACTCACCTAGCTTGTAGCTTAGAGTCTCTACCAAATTTGATAATGCCTCTGGTAGTCCTTGTGGTCTTCTTGTCTTTTCTTTTTTGTTGTGACTTTGGGAAAATTTTATCACCACCTTAGGAATTTTCTAGTTGTTACCTCTTGTATGGGCCTTTGGTTCTATCTCCTAGCTCAGGGGAGTGGGCCTATTGGTTCCACGTGGTTGGGTGGTTAATATTTATATCGAGGTATTGTTCATGATTCTCTGGATGATCCTAGCATGTATATTCCTTTCCAGATCTGCAGTTGAAGATTTCTTATTGGATATTTTAATATGTTGAGATGTACTTATGTATTTGTATTCATGTAATTTTTAATCTCCTAAAAGGAGTCTTGTAGTATTGATGTAATCTCAATTCAAAGCAATGCATAAGGGAATGGGTAGTTCTAGGTAAAAGAAAGGGAAAAGAATGTGGAATATTGGACATGTTACTAGCATTAAAAGAAAGTGTTTATGTTATTTCTCCTATCCTCTTATGTTGTCCATATGTAAAGGAAATAATCTTAAATATAGTTATATATAATGATGTATCGCAACAATAATGTATTCTCTCTTGATGAAAAGATCTAAGGAAATTATTGAGAAATGATAGATTAGTGATTGGAATTATTAAGAATGAATGGTTATTAAACAATGCAATAAAATAGTAACTTGATTATAATGTTAATACTTGGTTCATGTTAATGAAGTACCTAGGATAATGCCTACCTTAATGAATATTAATCTCTTACCTAAATTATTAGAGAAAAGTGATATAAAGGATAGTAGATGTAGATGAAATCAATATGAATTTATGGAATGAGTTGATAAAAGGAATAATGATGTTGGATGATTAACCTATGTTTAATAAAAGAAATAAATTAGGGACATTTAACTTGATGCGTTAAAATGAACGTAGATCTTTTAAGCTCATGATTCGATGGATATCTTATGCATGTAAATGGTTTATATGATGTTGCTTTAGTAGTGATGTTAGGGAACCCCTGAGGACTTAAGTTGTATAAATCTTAAATCCAAGTAGTATAAAATTATTTCTTCTTTTAGAAATATGAAATGTGATTATGAATATTATTCTAGTTAAATTTTTTTTTTTTATAAAAAAAATTACTACTTGCATTTTATAGAGGTTTATGTCTTGTCCTCTTGGGTTGCCTGACGGGGCATTACAAATGATCTCACAAAGTTGTTGATTCACAAAGAAGCTTCAATTCTTCAGATACCAATTCGCTACCATAAGTTTGCACAATTATGAGATATGAGATTGAAGAGCTGAGACTTGGTTTTATAGAAATCCAGGGCTTTGGGGATGCATGGAAAAAAGCCATAAATCACTCTAGTTGATTTTTGAGTCAACAAGGAATTAAAGATAGTTAACTCATAATAAATCATGCAAAAACAACTTTTTGATTTAAATTAGAAGTTGAGATCAACTCTCAACTCAAGATAGAGTTGAGTTTATTTTTAAAACAACTTGAATTGATTTTTTGATTTATAGTTTAACTATTTTTTGGATGTGCATAATTAATCATGAATTAAATAAATAAATAAAGTGATTTATCCTCAACTTAACTGATTTTGAAAATAAAACAATTGATTTATGGGTTAATCAATTATTAAATCAAACTTTTATTCCAAAATAATATCATTAAATATGACAACTTGCTTTAATTAATTAAATAAGAATTTAATCAATTAATGATAGGAATTTTGATTTATTGTCAAATTTACATAATAATAATTAGGAATATAATTAAATTCAATTAAATAATTAAGTGGCAGTACTAAATCTAATTAATTAAATATTCAGAATATTCAATTAATCAAGCTTTTAGGATAAATAGGATTTATCACCAAATAATCATTAAATTAAAGATAATTATTGATAAATAGGAATATTACTAGGAATATTCTCCGATGCAGAATTTGAGATAATCAATTAGGATTCGATGATGTTCAGATGTGCCTTTGGTTAGGACTTTGATGTCGATTTCATTTGATTTGTCAATATAGGAGATTAATGAACTTATAGCCCATTTTTGGGGTATTACACATGGAAACTTGATTCATGCACCAGGAAGAGATTTGATTCCCTTTACAACACAATGGCCTTTTCAACAGTGGGCATTTGATCTCATAGGGGCCATTTATCCATATTTGTCAAAAGGTCACACCCATATAATCATAGCTACAAATTACTTCACAAAATGGGTAGAAGCAGTTCCTTTGACACAAGCAATCGACAAACAAATCTCTATGTTCATTCTGAATTACATCATTTATCAGTACGGTATACCCCACTCCATCATCATAGATAATGGAGGCCAATTAAAGTACAAGGACCTAGATTCCTTATGCTCTAAATTCAAGTTGATTCAACATTGGTCATCCATTTACTATCCATAAGGGAATGGAAAAGCTGAAGCATCCAACAAGAACTTATTGAAAATCCTACACCGTACAGTCAATAAGACAGGCAAAGACTGGCATCTGATGATAAATTTAGCTCTTTGGCCTACAGAACAAGTATTAGAATGCCCAGTGGGGCTACTCCTTTTGCTTTAGTATATGGGGCTGAAGCGGTACTACCTATTGAGGTTGTAATCCCATAACTAAGAATCAGAATGCATGGTCTAGTAACTGATGATGATTAAAAAGTATCTAGGTTACAAGAGCTTGAACTACTAGATGAGTGCAGGAAAGATGCGTATGATCATCTTAGAGTATATTAGAAATGAATGTCTAGAGGATACAACAAGAAATTCAGACATAGAGAATTTCAGGTTGGCGATCTAGTCTTGAGAGAAAATACTAAAAATCAATCCCATCGAGAACACAAGGGGAATTTTGAACCCAACTGGTTGGGTCCCTTTGTTATCACTGCTACTTTTGGCTCTGGAGCCTATCAACTCTTAATGACTAAAGGAGAACAACTCTGAGAACCAATCAACATTCTCCATCTAAAGAAATTATATGCCTAAGACATTTAGTCTGTGAAAATGTCCTGAAAAAAAAGTGTAAAAATCAGGAAAAAGTCCTAAAAATGATCATCTTGGTGAAAACCTAGCAATAGGCACCTTGATGAATCAACAAAAAAAAATCAAAAAGAGCAAAATACAAAAAAAAATAAAAAATTGAAAAGATGAAAAATACAAAAAAAGAAGAAAAAGAAAAAGTGCCTTGGTGAAAACCTGGTAAACAGGCGCCTTGGTAGCAAAAATAGAATCTCTACCAAGATGGTGAAAACCCAACAAACGTGCACCACTTATATCAAAATGCTCCATCTATTAACACAATCTTGGTATTTCCTAGATTTTAGTCTGCTTTAGATTGTACATATCTCATTATTTTCTTTCACATCCTACTTTCAATAAAGTTGGTATGAGCACCAAACAAAAAAAATGTCTGCATCCTATCAATGTTTTAAACTTGGGGGCAACCAATGTCTTATCCTACAGTCCTCAGTATACCTCTGACAAGTCATATCCAATCAAAGTCCTTCAAATCTATATTTGAGTTAGTTTGTCTGTCTCCCTTCGAGAAAAGGATTTTGCACCCAACAAGAACACAAACAAACTACAACAACAAACAAAAACAATCTTTGCGACATGTTTTTATCTTCTTGTATGCTAACTGATTCACATTAATATTTTTGCATATTATGTTCTCTCGAGCTCTTCAATGATGTCCTTTCATAGGATTTAGGGAGTGATGACTGGGGGCATAATATTTTCTTTGCCTTCTATTTGTAAGTGAAAATCTAACAACTCTGGAAACTCTGGATTGAATTGGTGTCCACTATAAGTGCCTCCATCACAATTGGATGTCCATGTGTACCTCAAACATTGATACCCAAATGCTTTAGGGAAGTCAGATCTAACTTTGTATTTTGAATTATTTCTTATTCCTACTGTGAAAAGCAACATTACCCAAGGATGTGAATGATAAAGGGTCACTGCGGGTAATTCATGTTGGAATCAGAATGATCTCCCTACTACTTGGTGTGTTTGTACGCAAGGCATATTCAGGTCATCACAACATTTATGTTTTGATGCTTATTGTTATAAGCTGAACGTGGACCTCAAATCCAGCTACAAACACAACATGGTCATTGCTCGATCATCGAATCACAAAATTGAGTATGAATTACCCATTCGCATGATTCTATCGATTCGACCTGTTGCCTTCTAATTAACTGGGGTGTTTGATTACTCTCAGAATGAGAGCCAACAACCTTAAGACCAAGCTAATATGAAGTATTTTCAAAAGCTTAAATGATGAACAACAATGAAATTAATCTAGAAATAAGTGTAATTAATCTAAAAGCTTGAGAGAAATATGAAGTGCAATTAATCTAAAAGCTTGGAAGAAATATGAAGTGCAATTAATCTAAATAGAAATAAAGGAAATATGAGATTAATCTAATTGCAATAAACAAATTAATCTAAATGAGAGTGCAATACTATACTAAAATGAGAAATTAAGCTAATTGCAATTGAAAACTTGAAAATATGAAATTGAGACTAAAATTTGCTATAGTTTAATTACTCTCACAAATTGCCCTTTTTTTTGAATGAAGGAGAAGGTTCATTAAATAGACAAGCCCGATGAGAGAATGAAGAGGTTCTTAAAAATGAACGGTTGCCTCTTCATTTCCAATTGAGACACATAGTCAAAGATTTATTTAATTAAAGAATGAATTATTGCCACATATGGGTGACCGTTCGAGTAATTTGAATTATTAAATTCAAATAAAAAGGTGTCCATTCACATAACTAAATAAGATTAATTCCCTTTTTAAATGTGTATTAGCTAAAGGGGGTGGGTTTTAATTTAATTTAAAGCACTTAGGACTTTAGAATTAAATTAATTTATCATAGGGGTTTTATAGCTAATAAAGTCGAATACTTAGGAATTAATTATGTTGTGATTAATGCAAATTAGGGTTTTTGCAATTGACATCAAGTCAAAATAAAGTCAGGTAGGAGAGAGAAAATTACCTAGTAAAATAGGACTTTGAAGATGTAAAATTGAAGAAATGCATGAAAATTGATTGAAATTATTAGGTGCCAATTTTTGGGTATTACATTTTCCCCTTTTTGAATTGATGCAACAGATGAGATTTCAAAGAATAGTTTGATGCGACATATGAGATTTCAGGATTATCCCCCAGAATGGAGCTTAACCCTCAGAAGTCAAGGTTAGGATGCCAAGACACCGAAATAGATCAAATTGTAGAACCACCTCCAGAATGAGGCATGATTCTCTAGAGTCTAAGTTAGATTGTGAAGACAACGGTCTAAAAGAGATCTTGAGAGGGGACTGGAATCAGGGTTAGATTGCCCCAATTCCCATTGATCAAATGATGATAGATGTAGATTTAGGACTAATCTCTAGAATCAGGGTTAGATTGCCCCAATACGGAGCTTAGTCCTCCGAGACTTGGGCTAGATTTTCCAGATAACGGTCCAAAAGAGATTTTGAGAGCCATCTCCAGAACAAAGCTTGACTTTCAAGAATTAGGGTTAGATTGCCCCAATACCTAATAGATTTCAAGAACCATCTCTAGAACAAAGCTTGATTCCTAAGGATCTGAGTTAGATTTCTTAGATACCTAAAAGATAGATAACCAGATGACCAAATGCGAGGCACAAAGATGCCCCTAGTGAAGAGATGCCCCAAGTGGCGAGGACTTTGATTTAGATTAGATTGAAATGAGACTGGTTCGACAAGAGTCAAATGATGCAATCATCCTGCCCTCTCAGGAGTGAAATTGAAAGATGACATAGCAGAAGGATGATTAACAACAAGAGGTTATAGAGCAGAAGCAATCATACTAGATTTGAGAAGCTGCAGAAGCAATTTGGAGTGATCGAGAGGTCCTGCTGACCAAGTCTGACCATGGTTGACCAAAATTGACTAAAGAGTTGACTTTGATGAAAACATTGAAGATCTCGAGAAAATGATGAAGAGATGAGGATCTGGCAGGAAGATGACACCAAAAGACTGATTGCACAAGCGTCCGATCCCAAAGGGTTTCTCGAATTTAAAATGTAATTTCAAGCTATCTAGAGATGTCAAATTTTGATTTTGATCCTGAAAATGGATTCAGAGTAGTCAATTTAGCCAAAGGTGCAGTTTTCATGCAAAATAGAGCACTTTGAAAATTAGGTCAAAAAGCTATATAAGGCTCAGAGGGGTCACTTTAAATTCATTATTCACTTTTTCTTCTTGCAATTTGAGCTCTGAGAGAGAGAATGGAGGGAATTCTAGTGCACATGCATCGATTTGAGCACTTGCAATGGCACACCTAGCCACCGGAGTATGACCCACCTGTGAGTAGTTGATAATCCCCCTTACATTTTAATTTGTACTGCTTTCTAGGTCAATTTAGGGTAGATTTGACAACTTTAGGAACATGTTCTTCAACTTTTTCATGAGGAAATAGTTTCCTCACACTGGCCTAGGTCACCCCTCATGTGAGGAAATGGTTTCCTCACATGGGTTAGGGTTCCTTTGCTTGGTCTCTCTCTGAAGGCTCACGCGAAGTGATAGGTCTAGCTGTGTGAAATTTCTCACTTTCGTGCAAGAGGTCTTGTCTCGCATGAAGGAACAGTTTCCTCACGTGAAACACTACTGTAGTGTTGTAAAAAATTTGCCAAAATTTGTTAAATTTGCATGAAATCAGCCAAGTAGAGCGTCGCAGAGTCATGTCTAGGATAGATGCATTGTTGTATTTGTTGTTGTTGTGTTGAAAACCATCATATTTGAGATACTGATCCAATGTCATCACTTGCTTTGCAGGTTGACTTTTCGATGTCACCTTCTGGTCACATCATCCAGTGATCACCACATTGATACAAAGATTGACATATGTGGAGAGTGCTCATATTGGGGGACTCGGTCTAGGATACTTGCGTGATATACCCGACATTCTGGTAAATCACAGTCTTCTAGGTGCACTTGTAGAGTGTTTCCATTCGGACACGAACATGTTCCATTTTCCATTAGGGGAGATGATTGTCAGTCCCAAGGATATATACAAGATCTTGCGGATACCCATCCATGGAGCTCGAGTAGAGTATGATTTATAGCTGAGGGTAGGCACCGTGGCATTGAGGACTATCTTTTGAGATGATCTAGTGATGGGTCGGGCCATCTCTTGGGAGGATTTGATTAGTAGGTATAGTGGTGCTCATCCATTTTCTGTTGTTCTTGCTATGTTCCTGAGTTGTTATCTAGCTCCTGATCAAGGTCAGCATGGTTTGGAGTGCGGCTAGGGATCGATGTTGGCCAGACCAACAGTCAGATTCAAATGGGGGGAGTGCATGCTCACCCATATGTACCATGAGATGCATGAGATCATATATCATGGTGCAAGGACCATGGCGGTAGGTGTCTTCATTCTTCAGATCTGGGCCTGGGAGCATCTCCTTGTTTGTAGACCGATTTATCATGATACACGGTAGGCTCTTGAGCCATATATATATAGGTACACAAGTTTGATTACTCATCCATTGCTGGGTAAGATAGAGCAGTGGCACGGAAAACTTGATGATATGGAAGCTATTGTCTAGAGACCATGGGTTGCTACTGAGCCATGGGAAGATGCTCGGAGAGAGCTTTCTTACATGTTTGTCTCACATCCACTGATTGGACGTAGTGTTACCATTATTGAGTGCTTCCTTGTTACACATGTCTTGTGTTAGTTTGGGAGACATTAGGACATCTCCTAGGAGTAATGCCCCTATGCCCGCTTCACCAATGAGGAGAAGAAGGGGTGGCATCCGAGACTAGATTCAGGCATATGTGCGATCGAGGCACGCATACCCCAGGCCCGATGGGATTACATGGTGGATGTCACCAATGTAAGGATGACATCTGCATATAGGGACCATTGCATAGCCCATCCATTTCCTAGATTTATAGATCCTATAGGGATGGGAGTATAGCAATAGGTACCAGCACAACAGTAGGTACCAGTACAATAGCTTGTATAGCAATAGGTTGCACAACAAGGACCACAGGGATAGCAGCAACAGGTACCTTTACAGTAGCAGGTACCATTACAATGTCTGGAATAGAGAGTATTGAGGCCTAGGTCAGCATAGAAAGACATCCCCCTGAGGACTATGGGGTCATATGTGGGTGCTGGGAGCAGTGGGTCTCAGTAGAGATATACCAGGTAGAAGACCGAGGATCCATCACAGCAGCCACCTCCGAGCGATGATAAAGATATGCTAGATGTTCCTATAGGAGTAGGGGCATCACAATTGTAGGAGGATCTCAGGAAGACCCGAGAAAGGGTTAGGCAGGTTCAGTGTGACAGAGATGTATACCATACTTGAGTCATCATATAGGAGACCCGCATAGCCGATCGGGATCAGGAGATCAGAGAGTTACGTGAGGAGCTAGTGAGAGCACAACTGGAGATCAGATATGAGTCTGCTCAGGCAACTTATTATTATGCAACATATTGTGGAGCCATTCCAGATGTATTAGAGCAGGTGTCTCCATTTTTCAAGTACGTAGGAGCACCACAGAGACCACCATAGGCACCTCTGCAATAGGAACCTCTATAGTAGACACCTCCACAGAGACCGATGCCCCCTCCCTAGAGACTGATGCCACCTCTACAGGCACCAACATAGGGACCACCGCCACTACCTCCTCTAGGTGGCACTGGGTAGAGTTAGCATATTTGATACACATATTGTAGCCCATTTTTTATACTGTGCTTGAGTATCACCCTTCTTTTGTACATGACATTGATCCGACTGATATATATATATATATATATATATATGAGATTGTGATTTTGATATCATTGTACTTGTTGATATATTGCGTTGATGGTTTATGTTTTATGAGATGTGTCCTAGATGCTTAGATGTATGGATTAGATATGTATGAGATGCACATATTTTATTTTATGATGGTATATGGATATGCAATGTGAAATGCAATGATAGATGGTAGATGAGTGAATGTAATGTATGATTTTATTTATGCTTATAATGGATGCACATGAAAATGAATATGAAAATGTATATGGATTTATGGATGCAATGTATGCAAAGAAAGTGTAATGTATATGGTACTAATCATCTCGTGTAGGATTTTAGCAATATATAACAGGTACTAATCAAAGGATGTTTCAAAGATCAAGAGTGAGGACCGGACATTTGTGTAGCCAAGACAGACCTAGGACAAAAGATGAAAACCTTTGATGAATAGATCTAGAAGAAGATAATCAAGAGAGCACCAAAACACAGTCTCAATGCAAGCCTAGAATGAAAATGCAAGCCTAGACTAAACGCAAACCCTAGGACTTGGTTGTTGGACTCATTGTATTTATCATCATCGAGTTCTTTTAGGCATGGGACATTTGCAAGATGCCATACAACCCTCACTGAAATTGCAATCATGAGAATATAAATATGACATAAGTCTTAAATTTGTCAGAATGAGATGTAAGTATTGAGGCATAAGAAGCCTGAATGACTTGAACACCTATTCCTTTTAATTTAGCAAGGTAACATAAGCATCAAAGAATAATTGCTAGAACAACCTGAATGTTTCTTGTGAACAAACACACCAAACACACAAGAGTTCCTTCTTTTGCCAAAGATTGCTCGCAGTGACCCTTACGTTCACTTAGTAGGACAAGAATTTGCAATTTCACTTGTAGCAGAAAGAAGTCACTCAAAATAGACAAGGAGAAGAACCAACCTCACCAAAGTTTCCATATAAAAGGAGTCAAGGTACACATAGCCATCCAATACGTGATGAAGGATCTTACAGATGGACACCCCTCTTATGTAAATTCATTGGATCATTGGAACTAAACCAAGCAAAGAAAAAGATCATGCCCTCAGTCTTCACATTTCTTAGTCAAGAAAGACATCTTAGATTTGCTCGAGGGGAAATGATAAAACAAACAAACAAGCACACAAAGAAAAAGCTCAACACGCTTCAAAGGAACACAAATTTAGTTTTAGTTTTAGTTTGCGTTCATGTTCAAGAAGATTGGAGTCAAATCAGAAGTGTACAACATTCGAAGTCTCAATGGGATAGCGATAATAGGCAGATGCAGTGAGAACCACTAGTGACCGTCGCGAGAGACAAAGTCTCAAGAAGATATCAGAGCATGAACCAAGTATTAGCAGATGAACACGGTGAGAACCATTGGTGATCGATACAAGGAATATTCTCAAAAGAGAGAACCAAGCACAAGAAAAACATCAACAGGCAGATGCAGTGAGAACCACTGGTGACTGATGTAAGGAAAAGATCCTGAAAGAGAGAGATTTGAATGAGAGCTAGGTATCAGTAGGCAGGCACAGTGGGAACCACTAGTGACCAATACATGAGAGATCCTCAAGGAGAGAAATCTCAAAAGTAGCTGGGCATCAATAGGTAGACGCAATGAGAACCACTGATGACTGATGCAAGAACAAAACTTCCAAAAGTGATAGGACAATGCCCCCTAGACCAGGAAGGTGCCCCCAAGTGTGACCAGTTCCAATCCATGAAGAGTCAAGGAAAATCTTGAAGATAAATGAAAGAAAGTGCATGAGCTAGAAAACTAAAGAAGGAAATGAACTAAAAGCAGGAAACCAACTAAAGCAGGAAAGCGGGAAAGCAAACTAAAGCAGGAAAGCAAGAGCCAAATGGTGTTGAGATGAGATGTAGCTTTTGGAAACAAGAGGCGCTTGTTTACCAGGTTTTCACCATCTTGGTAGAGATTCTATTTTTTCTACCATGATGCCTATTTACCAGGTTTTCATCAATGGCACATTTTTCTTCTTTTTCATTTTTTTTGTATTTTTTCTCTTTTTTTGTATTTTTTGAATATTTGATTTTTTTGTATTTTTTTATCTTTTCACTTCTTTTTTTTGTATTTGTTCAAATTTTCTATTTTTTTTATTATTATCAAGGCACCTGTTTACCAGGTTTTCACCAAGATAATAGATACATCAAAGTGCCTATTTACCAGGTTTTCACTAAATGATAATTTTTTCAGGACATTTTGCAATTTTTTAAAGAATTTTTTGCAATATATCATTTTTTTGGATTTTTTCAGAACCAATAAGTATCTACATGTGCATACGAGCAATGTCTCAGCTGTAGAATTTTTTCAAGTGAAGAGTGTTGATGGGCTCTTTGAGCTGTTCTCCTTCAGTGGTGGAGAGTTTATAAGCGCTAGATCCAAATGCTGCAGTAATGATATATGGACCAAGCCAGTTTGGTTCAAATTTCCCTTTCTGAACTTGGTGCTGCTAATTCTTGGGGTTCTCTCTCAGAATGAGATCACCCACTTGGAATTATCTTTGTCTGACTTTCTTATTGTAGGCTTTAGACATCCTCTTTTGGTATGCTCTTAGATGATTGAATGCCACCTTCTGATGTTCATTTAGTAACTCAATCTCTTGAAGCTGGGATATTCTATTCTCTTCATTAGTGATGAGGCCTCTCAGAGAGATTCACAATGTCAGAATCTTGACCTCAATAGGAAATAATGCATCTGCTCCATAAACCAAGGCAAAGGGCATGGCCCCTGTTGGTGTTTGAATACTTTTTCTATAGGCCCATACTGCTGGATTAATCTGGAGATGTCAATCTCTACCAGATTTGTGAACTATTTTATGCAAGATTTTGAGAATTGTCTTATTAGAAGCTTCTGCTTGTCCATTACCCTAAGGATAATAGATAAATGACCAATGCTGAATGATTCTAAATTTGGTGCATAACTCTCTCAGGTCCTTGTTCTTGAATTGTCCCCCATTGTCAGTGATAATGCATGAGGGTACACCATATCTACAAATGATATAGTTCAGTATAAACATAGCCACAGACTTGCCATCAGCTATAGCTAGAGGCATTGCCTCAACCCATTTGGTAAAATAGTCAATAGCTATGATGATAAACTTATGTCCTCTTGAAGAAGAAGGATGTATCTAACCCACCAAGTCAAAGGCCCATTGTTGAAATTGCCAGAAACTGATGAAAGGAATAAGCTTTTTAGCAGGAGCATGGATCAGATTTCCATGAAATTGGCATTGTTTGCAAGTCTTGGCATATTGAACTTCTTTCTCCATGTTCGGCCAGTAGTAACCAGCTCTAATAAGTTTCTGACCTAACACCATACCACTCAAATGAGACCCACAGATACCTTCATGTACCTCAGCTAGCGCATGTTTGGACTCATTAGGTTCTAGACACCTAAGGAGGGTACCGTCTAGACCCCATCTATACAATTCATTTGCTATGATGACATAGTGTGAAGCATTGTGAATTAGGTGATACTTTTTATTCCAGGTATAGGTTTCTAGAATGACTTGGTCATGAAGGTAGGAATAGATATGGTGGTAGCAAGATGAGTCATGTCCAATGACTGAATAGATCATCTTGGATTTGGGAATATCGTAGGCAGGGTAGTGTAATGCCTCCACCAAGAATTCATGTCTGAAGTCATTTTCTGGCATTTGTAACATTGAAGCAAGAGTGGCTATAGCATCAACTACTTTATTGTCTGCCCTTGGAATTTGCTGGAAAGAAATGTGTGCAAAATACTATTTAAGATCATCCACCATTCTTTTGTAAGGCACTAGTTTGTCATATTTTGTTTGATAGACATCATTAACTTGGTTGATGATTAACTGAGAGTCTCCAAAGACCTTGAGCTCATCCACATGCCATTCAATGGCTATCTTCATGTCGTTAATGAGAGCTTCATATTTAGCAATGTTTTTTGTGTAGGGAAATAACATTTTGTAAGCTTTTGGTAATGAGTATCTTTGAGGTGTCACAAATAGAATGCCTGCACCTGATCCTTGCTGAGTGAATGATCCATCAAAGAACATGATCCAAGCTTGATGTGTGAGAAGCATGATGGATTCATCTAGGAATTCAATATTCAAAGGCTGGTGATCTTGTAGAGGAGCTTCCACCAACTGATCAACAATCGCTTGTCCTTTAATAGCTTTTGTTTCCACATACTCAATGTCAAATTCACTAAGTATCATCGCCCATTTCACTAATCTACCCGTGAGGGAAGCCTTGCTCAATAAGTACTTTAGT
The DNA here is from genome assembly GCA_027943335.1 of Chamaecyparis obtusa. NCBI lineage: Eukaryota > Viridiplantae > Streptophyta > Pinopsida > Cupressales > Cupressaceae > Chamaecyparis > Chamaecyparis obtusa. The sequence goes on along the minus strand of BSBK01000184.1, from coordinate 211,174 downwards.
GGATCAATTTTTGCAATAAGCCTTGTAGTATGAGCGAGCATATAATGTTGCAACTTTTGAGAAGCAAAAACTACTGCTAGACAAGCCTTCTCAATGACAAAATAGTTCATTTCATAAGACACCAGTGTTTTGTTGATATAATATATAGTTCTCTCTTTGTTGTTCTAGTCTTCTTGAGCTAGGAGAGCACCCAAAGATGTGTTCATTGCTAAAATGTATAGTATGAGCAGCTTCCCATGAATAGGAGGCATCAATATAGGTAGGTTAGCAAGATACTATTTAATTTGAGTGATTCCCCTGTCACATTCTTCGTTCCACTCATTAGTCACACCTTTATGAAAAGTTTTAGTGAATGGTTGTGATTTGTCGTCCAACTATGAAATGAAGTGTGGGATAGATTGTAGCCTCCCCTGTAGTCCCCTCATCTGACTGATATTCTTGGGTGGAGGCATGTCCATAATAGCTTACACTTTTTTAGGATCAACTTCTATGCCTTTAGCTGAAATGATGTAACCCAAGAGTTTCCCAGAAGTGACACCGAATGCACACTTTTTGGGATTAAGTCTGAGACTAAATTGTTCCATGTGGTCAAGTATGGGACCCAAATCTGTGAGATGAGTTCTTCATTGTATACTTTTGGCTAAAGTATCATCCACATAATCTTCCATTGTTTTATGCATCATATCATGGAAAATAGTAGTGACAGCTCTTTGATATGTTGCTCCAGCATTCTTAAGCCCAAAAGGCATGACATTCCAGCAAAAGGTGCCCCAGGCACATGTGAAAGTAGTCTTTTCTTGATCTTCTGGCACAATTTTTATTTGATTATAGCCAGAAAAGAAATCCATCAAGGAATACACCTCATATCTATTAGGAATGAATGCTAAATGTTTGGCAGTCATTCTATAGCAGTTTTTGTATTATTCATGACTATGATTGTCATTGATGTCAACACAGTGATCTTCTGGAGACTTGTAGAGAAGTAGATAGAGTTTGAATTATCACACGTGGGATATTATATTTGGAGCTATGTGATGTTGAGGATATACTCTTTGATATGTTATATGTCTATGGTTAAGAGCACAGACAATAATTCTTTTATTAATGGAAGTTATGAGCATTTTGGTGGAAGCAATATTCAGACAGTGTTCCTGAGTAGCGGTTTGTGGAAATTGAATGATATCTCCTAATCAGGATGGAATATGGTTTTGTGTAGTTAAAGGGAAGTTGAAGACACATTAATAGTGACATGGATGATAGCACAAACTTTGAGGTCACACGAGTAAAGATTTATTGTATTTGGAAGCTGACAGTTTTTGTGTATTTTTGATGTAGTGTGTGGAAACTTTTATTTTGTAATTGTATGTTGACTCATTTGTAATTATTTGAGTGTGGCATAAAGGAAGGAATTTTTTTCCTTGTTTTATATGAGTGGATGAATATGAAGTGAGGAAAAGAGCTAAATGTGAAAGCGAATTTGTGAAGGAAGACATGTGAAGTACATAGATCTGAAATTGAGATCTGGTGTAACAGTGAGTGCAGTTTGGCATAGTTAGAGAAGAGGTAACATATTATTCTATTGAGTAATACAAAGATTATTTGGATAGTGTGTTCAGTGATCTTACCCTAAAGCTATTTGGGTAGTGGGTCCTTTTGTCTTCCATAAGTCTTAACAGGGTTAGAATCTTTTAACAGGGATTCAAAATCTCCTAACAGGGATTCATATGTACTGAATGTATTTCATAAGACTCCTAACAGAGTCCATCCTTTCACAAGGAATATTCATATTAGTGCATCTTTTATGGGCATCATTCCCACCAGGTTTTACTCTTTGATCAAGAGGTTCCCTAGTCAACATATCTTGTGTCATTGTGTTATTGTGTATGAATATCTTTCTATGGTTGGTAATTATATTGCTTACATTGTTTAATGTTGTTGAAGATGATAAAATTTATAATTATCTGATAACTAATTCACCCCCCCCCCCCCCTCTCATTTATCTTGGTGGACTTTACTTTCTAATAATATCCTGCTGTCATATCTACTATCATATCAATGTTGGGTAGTGGAAAGTCATCTTTTGGACATGCCTTATTTAGATCCCTGAAGTCTGTACACACAAAAATGGATTTATCATGTTTGGTGACTGGGACAATATTTGAAATCCATTCTGCATAGTCAATAGTCCTTATGAAACCAGCCTTAAGAATCTTTTCTAGCTCTGCTTTGACCAAAAGTGCTACGTGTGGATGCATCTTTCACAACTTCTATTTAACAGGTTTGATACCTGGTGCAATGGATAGATGGTGCATGATTAGATTGGGGTCTAATCCAGGCATGTCAAAGTAAGTCCATGTAATGTTCATTTTCTTTCTTTGAAAGAAGCTAGTGAACTCTTCTTTTCCTTTTGCAGACAATGATTGTGCTAGATGAATAATTTGTGGAGCAACCTCTGTACCCAAATTCACTAGTTGTGTCAGCTCAATCAATATTGATGATCTCTCCTGAAAATGGCTTAGAAGTGTATCAAGTATCTCATCTTTGGGCACCTCAAAGAGGTTTTCACCCTTGGATACATCTTTTATTTTTACTATTTTTGGCTCTGATATTGCCACAAAGTGGTTTTCACCATCAGAGAACCTATTTTTTCTTCTTTTAATTTTTTGACTAAGATACTTGATATATGCCTCTGTCATGCTGACACTGCTTTCACTAGTAGAGGACATCACAAGTTCAATAGCATGGAGGTAATAGGATAGATCATAATCATTCTGGAATGTTAGGACTTCATTGGATGTGAAAGGGGAGTTCCAATTTATCAGATTGGGACGGTGGAGTGAAAGAGTAGTAGTGGCTGGTTCAATTGCGTTCATGGTATAACCATCAAAAGCATGGATGAGAAAGTCAAGACCTAGAGTGATCTCATCCAAAGGAGTGTTCGAATCCCTATAAGACCTTACATTAGAATTAGAGGACAAGTTAACACCGGTGGCGTCTAATTCATGTGACCTAATGCTAGACCCTTCACCTACTTTGAGAAGTCTTTCATAAGTATGCACCATGTCTATTTCTTTATCAAAAGTAGCATCAGACAAAGATTCAAATTTGTACTCATGTGAGTAAGTACTTGATGTGGGAATTTCATTAGCACTGGCTGTATCATCATCTTTACCCCTTGTAGTATTAATAACTCACTGAAGTAGATCTTTCTCAAACTATTCTTGGAAATGTGGGGGTATGTACCATTCATGCTAAGAGTCAATATCAACCATTTTTATTTCTCTCCATTGGTCATATGTGAGTCGATGTATCGAGGAGGTCTCATCAGAATCACTATCAATTTCTACCATGTGGATAGGTATAATAGGTTCATCCGGTTTTGCAAAGAGTGCAACAAGTTCAAGAGGAATAGGATATGGAAATGTGTCTTCATCAGAGCTGGCGTCTGGATTTACCTCTGGAGTAGTGTCTTCAAATTCTGACTCAGGTTCTGGCACAAATTTGTTTATCCCTAAATGAAAGGGGATCTTTTTGAAGCCTAAGCCAGTAGTATCCTTTGTGCGGTGACCTGTAGCTTCAATGGGCTTCAAAAAACCATTGTCATTCCTTCCTATAGGACCACTCCCCTTATAGCTGAAGTGCTTCATGATCTTAAAGGCCTCACTATATGGCTCTTGTTCTAAGTCTAGAGGTGGAGTAGTTGTTTTAGCTATTTCTTTTCCCTTATAGATCCAAGCTTTGACAACTCTTTCTTCATCCTCATCTTCTAAAGGTGTAGAGGACCTTACAAAGGCACCATTGTAGATTTTTTGAGGAGGATCATCAAAAGTTTTCTTATTCTCAGAAGGTCTCCCATAAGAGCATGGAGATGGAGGTAGAGCAGCAAGTGATAGCACAAGTTCAATTCAGTATTCTCCCATGCCTGTATCCTTAACTCTCAAAGTTTGTTCCATTTCCTTTAGCTTAGCATCATAAAACTCAGTGGACTCTCTATTAGCCGAAACAAAGCTATCTACAGATTGCACAAGAGTGTTGCAAGAGTAATTGGTATTAGCAGGCACAGTGACTTCCACCCCATGGAATGGAAACTTAATGTATTGATGGTACATGGACAGAACATCCTGCATCTCATTAATCCATGGCCTACCCAACAAGATGTTGTAGGCAAGAGGAATGTCAAGAACTTGAAAAGTAACATCCCTTTCAACAGGTCCTACGTAGATAGGTAGCACAACTAAGCCTTGGGACTTGTGTTCCTCTTCATCATAAGATTTGATGGTAATATTTTTACGGGAGTCTATACAATTCTCATCATAACCTAGCTAAGTAAGCAACTTAGCAGAACAAATATTAAGACCAGCACCATTGTCTATGAGCACTCGACATATGCACTTAGGACCTATCATGACCTCTATATGCAAGGGAGAATTATGTGAATGGCTTAGAGAGTGATCATCTTCTTCTAAGAAGGATAGATAGTGAGGTGAGGTCAAATGACCCACCATAGATTGGAATCAGTTGAGATCGAGATCCTTGGGAATGTTTCCCTTGGTGAGGGCTTTATCCAAAATCTGCCTATGAGCAGGTGAGATCTTCAACAACTCAAAAATGGTAATATGAGCATTGGTTCACTGGAGTTGATCTAAGATGCTATAATTAACCAAGCTAGATGTGGGAATAGAATTCATGTTTTTGTTGGCAGGGCCAACATCAGTCTTATCCGCAGTTTGCTTCGGAGTGGATGTAGAAGTATCGAGACCTTTCAAAACAAATCTTCCTCGTGATCGAGTAATAACATTAGCACAATCTTGAGGTTGTTTAGATTCAAATGAATGAGACACATAAATACGCAAGATGAAATGAGTCTTAGGTTTGGGAGCATCGTCGCTCCCCTTGGAAGTGATCACATCACAATACTCTATCTCGACAGGTTCTATCATACCAATAACATTGTCATCATTAGTGTATGTGTAATTGACTTTAGCATTGGTATTCTTGGCATTTGAATACTCACCCTTCTTGTGAGGAGGCAAGGGATCCTTAAAAGCTTGATGGTCCAAATTCTTGTTATGGTTCTCCACAAGGATTTCACCATTGTTAATGAGATCTTGAACCTTATGCTTCAGCTGGAGACAAGTAGAAGTCTTATGACCAATGTTTTGGTGATAGTCACAGTATGCATTATCATTCCACCAATGAGGTCGTGGTTGTGGGTCATAAGGACACTTTTCCAAAGGAGTAAGAACTTGATTCTATATAAGAGTTTTATAGACCACATCAAGAGGCTCTCCCAAATAGGTAAATTCACGCTTGGGTCGAGAGGCCCAAGGTTTGTTCTTAGCAAATCTTGAAGTTTTCTGATGATCCATTGTGGTCTTTTCAATAGCCTTAGCCACTTGTATATTGGAAGTAAGATTAAAAATAGGCTTTGAAGGCTTTGTGGTGACATTATCCACCACTCCATCATTTACCACATCCCTATTTTTATTAACAATCTTTCCTTTATCCTTGTTAGGAAATCAGATCTTGGGAATATAATTTACTATTTTATATATACTGATAAATGACTATTCTGATATATAAATATACTATGATGTTTTTATATTTATACTAAATATATTATATTATATGCTATGACCACAAGTGATAATAGCAATGAACTCTATAATTGATTGTATTATCCATGCGATCACATCATACATATATATGCTGACGATCGGATGACAACAAACATTATGTCCCTTCAAATGAAAGGGCACGTCCCATGGTCACTAGTTACATTAGTGCTAGTGACTATTAACAATAGTCGCTAGCACTAATGTAAGCAGTGACTTACATTAGTATTCTCATTTTCAATGATAGGAGATTTAGGTTCTTCTATATCCTCCCTCTCAATTTCAGCAGTGAGATCTTCTTCTATCTCTAGGATGTTATCTTCTTCAAGGTTTTTAAATGTGTTATTTTCAAAAAATTTTACATCTCTACTTATCTCAATAGATTTTTGTCCTGGAATATAGATTCGATACCCTTTTGTGTTTTCACTATAACCAACAAGTATGCCTCTCTTACCTGATGGTTCTAGTTTAGTCCTCTTCTCTTTAGGTACATGAATGTATACGAGACATCCAAATATCCTAAGATGACTTAAGTCTGGTTTGATCCCTGTAAATGCTTCTTCTGGTGTTATGTTTTCTAATATGGAGTGTGGACACCGGTTTTGAATATATACAGTTGTATTTGAAGCTTCTGCCCAAAAAGAAGTATGAAGGTTTTGATCGAGTATCATGGCTTTTGCTGCTTCGATTATGGATCTATTCTTCCTTTCTACTACTCCGTTCTATTGAGGATTATATGGTATAGTATACTCCCTCTTAATCCCAATAGAATTATAAAATTCTTTAAATATGTTAGATTTGTATTCACCTCCATTATCTGATCTTAATACTTTTATTCTTTTATTTGTTTGATTTTCTACTAACGCTTTAAATTCTTTGAATTTAGATAGTACCTCACTTGATTCTTTAACCTTAAGAAAGTATATCCAAGTTTTCCAAGAATAGTCATCAACAAAAATAATATGGTATAGTGATCCTGTTAATGAAGGTGTTGACATGGGTCCACATAAATCAATATGAATTAATTCTAAGATTACTTTAGATTTGTGCTCACTTGTAGGAAAAGACCCTTTTATATTATTTCCTAGTGCACAACCTTTGCAAATGCCAGGATGATTATTTTTAAAGTGCAGAAGACCCGTAGTAATCTTGTTTATTAAAGGTAGAGCATTATACCTTAGATGTCCCAACCTCTTATGCCATAATTCATTGTGATTTGTGATTTCATGAGTTAGTGCAGATTTCTGATCATTACATATTTTATAAAGACTACCATCTCTTGTCCCTATGATTGTAGCATTCTTCATATTTGAATTCTTAGGCCATAATAGAACTTTGTCTTCATTAAAGGTGACCCAAAATCCTTGGTCTACTAGTCCTGATATAGAGACTAAGTTTCTTTTGATTCTAGGTACAAATAGAACATCTTTTAGTTGTAGAGATACTCCATTATTTATCTTTATGGTACAGGTCCCTATTCCTTTCACTGGGTAGGTGGAGTTATCCCCAATAGTCACTTCTTCAGTTGAATAATTTTCAAGTGTCTCAAACTAATTTTTGAATCTGGTTATATGTCTTGATGCGCCACTATCAATTATCCAAGTTCTATTATTGGAATTTAGTTCACTTGAGAGAGCTGTAAAGAAGAGTGGAATTTCTTTTGCTTCAGCTACGGTGGCTTGAGTCTTTTGCCTTTCAGGACAATGTCGATGAGTGTGCCCATATTTATCACATTTGTAACATTGGATTTTAGAAAAATCTCTTTTGAATCCCCTCTTTCTCTTAAAGGATTTTCTCTTTTTGTTGTGGGATTTTGTGTTGAGTGCTTGTGTTTCTCCCTCTTTCTTTAGACCTATTCCTCTGGTAATAAGTCTTGATTCTTCCTGAGTACAGTCGTTCTTAAGTTGATCAAATTTTGGTAGAGGTGGACGTGTGCTTATGCATTGAATAAAATTCTCCCAAGATGTTGGTAATCCCCTTAGTGCTATTAGAGATAATTCTATGTCTTCTATAGTGTTGCCAATGGAGAATAGTTGATCTCGTATTTCAGCAATTCTCAGGAAATAAGATGTAACTGTTTCACCTTTATTCATCTTTATGGTCAATAGTTGTTCCTTCAAGGTTAATATTTGACTTGTATTGTTTATCTCATACGTTTCTTGAATTTTCTTAAAAACCTCATATGATGTTGCTAATCTTGCTATACTTGGGAGAATAGAATCTTTAACTGAATCAACAATTAATTTCTTAGCTTTATTGTTCCTCCTTTTCCAAGTCATTTTCTCTACTTCGTCTGTAGGCATTTCTTTTTCCATTTCTATGAAAGATTCTAATTCTAGTTCTTGTAAAAGTGTGGTGATTCTAATTTTCCATGATAGAAAATTTGATGCTCCTTCCAATCTGTCCTCCATCCTGATTCCGGTGGTCATTTTGATAATTTGTGATGACTCTTCTCCTTTAAATAATATTTTTGTTTTGTATTCCTATCAAATAATAATTCAGAATTAATTCCCTTTAACTCTGCTCTGATACCATGTTAGGAAATCAGATCTTGGGAATATAATTTACTATTTTATATATACTGATAAATGACTATTCTGATATATAAATATACTATCATGCTTTTATATTTATACTGAATATATTATATTATATGCTGTGACCACAGGTGACAATAGCAATGAACTCTGTAATTGATTGTATTATCCATGCGATCACATCATACATATATATGCTGACGATCAGATGACAACAAACATTATGTCCCTTCAAATGAAAGGGCATGTCCCATGGTCACTGGTTACATTAGTGCTAGCGACTATTAACAACAGTTGCTAGCACTAATGTAAGCAGTGACTTACATTAGTGTAGTCAGCTGTCTCAATAATCATATTTAGTGTCATTCATTCAAATAGTCGATGCTAATAATTATGATAGATATCGAACATAGTTCGATCAATATTAATGTAATATCATAATATTGTATTATGATATTATCATTATTATATTATAAATATAATAATGATAATATGATAATAACAATGTAAATTACAACTCTTTATTATTAACAATGTATAGTATAGTATAATATATATATATATATATATATATATATATATATATATATATATATATATATATATATATATATATATATATATATATGTATGTATGTATGTATGTATGTATACAAATGAAGCTATATCTTAACAATCCTTGTTCATGGAGAATCCTTGTTTATTGTCCTTATTCAAAGTTAATTCTCCTTTCTTGACCATAAAGGCCTCTATTTGCACTGCTTGTTTAATCATGCTATCAAAAGTTAGAGGACCTTGTAATTGCACTTGGTATTTGAAGTTTGGGATAAGATTGTCCAAGAAAATGTCGAGTCTCTTAGATTTTGGTAGCTTATGAGGACACCTTGTACATAATTGTCTCCACCTTTGGAGAAATGTTAGGAAAGATTCTCCTTGTAGCTATTTTAAATTGAAAAGGTCCCAGATGTTGACCGGATGTTGAATATTATGTGAGTATTGTTGGAGAAATAGATTAGCCATTTCATCAAAAGTCTTAATGCTAATGGGCAATCTAGAAAACCACTCCATAGCTGGTCCGCCCAAGCTACAAGGAAATAAATGCATCAGATGGGTTTGATCATGCATGAATTCCATAGATAATGCACCAAACTCCCTCAAGTGATCTTGGGGATTGGTTGCACCCATGTATTTGTCATATTTAGGGAGATCTACACCTCTAGGAAAAGGTGGCATATGAATACATCTATCAAAAGGGAAAGGACAAATACTTTCCATTGTGAATTGTTGAGTGGGTTTGTCCTTATTCTTCGCAAGTTGACTAATCTAATCTTGCATGTCTCAGACCATCTTTTGTAACTTTGCAGTCTCAGTCTCTTCTTCCTTGGCCACAAGCATTTCAACTTGATAGTCTGGGGGTAACTTGGCCCCTTGTTTAGCTAGCTCAAGAAAGTATTTTTCCTTCTCCTCTAGAAGGAGGATCTCCATCATCTTAATAAGACCCTTGTTTTCTTTGGCAGTGTCTAGATCATTTTGAGCTATGGTGTCATCACCATCATTGCCAATAATCTCATAAATGCTAGGGACTTGAGCTTGACTCTGATTGAAAGGAGGAGGTCGATAGTGATACGCTGGTTGATCACCTTGAGCTTTGTTTTGTGCTTATTATTGATTATCTTGGGTTTGATCATAGTGTTTCTCATTTCAGGGTTGAGCATGACGTTGGTCATTGGAAGATTGACCAAAATGCTGGTTGTTTTGAGATTGATCAAAAGTTTGGTTGTATTTGCCTGGTTAGAAGTCAAATGGCTCTCCCATCTTGTCAACATAAGACTGTGCAACAATTGAAGCCTCAGTAAAATGGTATGAATGATGTCAAAAGGGTGCAACTAAGGTAACCTTTGGTGTGTGAACAAGATCAAAAGGATCGATAGTTTCAGATGAGTCGATATCATCAACATGATTGATAGGTTCAATGATTGGACTAGTCCGAGGAAGTGGTGTTCCAAAGTTGTGAAATAATGAGTTGTCTTGGAAGAATGAGTTTTCTTGACCTTGAAATGAGAAACTAGGTTTCACTTCAAACAATGGATTGAAACACTCTTGGAACACCGGAGGTGATGGTTAAGACAGACTATCTTTCAAAGTACTCAATGAAGAACTCAAGGATCCCTCACAAAGTTTAGATTTCACAATAGATTCGGGATGATCTATTTCTTGATTAGGAGATTTTCTTCTACCTTGACCAGTATTATAAATGGGATAAGTTTTGCCACTTCTAGTCGTGACACTCATAGACAAAGATGAAATGAGAGAAGACTCGGGATAATGCTAAAACTTTGTCTCTAGGAACAATGCAAAGGAGATAAAGGCTAGAAAAACCAAGATGTGAAATGCACCTGGTACGAATCATCAGGAGTATGGATAGAACATCTGAGATAATACTATCACAACATGATGTACAAAAGCACAAAGAGATGAGACAAAAAAACAAGGAGAAAAATGAGAGTTTAAGAAAAATTGATCAGTTTGCAGCTCAAGACACTCAATTTCTAACAGTGAACAATAGAAAAATAGATAAACAGACCTCAAACAAAAACTAGATTAGATAAAAAGTCAACCAATCAATGGGAAATAAGTCTCTATTTTTTAAAATTGGGCTACAGTTTCATGTGAGAGAATACCAGGCCGTGCGAGAGAATGCTAGGCTTCACGCGAGAGAATGCAATCTCACATGAGAAAGTACTCAGTTTTTGAACCTTCACATGGGAAAAGGACAATGTTTAATAGTTTAACACAAATTTTGAGATAAAGGATAGGTTTCAGTACACAGTGTAAATGATTCTTAGACAGGAAATCTAGTTTCTAGTCAACTTGAAAGATAATTTAATCAACAATCTTAGTTTGAAGGTTGCAATCATTCATTTACAAGCGTAAAGGTTTGATCAAGAAATGATGACACAAGAAGTAGTCAAAAACAAACCTACCAAGACAAAGAAACCTGGTAGTATCATGGGAGTCTTTGTTTAATCATGATGGACAAGTTTAAGACTCGATAACAAACACATAGTTATCCCTACAAAAAAAATGGTGAGAAGAGAAAACCTTTGCCCCACTGCTTATGTGCATGCATGCAACTCACACAACTATGTCAACCCCTAGAGGGCACCCATGTTTTTGGTGTTTCCAAGGACTTAATAGTATATGTTCAAAGGTTACCCTTGTGGTAGGGGCCAATGCCATATACCACCTTCAAGTGTCTAGGTGCATGCCTATGGTGGGAATCTACAGGAGAGATTCTTCCCCCTCCTTGCATAGAGATTATGACTCCTTTTGGACGTGAACCGGGTAGGAAACTAACTATGGAAAGTTCTTAGTGGGATTCCATTCACACTAACCTTCAGTGCCCCTGATACAAGGTTGAGGCCTCGTAGCCACACCAACACCAGAAAGTCATACACCCCCGCAAGCAGGGCTAGGAGCGGCACCACTCAGTACAACAGATGGAGCCTTCTAAAGATGATGTTGAAATCAAGAGAAGGAAGTTAACATGGTTTTGGATTCTTTAGATTCAACAAAAAATTCTTTATTATAGTGAGGCGGAATCACCGGTGATAGGTGCGTACTCACTTGGGTCATTCTCGGAGGTTCAACTTCTGGCAGGCCCTCTAAAGGTGACACAACTTGGCTTAGATCCGAGGGTTTGATTTTCTATTTCTCTCAAAGAGAGAAGAGAATACTTCTCTACCTCTTCACTTCACCCAAACACATCAAGAAAATTCATCACTGAGTTAGCTTCACTCCACCAAATCCACAAGCTTTTGGGTTTCTAGTTCTCTCAAAGAGAGAAGAGCATAATCCCCTAGTGAGTAGAAGTGTTAGAGATTCACTATCTTTCTCCACTTCCCCAGGTATCCATCATTCTAGCAACATCTGGGTCTCGGTTTCATCCGTGGGCATTACTTCCACGTAATGAAGAGCCTATTCCCCTACTTTGCTATCAGGACCCTTAAGAAATTTTAATGGAGCCCTAATTAGACTATGTGAATGAAAACAAGAAAACAAACACAATGTTTAATTGTTCTATGGCAGTCATCCCACAATCAAACCATTAGCAAGTTTTAAGGTCTTTGACAAAGCGACCTGCAGACCATTGTTATGCTGTGATAAAAACAAAGATATAAAATAACAGTAAAAACCAGATGTCAGGAAAAAACAACAGAAAATTGCAGAATCTAGAAATTTTAATTGTCTGATAGAGAAACTTCGTGTGAGGAAGTACTGCACAATGCATGAGAAAGTACTAGGGCTTGCGTGAGAAAGTAAAATTTCATGCGAGAGAGTGCTACAAGGAGCAAAACTTCATGTGGTACGCTCAGGAATATTGTGCGAACTTTTGTACATAGAGAAGTACAGATGTACAATAGATTGCAGAATTCAAAAAAAGTTAAAAATCAATGAGGCCAGAAATTAGATTTTCTGCCCCATGGTGGGCGTCAGAATGTTATAAGCTGAACGTGGACCTCAAATCTAGCTACAAACACAACATGGTCATTGCTCGATCATCGAATCAAGAAATTAAGTATGAAATACCCATTCGCATGATTCTATCGATTCGACCTATTGCCTTCCAATTAATTGGGGTGTTTGATTACTCTCAGAATGAGAGCCAACAACCTTAAGACCAAGCTAATACGAAGGATTTTCAAAAGCGTAAATGATGACCAACAACGAAATTAATCTAGAAATAAGTGCAATTAATCTAAAAGCTTGAGAGAAATATGAAGTGCAATTAATCTAAAAGCTTGGAAGAAATATGAAGTGCAATTAATCTAAATAGCAATAAAGGAAATATGAGATTAAGCTAATTGCAATAAACAAATTAATCTAAATGAGAGTGCAATACTATACTAAAATGAGAAATTAAGCTAGTTGCAATTGAAAACTTGAAAATATGAAATTGAGACTAAAATTCGCTATAGTTTAATTACTCTCACAAATTGCCCTTTTTTTTAAATGAAGGAGAAGGTTCATTAAATAGACAAGTCGGGGGAGAGAATGAAGAGGTTCTTGAAAATGAACGGTTGCCTCTTCATTTCCAATTGAGACACATATTCAAAGATTTATTTAATTAAAGAATGGATTATTGCCACATATGGGTGACCGTTCGAGTAATTTGAATTATTAAATTCAAATAAAGAGGTGTCCATTCACATAACTAAATAAGATTAATTCCCTTTTTAATGTGTATTAGCTAAAGGGGGTGGGTTTTAATTTAATTTAAAGCACTTAGAACTTTAGAATTAAATTAATTTATCATAGGGGTTTTTTAGCTAATAAAGTCGAATACTTAGGAATTAATTATGTTGTGTGATTAATGCAAATTAGGGTTTTTGCAATTGACATCAAGTCAAAATAAAGTCAGGTAGGAGAGAGAAAATTACCTAGTAAAATAGGACTTTGAAGATGTAAAATTGAAGAAATGCACCAAAATTGATTGAAATTATTAGGTGCCAATTTTTGGGTATTATACTTATATAAATTGCTAAATCAAAAAGGACATGATATTTAGGTCATCCTTACTTTTGTGCCTTGGTGCTTATATCTAAATTCGACATTTCAAACTAAAAGTCAATATTCATATGTTCATGGTTCCCTAACTAGTGGACATTGTATCGACTATCTGGTGTTACCTAAAAATATTCAGTGATGATTGTATTACCCCAAAAATGGACTATAGGTTCATTAACCTCTTACATCTTCAAATCGAATGAAATCAACATCAAATTCCTAACCTAAGGCACATCTACACATCAGTTTATCAAAAACCTAATTGATTGTCTTAATTCTGCATCGGGGAATATTCCTTATTCATCCTAATTTAATTATCTTTGATTTAATTATTATTTGGTGATAAATCCTATTTATCCTAAAGTTTGATTAATTGAATATTCTGAATATTTAATTAATCAGATTTAATTCTGCCACTTAATTATTTAATTATATTTATTCTCAAATTGTATTATTTAATTTTGACAATAAATAAAAAATCTCTTGACTAATTGATTAAATTCTTATTTAATTAATTAATGTCAGTTGTCAATATTTAATAATATAGTTTTTGAATAAAAGTTTGATTTAATAATTGATTAACCCATAAATCAATTGTTTTAATTCAAAAATCAGTTAAGTTGAGAATAAATCACTTTATTTTTAAATTAATTTATAATTGAATCATGCACAATCAGAAAAGTAGTCAACTAGAAATCAACAACCAATTTTAAATTTAATCTCAACATCTGATGATGAGTTGAAATTTGATCTAAACTCTATTTTGAGTTAAACACTACTTTTGCATGATTTTTGTGAGTTAATTATCTCTGATTTCTCGATAACTCAAAAATCAACTTGAGTTTATCAAGAGTGATTTATGACTTTTCTCAATGCATCCTCAAGCCCTGGATTTCTATAAAATCAAGGCTCAGCTCTTTACAATGATCAACCCTCAAATTTGCACAATCACTCTGGCGAATTTGTGATTGAAGGATTAAGCACTTGCGACAGGTGATTTGTGAGATCTTTCATTGTTGGTCATAGTTTTGCATAGTTTTCATATCATAGCATTCATCAATTCATATCACTGTTAGTATAAATCTGCATATCATTCCAATTCATTCTAGCTTAGATTCATATCAAGTTTTTCATTCATATTGCATAGAAAATACAAAAAAAATAGATTAATTTGCATTCATATAGTTTTTCATTCTTTTGTATTCAAATCCTTCATTTAGGTGTTGCACTTTCACTGATCTCGATTTCAATCTGAGAACATCATACTCGCACCTACTAGAAGACAGTAAATCGCCTGGTTAGCTTAGTTTCATTTATCTTTCAGATTTTGATTTTGCTAACCTCTAATGTTTTACTGAAGTGTTGTGTCTGTAGCTAGGTACAATTTTCACACACACATTTTTGGCACCCAGTGTCGGGCCCTGAAATGGGTTTCCATTTCTTCTATATCAATTTCTATCACTTTTCTATCATTTTCTGGTCAATTCTATGATTTTATTCTCTATCCACATAAATTTCATATGATTTTTTATCAGAAACTCATGCCAGAGCCCTTTGAGTGTCGTACAACATTTGACAATTTCAAGGCTCATACCAGAAACTATAGACTTTCATTTGAAAACTTCTTTATCGTTTGAACAGATACCCATTATTGTATGAGTTTTCAAATAGTCGTACCAGAGTTGACCCACTGTCATATGGGATTTGGATTGTTATATGAGAGGTAACCCATTATCATATGAGTTTTGGTATCAAGATTCAATTGTCATTTCATATTTTGAGGCAGTCTGTCAGATTTGATTTTCAGATTTGGACTAATAGCTAACCCTAACAATTGAACTCTGCTGTTTCTGATTGATATTTGTTGATTTTGATTGGGAAAGCACAACTAAATTGCTAAAATAGGTAAAATCTACTAAGCACATTGCGAGGAACTCAAGTATTCTTCTTAATCTGATAACACTTTGATTTGGACATAAAAATGAACTCTCACATGTCAAGCTTGTGACTTTTCTTGATTTCATATCACAGACTTCATTTTTGGGCTATAAAATGAACATAGATTTGCTTTCTACATATCTGTTACACATAGTAAATAGGCCCTATGAACACTATTTGTGGATGATCTTGAGAGGGTGAGCTTCTTTCACTTGTTCACACATGCAAAGGTCTTCTTGATGAAGGATCCCCTTGTAGGTAGGGAGGATACTAAGATTGTCTTGCGTTCTACAAAATTTTTGAGTCTTTAGCTTTTGATTGATATATTCTCTCTTCGGAGAGATTGATAGACTATAAGTGGTTGACATCATAGATCTTGGTGAGATTATTTCAATCTTAGCATGTCAGATTAATCTGTCTGCTTTGTTTTGGTGAAGTGAAGAGGCTAGGGGATTATGCTCTACTTCCTTTTTGGATAGTACTAGAAACCTAGATCCTTGAATCCAATCTAGTCCCCCTGTGGTATCTTTTATGAGTCACCTTTAGAGAGGGTTAACCATAGTGGACATTCCCTTAATTGGGTCAACCATGTGGATGGAACCTCAAGCGGTAATAGCCATTTTTGCTGTAGTAGCAGCAGCCGCTATATAAATGTCCTTGTGGAGGAAATCTTCATAGGTGTGGTCTCTTGTTGGTCTGTTAGATCTCCCTAGCAGCTCCTGATTGATTGAATTCTCAGACTATGTCAAAACCCCAGTGCACCTGGATTGGATTTTTCCCTCTTGAGATCACAAAAGTTGTAGTTAGACCATTACTACAAACCCTAGTGAGGCCCAATTTTTCATTTTCTAGGAATATGTGCGTTATTGAAAATTTTTTTGGAACATACACAAATAGCACTCCTAGGGATTAGCACATGAAGTCACTATTGCTTGTTCATGCGCAAGGTTGCTTTTTCCCTTGTTTATTGTTTTCAAACAATTGTTTGCCTCCCTTGCTTGCTGTTTTGCATGCTTGATATCTACTTGGTTATTTGAGATGAACTATTACATAGATCTTCAAAATTGGACAGAAAACTTTACCAACAATCTGAAACTGAAAACCTAAAAATTGCAAAATCTGAAGCAAAATTCCTTTTTGGAGTCAAAAGTCATCCCATAGTCTCAGAAAGTCATACGAGTTTTGCCAAAAGTCATTTCAGAACACCTGTATTGTTGTACGGGAGTTAGTATTGTGTTGTATGAGTTTTGCTAGTAGAAATCAAAAGAGAATTATCCCTGGTAGCAACTGTCATATGAGTCCTGTGAATTGTTGTTTGATAACATATCGAGAGTCATACGAGCCTAGAGAAACTTGTATCAAAATTTTAAAAAAGTTGTCAGAAACTTGTCAAATTTGTCAAGAATCCAATTTTAACAGCCTATTTCCAAATTCTGTCAAAATATTCACTGTGTCAGGAACAGAGCATACACTAGAAAGAATTTGATCATTTACCTAAAGTGGTCTCTTGAGTATGATTTAGCCTTCTGATTTATCGATTTGAGTCTTTTTTGTCTTGTGTCAAAACCTTGTCAAAATTATTTTCAAAATTTAGTCTTCATACAAAATGCCTAAGTGTTGTTAGCTCATGTCCGCCATCTTTTGGGCATCTACCCATACTACTAGGGCATAGTATCCTTCATTTACATCTAATCTAATCTTCAATCAATCTAATCTTGACAAGGTTATATCATTCGATCTTCTTGAATCAAGTCATTCTTCAGTTGTCTTCATCTTGCTCTCTTGCTTCACCCAAGGTTAATGGTGGAAACTAGAGCCTCCTCACACAAGAAATTCAGAGAAGCACCTAAAACCTTACCTTTGTCTACTCACATGGGTCCAACCTTTGAGTAAATCTACAATTTAGGTCTTTACAAAGATGATGGTCTTGAAAATCTTTGATTAAAAATTGGTTACATACCCCCCCTCCATCAATCCAAGGAGGCAATCAACAAACTCCACATCAATCTATCCCATGGAGTCCTAAAACTCCTAACAACATCTCAAGGAGGGAAACACCATGGGTCTCAAGGACATCACTCTCAACATGGTACGGATCAAGAACCCACACCTTCTGAAATTGCTTGATATCAAAATGATGATGACTTCAAGAAAATGATGAGGCATTTCTTGAAGGAAGACAAAGAAACATACTTCCTAGAGTTAGCTCGTCAAGGGGCTAAACTTCCTCCCAAATTTAATGTTGAAGATATCATTACCCATGAGGAAGAAACTCCAATCACCACTATGATGAAATAGATGCATGCCATGCAAGTCAAGCTTAACAAACTTGAAAAAGAAAAGGAATCTAAGGAGTTCTCAATGGAGGCTCTATGTCCTTTTCCATTTGATAAAGACTTGTACATGCCACCATTCCCTAAGAGAGTGGAGATGCCTAAATATGATAAGTATGATGGAAACTCTGATCCTCAAGATCATGTTAGAGAATTCTGTACTCAATCTATGGAGTTCATGCATGAACCAACCTACCTAATGCATCTTTTCCCTCGATCTTTGGGAGGGTCAGTTATTCATTGGTTCTAAAAAATGCCTCCAACTATCAAAACTTTTGAGGAGTTAATCAAACTATTCTATCAATAATACTCCTACAACATCTAGCATCCGGTCACTATGATCGATATCTACAATCTAAAACAAAACTCAAGAGAACCATTCTTGAATTTTCTCAAAAGATGGAGGAAAAAGTTTTCTCTATATGCTCGACCTATTCTAGAAACTAAGAAGCTAGAAATTTTCATCAACAACCTTGTTCCAGAACTCAACTACCATTTGCAAATGCAAAATCATACATCCTTTGATAAAATGGTAGAGAATGAAATCAAAATTGAGAAAGTACTTGTACAAAAAGGAGACATATCTCTTCAAAAAGACAAGTACGAATTTGGATCTAATTCTAATGACAAAGGCAAAAACTGGAACAAGAATAAAGGCATTGTCACAGATGGTGTTGTTGATACTATTTGTGCCCCATCTAAGGCACCTTCTTTCAATCTGACTATTGGCACCCAAGCCATCAAAGCTTCTGAAGCTAAAGCAACAGAGTCTAACAAGAAGTCATCTAACTATAAACCTTGGGCTACTGATCCTAAACATAAGTTTACTCCTCTTGGAGAGTCCTTGGAATCTGCCATGAAAACTCTGTTGGCTAACAACATCATCTCCTTGCCTGAGATAATTTTTTTTGATCTTGAACCTAAACCAAAATGGTGGAGAGAAAATGATTTATGTGACTTCCATCACAAGAAGGGTCATAAACTAATAACTACATCCGGTTGAAACACATCATACAAGACAAAATTGATAATGGAGAAATCGTAATTGACAATCATAAAAGAAATAATAATCATACATCATTCATGGAACCATTTCTGAGACATAATCAAGGAGATTCATCTTCTCAACATAATGTGGGTGCTAAAGTCAATTATGCCTACTCTGGAAACAATGCTGTCATCAATATTGTTGAACCATGCCTATCTGAGCATTGCAATGTCATCACAATTGTAAGAAAGGATAGAGATAATCAATCAGCAAATGCAGTTACTTGATCCCAAGCTCAGGCACAGGTGCAAGGATAAATTCTTGATTCATCAAATGTCCCTAAGATGCCTTTCAATCTTTCATCTACTTCTAAATAGAAGGCTGCCTCTAAATCAAATCCTAAAGACATGAGGCCAACATCATATAGTATTGTCCAACAACTCTAGCATACAAATGCAAAAATCTTGATGTTTGAGTTGCTTCGGATATCTCCAGCTCATAGAGCCATTTTAGACAAAGCTCTGCTCGGATCCAATGTTCCTAGCAACCTTGATTTAGAAAGATTCCAGACTATGGTTGGTCATCTGATGTCTCCATAATATATCTCATTTTCAGAGGAAGATGATAACTCCTTGAGTCATCTGCATAATCAACCCTTGCACATTGAAGTCTTGATCCAAAACCATCATGTCAAACGTGTATTGTTAGATGGAGGCACTGGTCTCAACATTTGTTCTTACAACTTGATCACACACTTGGGATTATCTAAAACTTCCATTGATCCTAAGAAAAAGATAACTATCAAATCATATGATGAGCAAGAAAGATCTTCCAAAGGAACTATTGTCTTACCTATCAGAACATGACCTATTATCAGAGACACCATATGTCAAGTTCTTGATCTACCTTTGGCTTACAACATCCTTCTGGGAAGACCCTAGATACATGAAATGAGAGCTATTCCTTTCACATACCATCAATGTGTGAAATTCCCTTATGAAGGAGTAGAGGTGACGATTCCAGCTGACCTATATAAAACTTGCAATGCTTTGAAAGAAAGTGTTGATAAACTTGTTCCTAATAATAGAGAATCTTCCACTAAGCAGCTAGACATTGCTTCAACCTCCAAAATGGAAGACATTGCTAAAGAAGTCAAAATCAAAGATACTGGCATGGGAGAATACACAATGGAACCTATTTTATCTCTTACATCTCTCCCATTGTCCCCTAGATCTTATGGACAACCATCTGACAAAGTGAAACCTACAGCTAAAGAATCCCAAGTCATATTCAATAGAATCTTTGTCACATAGCAAATATATAAACAAGAGTTTGAGGAAGATGAAGCTGTACTTGCATGGTTATACAAGGATGAGCCTCAATCCCAATCAGTCCATAAATGTGACTCTACTTCAAGCAAAATTCCTTAGAAGTCGTATGGACCAGGGGACAAATTGATAAAAAAAAATGGGATATACTGGAAAAAGACCTCTAGGAATACAAGGCAAAGGTCTTCTATCACCTCTTGATCATCATGGTCGAACCAAAAAGAATACAATAGGTCTAGGATATAAGAAGAAGCCTTTCTATCTTAACAAGAACTCCCCACATGTCTTAGAACAAATTGAACCAACAAAGGTGGAAGCACAACAATCTGACAGTGATGATTCTGACACCACCACTGAGATCATTCCTTATGAGCATTTTCCTAAAGAAATAAAAGACCTCCTTGAAGTTGAAGATGATCCTGTTAAAAGAATCAATGTAGTAGAAACACAAGAACCTACTATAGAACATAAGACAGTTGCACCACAAGAACTAGCTGATCTTAAAGATGAACACATAGACAAAGAGGAAGGTGGTAGCTATTCTAAGATAGATTCTCATGAGTATGAATTCAAATTAGAATTTGAGGGTAACCCTTCTTGGGGTATCCATCCTAACTTTAGACATGTTCTTAGATTTCCTAGAGGTATAGATGAGGAATCAAATGACTATGAATGGGGAGCCATTCCAGAGGAAGATGAGATTATCACAGAAAAACATAGTGATGTTATTCACCAATATGCACCTAAACCCAATGTAAGTCTAAAATGAAATGATGAACTTAATTAATTTGATCCACCGATGGCTGAAGTGGACTCCCACAATGAAATTGAGCCTATTCACGTATTGAACATTTTGAGTTTTAATATCACCTTCAAACTTGAGAGTCAGGTTAGGATCATTGATGACAGATCCATATCTATAAACACTATTTCCCAATCTTTCACCACTTTGACTATACAACATCCCAAACTTCTTGACCAAACCTCCACGAATCTGAGCCAAGACATCTATACCTTTCCAAATGACTACACCCTTGCTTTCTACCTCAATGTAGTTGAACCTATGATGACTTCCATCCGTGAACCAATCATTAGCATGATAGAGTCGAACATCAAGTATCTTAGTCAAAAGAATAAAAGTAAAAATAAAAAGAAAAGGAGTTCTGAGGGTGAAAACCACTTTGTGGCAGTCTCAGAACCTACAAAAGTAAAAATAAAAGACATATCTGAAGGTGAAAACCTCTCTGAGGTGCCTAAGGATGAGATATTTGATGTCCTTCCGAGTCATTTATAGGACAAATCTCTAGTTCTAATTGAGCCCAGTCAATTTGTCAACTTGGGAACATTAGAGGAACCATAGTTGATCCATGTAGCACAATCCTTATAAGAAGAAGAAAAGCAAAAATTTACCACATTCCTAATAGAAAAGAAGATCAACTTTGCATGGAAATATTTAGATATGCCAAGGTTGGATCTTGATCTTATAATGCACCACTTATCTATAGCTCCAGGGGTCAAACCTGTTAAGCAAAAATTGAGAAAGATGCATCCACGTGTTGCACTCTTGGTCAAAGCTGAATTAGAGAAACTACTAAAAGTTGGATTCATCCGAGTTACTGATTATGCTAAATGGATTTCAAATATTGTACCTATATCAAAACCAGACAAATCTATAAGAGTATGCACAGATTTTAGAGATGTAAACAAAGCATGCCCTAAGGATGATTTTCCACTGGCTAACATTGATATGATAGTGGACATGACTATGGGCTTTGAGATGTATTCTTTAATGGATGGTTTTTCTGGATATAATCTAATCAAAATTGCTCTAGAGGATCAAGAGAAAACTGCTTTCACATGTGCGTGGGGTACCTTCTGTTGGAATGTCATGCTATTTGGGCTTAAGAACGTAGGTGCTACATATCAAAGAGCTATGACATCTATTTTTCATGAAATGATGCATCAAACTATGGAGGATTATGTTGATGATACTTTAGCAAAATCTATGATAAGATCTGAACATCTAAATGATTTGAGAAAAATAGTGGATAGAATGGAGAAGTTTAGTCTCAGAATAATCATATCACAACCTTTCACAAAGACATTACATAAGGGTGTGACCTTTGCAAGGAATGAGGAATGTGAAAAGAACTTTAATCATATCAAGAAATATCTATCAAATCCTCCTATTTTGATGCCTCATATTCAAGGGAAGCTATTGATCTTATATGTCACTACTACATTTGGGGCCAAATTTTGATAGAAGTTTCTGACGGGTAACTTTTTATTACAAATTTGGTGTTTTTTTTTTTGTAATAGGCCCTGATGATGTTGGTATTCCGATGGGTGATTAATTGACCATCAAAATTCTGACAGATTTGAGGTATAGATTAAAAAAAAACTGAAACGACCTCATCATTTTTATTTCGATTGGATAGAGGGAGCGGGAGAAAAGGAGCGAAAGCTGAGCGCGGGAGAAGGTAAGTGATTTCTTCATCTTTCAAGCCTCTGGCATCATATTTGAATGCATTTCATTTTATTTGATCATGAATGCTCTCTAAAATGACCACATTCTACTAGTGTCGTGCCGTAGCTAGTGCTTTATCTCTATTATTTGATGTTATTGGTGCTTGTGCTCAAGGATATCGATTCACTGTATTCAAATGTTTGGATTCACATTTGTTGATATTACTGGCATATATGTTTAATGATGCCATTGTAAATTTCTGTCACTGAAATGACCACATTCTACTGGTGTCATTCCCTAGCCTGTGCTTTAACTCCATTATTTGATGTTATTGGTACTTGTGCTCAAGGATATCCATTTTTTTGAAATGTTGATTGTGGTTATCAAATGGACAACCCGTGAGCTTCTAGCTAGGTGCCATTTGTATTTATAGCTTAGGGCATCAAATGTATTTTATCATTGATAGTTGATACTTTGTTAAAAGGAAATAGCACAAAGAACAATTTTTATTTAGTTTCTCTATTTTGATCCCTAAGTGGCTTACAAACCTAGAGAAGTATATGCAGATTTACGAATGCAGTTGTAGGATACATAACAGCTGATAATTCACAGTAAATCCATGCATCTAATTTGAATAGCAATTAATACAAAGAACTAGGGTCCTCCAATGGCCTAATCATCTAGACCTTGACTGTCCCCTCAACTAGTGACCCTTCAAAATTGGGTTATCATGCAATCAGTGAGTGATCCTTCATTCTCCTGGTGAGCTTCTAGGTAGGCGCCATTTGTATATTTGATAGCTTAGGGCATCAAATGTATATTGTATCATTGATAGTTGAGACTTTGTTAAAAGGAAATAGGACAAAGAATGATTTTGATTTAGTCTCTGTATTTTGATCCCTAAGTGGCTTACAACCCTAGAGAAGTATATGGAGATTTACGGATGAAGTTATAGGATACATAGCAACCGATAATTTACAAGAAATCCATGCATCCAATTTGAATAGAAATTACTACAAAGAAATAGGGTCCTCCAATGGTGCAATCATCTGGACCTTGACTGTCCCCTCAACCAGTGACCCTTCAAAACCGGGCTATCATGCAATCAGTGAGTGATCCTTCATTCTCCTGGTCTGCCCTGCATCCAAACATATTGGAAATACACAATACAATGATAACAAGTCTTTCACAATCCCCCTTCCCTCAAGGAACACTATCAACCATCCCTTCCACATAGAATTTCACTATTTTATGAGTGGATTGTATAGGAACAATTAACTTTAGACAAGGAGAAAACTTCTCAACACATCTTGGAAACCATTGAATTCAATAATAAATGAAACCTAACACCAACACTATTCCTTCCATAGTTGCATGATACATATGATTATGCATTTTGATGGCAGTGTGCTAGTTCAAAAGGATAATCTAAATCTGAAACAATTTTTTTTTATTTTCTCAAACTATAAATGTGGTTAAAGGGAAAATATTATGTGGAAAACCCACAAACCAAGCTAGCAAATGATTGTACATCAAATTATTCTTATATTCATTCAAGTATTTCTATGCTTTAGCTACCTGACCTTTGAGCTTCATCTAGAGGAATGTATAGCTTTAAGATAGAGTTACTTCTTGGGCCTTACAATAGGGTGGAATATGATCAAGATTTGTTTAGGCTGTATCTTTGTTAGTCCCATTGTTAGGTTCTTATAGTTCATGGTTTGAATCTATTATGGTTGTGTAAGGGATTTGTAGATGCTTTTTCTAACATAATTATTGGACACCATGATTGGAACAACTGGTTGTTGGCTATTAAATCATATCTATCAATAGTTCTTTGTGTTCAAGAATTCATTGATCAATCTTTGAGATTTATTGTCCCAGTTTTAAAAGAGTGATAAAAGATATAGTGAGTGCTATCTTTTCCAAGTATTTTGTGGGTGCCATTATCTTCTATGAGTAATTGTTTGAACCAAATTATGTTCCTTGCCTCTAGTAAATATTGTAGACACAACCATCTTCTTGGTGAAGGGTTTCTTCCATCCCCATGAGGCACTATTACATGGTTTCCATTCAATTGTAGTTTACTGAACCTAATTTAATACAAGTGTGCACTATTTTGGGTTCCATAATTTATGGCCCCTGCACTATGGTTGTTAGCCTAATTAAGATAGGCCTACCTTTGCATATAATAAGAGGCCAACATGAAACAAACATCCAGAGGTTAGGGGGTTGTTCCCTGTCCATAATTTATTATTTAAGTGCTAAGTGATGATGGGTATATCATGTAATTCATACCTAGTGTGTCTCTTTCTTTCTCTCCACATTTCACATTAGGAGTATATGTTAAAAAAATACTAATGAAATCAACTATGGGTCAAATCTAATCAAAATTGCAATATAAAGATTAAAATAGATCTTGAAGAAATATGGGAACCATTTTTGACAGATATTGTACAAATGAAGAGAATACTCCAAAGAGGAAATGCTTCAATGTGGAACAATTGAAGGACAATATTTTACTTTTGTATGCAAATCTGCAATGTTTTTGATATATTTCTGAGATAACAAAACCATAGAAAGAATATCATATAGAAGAAAGTAAAGAATAATGATCATACTTTGAGATATTGTGGAAAATTAAAGGAAATAATGCTTGGTGGGGTTATCATGCAATCAGTGAGTGATCCTTCATTCCCCTCTTCTAGTGACCCTTCAAAACTGGGTTATCATGCAATCAGTGAGTGATCCTTCATTCTCCCAGTCTGCCCTGCATCGAAACATATTGGAAATACACAATACAATGATAACAAGTCTTTCAAAATCCCCCTTCCCTCAAGGAACACTATCAACCATCCCTTCCACATAGCATTTCACTATTGTATGAGTGGATTGTGCAGGAACAATTAACATTAAACAAGGAGAAAACTCCTCAACACATCTTGGAAACCATTGAATTCAATAATAAATGAAACCTAACACCAAAACTATTCCTTCCATTCACTTCTACCAAGAATAAAGCATTTAATCCATTCAACATTACATATAATCATTAGACAGTTACATTTCTTGATTGTGTAGAGGAATAGTCATGACCAAAATGATCAAAATTACTTTCACCCTTGCACAAGCTATTCCAAACTTCAAGTAAAATGATCAATATGCTATATAAAATCATTCATATTCATAGTAACCATTT
Organism: Chamaecyparis obtusa; assembly: GCA_027943335.1. NCBI lineage: Eukaryota > Viridiplantae > Streptophyta > Pinopsida > Cupressales > Cupressaceae > Chamaecyparis > Chamaecyparis obtusa. The sequence continues at coordinate 185,201 of BSBK01000184.1, read as the reverse complement.
GAAGGATCATTTTGTCAATGAACCCTCTGACTGTACCCTTGCAACAGAGAAAGGAAACCTCAAAATAGAGAAAGGAAACTTAGTAAAACTAGTCTATGCCAATGTTTGTGAGGGAACTTTAGTCACTGCATCAAGTATCATCTCATCATGGTCTATTCACCATGTTTCAACACCCCATTCACTCTGATCTATTCAACTTACACCATTCTTCTTCTCCAAGACTCAAAGGCTTGAAACAGTATATGTGGTAAAAATTCATGAAATACTAAAGAAGACCTGCTATTTGTCAGACATATCTTCATTGACCCCCACAAAAAACTAAGTAATAACTACTCTATCCTTAATTTTTTTAACAATGCACCATATTAGATAAAGTAGGTTCTATCACACATGGCACGAACTCTCTTCAAACTCACAATATGTATCATGAGTTTTTTAGCTAACATTAGATAATTGAATTACATACGTAGGTACCTGGACTCTTTTCACGAGCATCCCACACAGTCTCATGGATCGACAGGTATAAGTCAATACACCCTATAGAGATTAATGTATTTCACATTTTGCAAAATATCTCGCATTACTTGCTATCTCTCTCATTTGATGGAGTGCGGGTAGTAGCAAATAGGTATTTGTCAGATGTGTCTTCCTCGAGCGAAGAAAGTGAATCATTTAGTATGTCTGAATTAGGAAGATCAACTAGAGGTCAAAAGACTAGAAGGAAATTCAATAGACGCATGAAATTTTTCCTTTCTCAAGGGGGGTCATGTTCTTATGATGATGAGAGAAAAGGCAACATCGAGGTGCCCTCTAGGTACCAAAATCTACAGAAACAATGGGTCCCCAAGGAACTTCCTCCAATAAACACTGATTTTAGTGTTAAAGGCAAGATATATTGTATTGGACCATCGTCAATACATGGTTTGGGCTTATTTTCCATGGATGGCATAAAGGTCTCTTACAAAAAAGTTGTTGAATTGATGGAGTATGTTGGACCTTGTTACAATTACAAAATTTGGATGCAAATTGTTCAATATAAAAAAAGTATGCGTAGGTATGCACTCTCGGCAAATTATATTCAACAAAAAGACAATGAGAAAAGTAAAAGAGTGGCTATATACATTGATGGAAGCCCAAAAGCATTTGGGAATATTGTAGGTTTTATAAATAGCACGGGACCTCTGTCAACTATTAAGCAACCCAATTGCATATTTGAGGCGCGCGAGGGAAATCATGTATTTGTATGTGCGATAAAATCAATAAGTGCAGGGGAAGAGTTGCTTATTGATTACAATTTGAATCGCATAGATACAAACGATGTCACTATCATTAGGGTGTAGGTACATACTATGTACCATTAAATAATTAAGTTTTTTTTCCAACCACATTTAGAGAGTCTCCTCACCATCCACCTCATCTCCATCATCATCTTCTAATGAAATTTATTAATGTAGTCCTTTCTAATTATTAGTTAACTTTAAATAATAACACAGGACCACAATATGGAGCAACCACGTAGTGGGGACAATGATGATCATGCATGCACTTCTTCCCAGCAGGTAAACCTCTTTGTTATTGAACTACAAATTAGATAGAAGCAAAATGTTAAATAAAGTTTTTTATTATATTCTTTTCATCATTATTTCAGATTAATTCTAATAGTGTTAGTAATATTGTTGTCACAAACAGGTGGTCAACAGAGAAAGGGAAAGGAACCCATAGTCCCTGAAGAGGAGTCCTTTGACAAGGACCTAGTTGTTGATTTCAGTGCTTGTGGTGAGCTGACCTCTACAATTAAAAAATGCCTCCACAAAATTGGAAATAGATTGGTTGAATTGGCATCTATATTCCCTCCGACTCTTGAGTCACAAAAGAGGGCAACTAAACTGATGCACCTATCTCAAAATTACCAAGTATTAATGTAATTTTTAATTATAACAAAAGTTCAATAATAGTTTTTATGTTATAGTAGTCTTTTATGTCATTAAAAAATAAGCGGATGTGTTGCTTTTACAACTTTTTTTGCGTAATTTTGATCCTTGCCGCCATGATGAGGGTACTATAGCTGGTTCAGGTAGATTGCATGTTGGACTATATTTTTTTTACCCTCTAACAATATTGTCCATGCTAATCACTAGTTTTATTATGCTCTAACAATCTTATTCTTCAGCACATGTCAATGATCATTTACTATCGCTGCCTCATACGATGGCAGGCTCAGATGTATTGCATCCTGCAATGTCAGAAACACAGAGCATGGCCATAGACGCCATGACACCACCTACTCGTACATGTATTTTATTTTCTCTATCATTATATATATGTTTATTTCCCTTGAAGTGTTCTTTCTTAGGGCCATTTCGTAATGGATTCAATTTATGCAACAGGGGATGCAACACTTGATGGTGATTTTCCTGGATGTACTAGTATTGCTAGTATGGGAATAGTGAAGGATTGCAAATTTCTTGTGTCCGAATAAGGACTTCCCTTGAAAATAGCAAAACTTCCAGGTACTTTAAAGATTGGACCTTTCTTTTACTATACAATCGTATGTTAATTACACCTTGCATTCAATATGAGAAGCTTACATCTATTGTGTTCTTATTTTATACTATTATATCCTTCGACTAATGATCCCATGATTATTTTGTAGGGAATGATGTTTTTTGTAGTAAACTTAATGATGAGTGTTTGCAGATATTCAGGCCCACCATCTATATAGGGTGAAACATCATATCCGAACTAAAACCCCAATCCACTATTTTGATTTCATATCATTACTAGGATAGTTATCATTACATCCATTTTTGAATCTAATACTATTTTCTTTCTTAAAAGGTGGAAAACCCAAAATCAAAAGTTAAAGGATGATCTCGTAGAGAGTATGACAAACTTGTTTGGACCTCGTGCATTTGAGAAGGGTAAGCTCCTTCAAAGAGATGAGATATGTTTGAGGTATATTAGGGACTAGTACAGGTGTACATTAACCAAAAACCCACATTACCAGCGCCCCCCTTGCATTCCTGATTTAGAGTGGAAATCTATTATTCTGGATGCGAATGAGAAAATTGAAGTAAAAAAAGGAAATACACCACTAGAGAATAGAAGAAGGTATGTGATACTGTTAAGAATGTAATTGTGTACTAAATACTCTTCATATTTATATGAACTAACATATTTCAATCTCTTCATAGATTTCCTGACACATCAAAGGCAACAAAGGCAAGATTGCCAAAGCACAAGCAACACAAGCTAGGCTCTAGCGGTTATTTAAAACTTGATGCACAAGTTGTAAGTGTTGGAAAAATACAATCTTTACATGGCTTTTAACACTGAAAATAATTCTTTGATTTTTAAATATTTATTTATAATTTGAAATTTTTTTTTGTTTTGATGAAACAATAAAATCAAATTTGATGATACCAAGAAAAAATACAGGGCATGGAGTTCAATATAAGTCTCACAAAAGAGGACAAGAGAATTGGCTTCCAACAAGGCTATAAAGCCGTGGCAAAAAGAATAAGAAGTGCACAAGGTTCTACTAATGGATCCGTCAGGGTAAGTAAGCTAAATAGATGATATTTCAAATTTAATTATTTACCAATTAGTTTATTTGATGTTAAGTTCCAACATAAAGTAAGTAAATTTGTTTTAAGTAAGAAAACAATGATAACATGAATGCGTATGAAATTGAAATGCAGCCTACTGATTCTTGCTGTACACAACCTGTGGGTGTTGATGACAATGAGGATGTGCATCACAGTAATGCAAGTAAACATCTTAAATTGATTGGTGTAGTAATACAAATTTAATTGCAATTGGTGTTTGGATTAATGTAACAATTTGTATTGCAGCTGTAGAGAGTGTAGAGGCTGTTGTTAATGAGCATGTTGAGGTTGAGGCCGAGGCTAGACAAGCTGACCTTGATGTTGATGATGTGACTAGATCAGGTAAAGAGCTATATGATTATGGCCTGTAAAGTACTGAAATACTTTAAAATGTTTAAAATGTTTTTAATTATAGTAAAATGTTTTTAATTTAACCCTTTTATATGTTATTGCAGATGACCCCCCTTTGCATCAACAGAGAACTAGGCATGCATTGAGATCTAATGAGAGGGTAGATGATCATGATGATGATATCGATACTCATCTTAACAATTACATCTTAAAAACTAGAAATCAAAAGAAAAAAAAGAAATGATTATCATCTATGCACGTTAATTGATAATGACTAATTTTTATATGCCAATGAATTTAATTATGTGGTAGTGAATGTTCATAAATTTTATAATGTGTTAATGAATGTTATCGTGTGATAATTAATGAATGTCACATTTTATTAACATGTGAATGAATGTTAGATGTTAGATGAACTTTAGAATGTTAGATGAATTTTATTAGATGAACTTTAGATGAATGTTAGATGAACTTTAGATGTTAGATTAATTTTATTAATGGATGAAATAATGAATGAATGTTAGATGTTAATGGGGAATTTAGAGTGATGTTAGGGGGGGGGGGGGGGGTGGGGCCAAATGAGCTTCCACCTTCACATGGTTGGCCCTTTTTAGTATAGAATATAAAACTATTCTCGAAACAAAGTGAAGCTCAATAAGTTTGTTCCTTATATAGAGTCTCAAGTGTAGCTTTTATCCCACTCTCAACATTGCAAGGCTTCAAGTGGTGTTCTGATATTGGTTTCTCCATCTCCCACTGACATCTTGTCTTTCTCCTAAGAACTCTCACTGAGCTATGATACATGGATGAGTAGAAGATGTCCCTTACAGGCTACACATATATAATATGGTAGATCTAGGGAACAAATATAATACAACATAGAATGAGTCAACTTGAATCTATAGTTTCTTCATTCACAATGAAAATTCAAATTACAAGCCATATTTTAGATTTAATATTCATATTTATCTTCATCATGATCATAGCCATCATGGTCAACATTTGGTTCAACTTCATTTGAACCACAGTCCATGTCAGGTACCATTATAAGGCATGGAGTGTGGTCATACCCATGTTACCATAATAATGAGTTAGCCTATAAAATTATGAATAAAATACCTCATGTATCATATTTATAATACTGTAGGTGCACCTGGGATTGGCCCAGGCACCCAAGTTCCTACCAAAGGAACCCAAGTCGAACCCAAAGGAGAACAAAAGTAGAATCAGAACCCAGCCTCAAACAAAGAACTAGATAACTTGGCTTTTTTCTAATTCAAGTTTATTTCTGAATTCTTCTCCAATTCCAACCTGATTATTCCATATTTTATTTTCCAATTTTCCTTCTTCGTCACTCCAAATTCAAGGATCACCACCCATGACTTGGTTAAGATGATGAATGCTGGAAATGCCTTTATTACCAAGGAATCACCACCCACCATTAATGAATATTAATGATCATTGTTTCCTAAGGGTAATTGTTGTTTGTGTATGCTGATCACCCAAGTCTTTGGCTGTGATTTGCATGCTGTGAGGTTTGTCAGAAGTGGGGGTATGACATGCTGGTTGGATTATAATATATTGACACTTACACCATGAAGAAGACACATGATTAAATAGAAAGAGAGGACCAACTGAACCATCTTGTGGTTAGTCTATATCACATTGAGAAACAATGTCAAGACTCGAGAATCAAAAAAATCAAAAGTTTCTTCAAGACCATGAATGATCAACAACATTCCATTAGAAAACAAAACACTAATCTATATTATCATTAAGCCATAAAATATGTCTTTAAAGTTTAGAAGCATCACAAGAACTTTCAAGAAACATAGTACTATCCAAGGACCAAAATGAATACCCCCCAAATGATTATGATTATGTTGATGTTGATGTCTATAATTTATGTCTAATGATTATGATGATGTTGATGTTGATGTCTATAATTTATGTCTAATGATTATGATGATGTTGATGTTGATGTCTATAATTTATTTCACTTACTGATGCTTGCCTAGATTGAATTTTGAATTGCTAGGCTGGAGAATGCTTTCAAAGTTTAGGGTCTATTCTACATGATACTCTTAGTTACAACTCAAATGCAACTCAACATATTTTTGATGCTGGGCAACCCACTGCAGAAACTCATCCGCAGGTGAAATTTAATGCTGCGAATCTTGGCATTGTTAATGTTATTACTTTTCCTCATGTTTCATATTTGTGAAAATGTTTCTTGGCACTATCTTATTCTTATTACAATGTTCTTTGTTGTGGGGCAGGAGGTCAATCTTCATTGTCTTCATTGTGGGGGATAGTGAAGATTTCTCTGACAAATAGCAGGTCTTCTTTAGTATCTTATAATAACATGCTAAATTGATAAAGGTGTTATTGGCATTTAATCTGCAATTACTAATAGACTAAGCATATTATTACTATGCTTAATGTTCCATTTAAATGCATTTAACACAAATTTTTTTTACAAAACTGAGCCAATGGCATGTTTAGAACAAAGATGTGTTGAGGAGTTTACTCCTTGTTTAATGTTAACTGTTCCTACACAATCCACTCATACAATAGTGAAATGCTATGTGGAAGGGATGGTTGATAGTGTTCCTTGAGGGAAGGGGGATTATGAAAGACTTGTTATCATTGTATTGTGTATTTCCAATATGTTTGGTTACAGGGCAGACTAGGAGAATGAAGGATCACTCATCGATTGCATGATAACTTGGTTTTGAAGGGTCACTGGAAGAGGGGAATGAAGGATCACTCAGTGATTGCATGATAACCCCACCAAGCATTCTTTCCTTTAATTTTCCACAATATCTCAAAGTATGATCATTATTCTTTACTTTCTTCTATATGCTATTCTTTCTATGGTTTTGTTATCTTAGAAATATATCAAAAACATTGCAGATGTGCATATAAAAGTAAAATATTGTCCTTCAATTGTTCCACATTGAAGCATTTCCTCTTTGGAGTATTTTCTTCATTTGTACAATATCTGTCAAAAATGGTTCCCATATTTCTTCAAGATCTATTTTAATCTTTATATTGCAATTTTGATTAGATTTGACCTATAGTTGATTTCATTAGTGTTTTATAACATATACTCCTAATGTGAAATGTGGAGAGAAAGAAAGAGACACACTAGGTATGAATTACATGATATGCCCATCATCACTTAGCACTTAAATAATAAATTATGGACAGGGAACAACCCCCTAACCTCTGGATGTTTGTTTCATGTTGGCCTCTTATTATATGCAAAGGTAGGCCTGTTTTAATTAGGCTAACAACCACAGTGTAGGGGCCATAAATTATGGAATCCAAAATAGTGCACACTTGTATTAAATTAGGTTCAGCATACTACAAGGGAATGGAAACCATGCAATAGTGCCTCATGGGGATGGAAGAAACCCTTCACCAAGAAGATGGTTGTGTCTGCAATATTTACTAGAGGCAAAGAATATAATTTGGTTCCAGCAATTACTCCTAGAAGATAATGGCACCCACAAAACACTTGGAAAAGATAGCACTCACTATATCTTTTATCACTCTTTTAAAGCTGGGACAATAAATCTCAAAGATTGATCAACGAATTCTTGAACACAAAGAACCATTGACAGATATGATTCATGTGTACAATAGCCAACAACCAGTTGTTCCAATCATGGTGTCCAATAATTATGTTAGAAAAAGCATCTACAAATCCCTTACACAACCATAATAGATTCAAACCATGAACTATAAGAACCTAACAATGGGACTAACAAAGATACAACCTAAACAAATCTTGATCATATTCCACCCTATTGTAAGGCCCAAGAAGTAACTCTATCTTAAAGCTACACATTCCTCTAGATGAAGCTCAAAGGTCAAGTAGCTGAAGCATAGCAATAATTGAATGAATATAGGAATAATTTGATGTACAATCATTTGCTAGCTTGGTTTGTGGGTTTTCCACATAATATTTTCCCTTTAACCACATTTATAGTTTGAGAAAATTAGAAAAAATTGTTTTAGATTTATATTATCCTTTTGAACTAGCACACTGCCATCAAAATGCATAATCATTGGTCATCTCAAGAAAATTCCTATTGATTAGTAGGATATCCTTATAAAAATTTGATGCATGGATTTCTTGTGAATTATCGACTGCTATGTATCCTGCGACTATGGAAGGAATAGTGTTGGTGTTAGGTTTCATTTATTATTGAATTCAATGGTTTCCAAGATGTGTTGAGGAGTTTGCTCCTTGTTTAATGTTAACTGTTCTTGCACAATCCACTCATACAACAGTGAAGTTAAAAAACTGAACTGATGGCATGTTTACAACAAAGAAATAGAATGATAATAATATGCTAAAAATTCTATTCTATTTAATACATGCCAATGGACTGCATTGTAAATTTCTGTCACTGAAATGACCACATTCTACTGGTGTCATTCCCTAGCCTGTGCTTTAACTCCATTATTTGATGTTATTGGTGCTTGTGCTCAAGGATATCCATTTTTTTGAAATGTTGATTGTGGTTATCAAATGGACAGCCCGCGAGCTTCTAGCTAGGTGCTATTTGTATTGATAGCTTAGGGCATCAAATGTATTGTATGATTGATAGTTGGTACTTTGTTAAAAGGAAATAGGACAAAGAACAATTTTTATTTAGTTTCTCTATTTTGATCCCTAAGTGGCTTACAACCCTAGAGAAGTATATGCAAATTTACGGATGCAGTTGCAGGATACATAGCAGCCGATAATTCACAATAAATCCATGCATCCAATTTGAATAGAAATTAATACAAAGAACTAGGGTCCTCCAATGGCCCAATCATCCAGACCTTGACTGTCCCCTCAACCAGTGACCCTTCAAAACCGGGTTATCATGCAATCAGTGAGTGATCCTTCATTTTCCTGTTGAGATTCTAGATAGGCACCATTTGTATATTTGATAGCTTAGGGAATCAAATTTATATTGTATCATTGATAGTTGAGACTTTGTTAAAAGGAAATAGGACAAAGAACGATTTTGATCTCTAAGTGGCTTACAACCGTAGAGAAGTATATGCAGATTTACGGATGCAGTTGCAGGATACATAGTAGCTGATAGTTCACAAGAAATCCATGCATCTAATTTGAATAGAAATTAATACAAAGAAATAGGGTCCTCCAATGGCCCAATCATCAGGACCTTGACTTTCCCCTCAACCAGTGACCCTTCAAAACTGGGTTATCATGCAATCGGTGAGTGATCCTTCATTCTCCCAGTCTACCATGCAACCAAACATATTGGAAATACACAATACAATGATAAAAAGTCTTTCACAATCCCCCTTCCCTCAAGGAACACTATCAACCATCCCTTCCACATAGCATTTCACTGTTGTATGAGTGGATTGTATAGGAACAATTAACAATAAACAAGGAGAAAACTCCTCAAGACATCTTGGAAACCATTGAATTCAAAAATAAATGAAACCTAACACCAAAACTATCACTTCCATTCACTTCTACCAAGAATAAAGAATTTAATCCATTCAACATTACATATAATCATTAAACTGTTACATTTCCTGACCGTGTAGAGGAACAGTCACGACTAAAATGATCAAAACTACTTTCTTTCTTGCACAAGCTATTCCAAACTTCAAGTAAAATGAGCAATATGCTATATCAAATCATTCATATTCATAGTAACCATTCAAAGGATCATTTTGTCAATGAACCCTCTGACTGTACCCCTACGGTAGAGAAAGGAAACCTCAAAATAGAGAAAGGAAACTTAATAAAACTAGTCTATGCTGATATTTGTGAGGGTACAGTCATGATAAGTGCCTCTCGAACCTCTCCAAACATGTAAGATTGTCTTTAAATACTTTATCGATCTCTTCTAAACATTAACCAAATCAAACCTACATTTGAATCCACACACAATAACCCCAAAATGAAGGGTTTTGTATCCTTTAATGAATCTCAGTCACTAGTAGCACATGGATAGTCAAACCAGTAGTCTCCAAAGGATTCAATAAGTGACTGGATTGTATTTAATACACACTATTCCTTCCATTCACTTCTACCAAGAATAAAGCATTTAATCCATTCAACATTACATATAATCATTAGATAGTTACATTTCCTGACTGTGTACTAGAGGAACAGTCAGGAAATGTAATTGTCTAAATGATCCAAACATTTGAAAATAGTGAATCGATATCCTTGAGCACAAGCACCAATAATATCAAATAATGGAGATAAAGCACAGGCTAGGGCACGACACTGGTAGAATGCGATCATTTTAGAGAGCATTCGTGATCAAATAAAATGCAATGCATTTGAAATTTGCAGTCGAATATGATGCTAGATGCTCAAAAGATGAAGAAATCACATACCTTCTCTCGCGCTCAGCTTTTTCTCCTCTATCCAATAAAAATAAAAATGATGAGGCCGTTTCACTTTTTTTTTTCATAGCCAAATCTTCCTTGTACCACACGAAGAACATGCCATTGGTTCAATTTGTAATTTGTTTTTTGTGTAACTAGTAATTGGTAGATTAAATGTAGATAACACCTTTATAAGTTTAATTAGCATGTTATTATCATATCAGATAAAGTATGTTTAAGAATTGTTGGGACTGGTCCTTTTGCGTGTATTAAATATAATAGAATTTTGAGCATATTATTATCAATCTATTTCTTTGTTCTAAACATGCCATTGGTTCAGTTTTGTAGATTTGTTTAATCCGTTAAATGCATTTTTCATGAGGAGGGGTCTTGTTCTTAGGATATTGATGAAGATTGTGCACCTCAAAAACCAATTCATAAGGTACCAATCATGTTTCCTATTCTCTTATATTTTTGGATTGGTAAATCTCCTTATAAGTTTCATGTCCTTTCTTTTGATTACTATGGATGAGATATATATCTTACATTTAACATTCAACTTCTTTACATTTTAGAACATGCAGTGTGTTTTTTGAGGATTTTACCAAATCAACTTTTAACATAAACTGAAAACACCAAACTGATATCTTTCCCTTTCAACTTGACAAAATATTTGCATTTGACCAATAACTGCAAGCAACTGAATGATAAATCCACATACCTATATCTTTGTAAAATACCTAGAACATCAAAAAGATGGCTAAGTGGCTGCCGCCATGATTTTTATCTACTGAATATGGGAAAAAAAAACACCAAAAAAAATTGAATAGAAAACATGATTGGTCATTTAAGAGAGCATTCATGATCAAATAAAATGCAATGCCTTCTCTCACGCTCAATCAACTTTCACCCGCTCATTTTCTCCCACTCCTTTTCTCTACAAATGAAATAAAAATGATTTGGCCATTTCAAAATAGTGAATCAATATCCTTGAGCAAAAACACCAATAAAATCAACTATTTTGATTTGTGGGTACCCTAATGTTGGCAAGAGTTCTTTTATTAATAAGATTACTCTGCAAGCTTGAAGAAGCGATATATTTTGGTAAATGAAGAGTAGAAAGATGATGATATTCCTAAGATCATGGATGGACACAATGTTGTAGATAGAATGGGAAGACATCTTTCTAGACTGGCCCTAGATCCTTTGACAATTGCGGTAGGATCCAGACCCAGGCTAAAAAGATGTCTTCCTTTCTGTTGTGGAATTATCCCTTCTTTGGCCTGCACTCATTCCTCTTCTCCAAAATAGTTATCTAGAAACTTTGGATACTGTTTCTCGTCCATCCATGAAATGTGCCAGTGATCGTATAAAATTACTTTAGGCCTCTAGTATTGATGAGATGTACGAATGTAAAATGTTTTTGCGAGACTGGGATCAATTTGTGCAGTGTACATAAATGCAAGGTGCTGATTATTCTCGACGATCGATAGGTAGCTAGGACTAAAGATAAAATAGCTCAAGAGACCATCATAGGTTCTCTCTTTCTTCGGTCTATATTATTGACAGAATGTTTTACCTTTCATTAGCTCATCAAATCCAGGGATTTGAAAGAATTTAATAGAAAATTTTCATGACAACGTATATTATTTAAGTTGATGTTGCATGAATTTATCTACTTCACGCACTTGTAGACTATGAGGACGGTGATAAAGAAGCATGGCCATGCTTCTTTATCACCGTCCTCATAGTCTACAAGTGCGCGAAGTAGGCCATGCTTCTTTATCGCCGTCCTCATAGTCTACAAGTGTGCGAAGTAGATAAATTCATGCAACGTCAACTTAAATAATATACGTTGTCATGAAAATATTCTATTAAATTCTTTCAAATCCCCAGATTTGATGAGCTAATGAAAGGTAAAACATTATGTCAATAATATAGACCGAAGAAAGAGAGAACCTATGATGGTCTCTTGAGCTATTTTATCTTTAATGTGCATATCTGTCAGTTTTTTGACAATTAATAATTAATTGTGATAGAAGTGCTACACATTCGATAGATAAAATGTCAGAGAAAACTAATTTACGGCAATAGTTCCGACAGTAATGCTATACGTCCGACAGGGAACCTGTCGGAGAAATGCTAAAGGACTGTCGCTCTTTTGATAGTTTAAGTGTCGGCAATAGTCAATTTTTGACAAATTTTTTGACATTAATGCCATATCTCTAATAGGTGTATCTGTCAAAATTAGGTGGAAACTGTCGCTATTCCAACAGTTATAATGTCGGAAAGGATATGTTTGTGACAGTTAATTCCAATAGAGATTGTATATTCTAATAGGTCATTGTGTCGGAATTCTGATGGATGAACCGCAAAAAATGCCATAACAAAACTGTTGCCATGTGCAAGTTTCCAACGTGAGATGGTGTCGGTAAATTGATGGATACGTCTTCTATCACAATTTCCTATGGTGATGAACTCATCTGTCGAAATGCTGACAAATTAGCGTTGCAAATTTGACAAATGGCCATTGGAATTTGACCTCAAATGTAGTAGTGTGTCTCCACCATAGATAAATCATTAGGGGCATTGATTGCACAACATGATGAGAACAACAAGGAAAGATCCATATATTACATAAGCAGAACATTGGTAGCATATGAAAATAACTATTCAATGATTGAGAAAGCTTGTCTAGCTATGATATTTGCATCACAAAAACTAAGACATTACATGTTGGCTCATACCACACATTTGGTAGCTAAGATTTATCCATTAAGGTACCTACTAAGAAAAGCTTCCCTCATAGGTAGACTAGCTAAATGGGTTATGTTATTAAGTGAATTTGACATTGAATATGTTGAAAGAAAAGCTATGAAAGGACAGGTTATTGCTGATCAACTAGGAGATGCACCTTTTTTTATTGATACACCAATGCAGATGGAATTCCTAGATTCTTCTATCATGAATCTTTCTTCTAGAGCATCGAAGTTATTCTTTGATGGCTTCTATACATAGAATGGATCTGGAGCAGGCATATTGTTTATCACTCCTCAAGGATACTCAATCCCTAAAGCATTTAGAATCAAGTTTCCTTGCACAAACAATATTGTTGAATATGAAGCCCTTCTTAATAGTATGAAGATAGAAATTGAGTGGAGAGTAACAGAACTACACATTCATGGAGACTCATAACTTGTAATACACCAAGTCAATGATGTGTATCAAATGAAAGATGGAAATCTAATCCCATATAAGAGAATGGTAGATTATCTAAAGAAATATTTCATATCTATCACCTTTGAGAAAATACCTAGAACAGAGAACAAGGCTGCTAATGCTATGGCAACATTATCTACTTCACTACAGTAGCCCAGACATGAGCTATGCTATGAGTTCTTGGTGGAAGCACTATCTTATCCTACATATGATTCCCCTGAAACCCACATGATCTATAATGTTGTAGGTCATGATTCATCCTGATACAAAAACCTTTTCTCCTATCTCCAAGACCAAATCATTCCTGATACCTTCAACTGCCATGAGAAATGATACCTTATCTGCAATGCATCCTGGTATGTCATCATTGGTCACGATCTACACAAAAAAGGTCTCGATGGTACACTACTTAGATGTTTAGAATGGGAAGAGTCTCAACATGCATTAGAGGAAGTCCATGATGTAATTTGTGGGTCACACTCAAACGGTTTAACACTAGCTCGAAAACTTATTAGGGTTGGGTACTATTGGCCTGAAATGGAGAAAGAGGCTATAAAGTTTGCTAAGAACTATCAAAAGTGCCAAGTACATGGCAACTTAATTCATGCACCAGGGAGAGATCTAATTCCCTTTACTACACAATGACCTTTTCACCAATGGGCATTTGATCTTATAGGATCCATACATCCTCATTCTTCTAATGGGCATACACATATCATTACAACTACAAACTATTTCATTAAGTGGGTAGAAGCAGTTCCTTTGACTCAAGCCACCGACAAACAAATATCAATGTTCATCTTGAACTACATCATATGTCGGTATGGTATTCCACACTCTATAGTCATAGATAATGGTGGAAAATTCAATAACAAAGACTTAGATGATCTATGCACCAAATTCAAGATTACACAACATTGGTCATCTATCTACTATCCTCAAAGGGAATGGGCAAGTAGAGGCTTCAAACAAGAATCTATTGAAAATCTTGCACCGTACAATTAATAAAATGGGAAGAGACTGGAATCTCATGATCAATCTAGCTCTTTGGGCCTATAGAAAAAGTATCAGAACACCCATTGGGGCTACACCATTTGCTTTAGTTTATGGGTCTGAAGCAGTACTGCCTATTGAGGTTGAAATCCCATCACTAAGAATAAAATGCATGGTCTAGTAACTGATGATGACTATAGAGTGTCTAGGTTGCAAGATCTTGAACTACTAGATGAGCGCAAACAAGCAGCATATGACCATCTTAGAGTATATCATAAACGAATGTCTAGAGGTTATAACAAGAAAGTTAGACACAAAGAATTTTAGGTTGGCGATCTAGTCTTGAGAGAAAATCTTAAAAATCAATCACATAGAGAATGCAAGGGAAAGTTTGAACCCAACTGGCTAGGTCCCTTTGTAATCACTACTACTTTTGGCTCTAGTGCCTATCAACTCTCAATGATTGAAATATAATAGCTCTGAGAACCAATCAACATTCTCTATCTGAAGAAATTATATGCCTAAGGCATTCAGTCTTTGCAAAATGTCCTGAAAAAATTATAAAAATTGGAAAAAGTCCTGAAAAAATGAACATCTTGGTGAAAACCTAGCAATAGGTGCCTTGATGATTCACAAAAAAATCAAAAAGAGTAAAAATACAAAAAAATTGAAAAAATGAAAAAGACAAAAAAATGAGAAAAATAGAAAAAGTGCCTTGGTGAAAACCTAGAAACAGGCGCCTTGGTAGCAAAAATAGAATCTCTGCCAAGATGGTGAAAACTCGGCAAACGGGTGCCACTTGTTCAAAATGCTCCATCTATCAGTGCAATCTTGGTCTTTCCCAACTTTCAGTCTTGCTTTAGTTTGTACATATCTCCTACTTTGTTTCTACATTCCTATTTTCAATAAGTCGGTCTGTACACCAATCAGCTCAAACATTTGTATCATATCAATGTTCAAAACTTGGGGGCAATCAAAGTCATATCCTATAGTCCTCAGTATCTCAAATGAGTAACATCCAATCAAGGTCCTTTGAAGCTACATCTGAGTCAGTCAGTTAGTCTCCTCTCTAGAAAGGATTTTGCAATCAAACATTACCACAAACTATAAACAATCTTTGCTTCATGCTTTTATCTCCTTGTATGCTTACTGATTCACATTGAGATTTTTGCATATTGTGTCCTTTCGAGCTCTTCGATGATGTCCTTTATGGGATTTAGAGAGTGATGACTAGGGGCATAATCTTTTCTTTGTCTTCTTCTTGTATGTGAAAATCTAACAACTTTGGAAATTATAGATTGAAATGGTGTCCATCTGTAAGAGCCTCTATCTTGTATTGGATGGCCATGAGTACCTCGACCATTGATACCCAGAAAATTCAAGAAATTTTGATCTAACTGCTATCTTTTTGAGTGAATTCTTACTCCTACTACAAAATGCGATCTTACCTAAGGATGTGAATGATAAAGGGTCACTATGGGTAATACACATTGGATTTAGAATGATCTCTTGACTGCTTGATGTGTTTGTATCACAAGGCGTATTCAAGTCATCACAACGTTTATGTTTTGATGCTTATACAAATTGCTATATTCAAATGGAAATGATATTCAGGTCATCCTGGCATTTATGCCTTGGTGCTTATATCTAATTCGACATTCTGAAAACAAAATCTATATTCATATGTTCATGGTTGTCTAACCAATGGGCATTGTATTGATTCTTGTGATTACAAATGAATATTCATATGTCTATAGTTTCCTAGCTAGTGGGCATTGTATTGATTTATCCGGTTACCTAAAAAGTTCAATGATGAAAATAAATCAACACATGATCAATGACTATTTCCTAGGTCTTAGGTTTGCATGTCATTTTGCACTTTGCATGATTGCATGATCTCACAAATTGTTGAACACACTTAACACACTTGAATGATTATTCTAAACTAAACTTAAACTTGACATGAAGAGTTGAATCTCACATGAAGGTTTCCTCATAGAACCGCAATCAGTCACCCTCCTAGGTTAAACATCCTTTTGACATAAGACTGAGTACTTTTCATCATCAATACCTGTAAAACATATCATGTGTATTGTTGCATTTACATGAATCATTCCATCTATTGCATTACATTGCATACATAGCATAATCAAAATCATACATTTTCCATAATCAATTACATTTGCATAACATTCATACATTTCAAAGAAACCATTGCATTGCATCAATTCATACATACATTCTACACTACTCATAGCATTTACATCAAATGATATCATAATAAATTAAAACATGACAAGTACAAATAAAGTCATGACCAAAATCTCAATCTCATATATATCATATAACTCGAACTAGTCAAGGGTGCACTACTGGCACAAAGAACAAAAGAATGAGCTCATGTGAGCTATCAAAAGTTAGATTAGTATACATGAACAAAATGACAAAAATATCAGAAGATCTAGACAGATTAGCTATCTGCCTAATCCTCTACATCTGGTGGAGGAGGTGGTGGTGTATCAAGAACTGCCTCGACTCGAGGTGCCCTGGATCCCTCTGATGCTACCATATACTGAGAGTATGTCGGTACTCTTTGACTGGAAGTAACAATAGCATAATAAGTAGATACATAGTAGGCATCTTGAGAGGTCTGATGTGTCACCTCAACCTGTAATCTCATGTTCTCCTCTCAGAGCTTTGATCACTGTCTATCAGCCTCTATGAATCACTCCTCAAAATGAGCACTCCGTACTCTCAAGTCTCTCACCTATAATCTCAATCTCCTAATAATATTCTAGGAGGACAGTGCTGCACTCAGATCTGCATCTACTGTGGGCATCTCTATGTCTCTAACTAGCTAATCAGTAGCATTTGCCTTGTGTGCCTTACGGCATCTCACCTCATCTCCAAGATCAAAATCTATATCATCTTGTGTAGTATCAGGACCAACACCTACATCCTATTGTGTGCTGAGTACCTCATCTACACTACCAACACTACCTAAAGTGCCACTCTCTCCTCTAGTATATCTCTTTGATGTACTTGTAGGCCTACCAGATGTAGAGCTAGTAGGACAAGGTGGTTGCATATGACCAGATGGTCTCTGTGGAGTCATAACTACTCTCGACCTTGGAGGTGTAGGTTGGGGCATCAGAACTTGTGTACATCTATGACCCTATACCATAGGAGCATGTATCACATCCATAGCATCCTTCATACTCAGAATCAGATCTATGGGATCCGAAAACCTATGAATGGGATGCTCTACAAGCCATACAATGAAACCATCTGTAACTCCAGCATTTGGAACATCTGGCCGGTAGTCCCAGTCTTTGCTGACATAGCCACTATACTCCTAAGTACAAAGAGCATAAGACAATCATGGGTCCCATCCTAATCCAAGCTCTTTGACTATCCGTGCATAAGTAGTATGCTCCTATGGTGCATCTTGAATGATGTCGTATTGTCACCACACTCTGGTAATGATAAATCACTCGAGCACTATGGTAGATCTCCCAATAAGCACTTGACTATGGAAAAGTGACTAAACTACTCTCGAGCAGTAGGCCAGGCCTCTATCTAAAGATATGGATGCCAAATCACAAATGTGCTATCATCAAGGAAGCATCTCCAGTACTTTGTGTGGCCCATGTGAACCTGTGTAATGTATCCTAAATAAATCTATATCACCGGCTCCTGTAGCTGGTGCTGATCCTGGCATACTGGTCTACAAACTGGGATATACTCCCAGGCCCAAATATGAAGAACCAAATCACCAGAAGCAAAAGTCTTTCTCTCTTGATACATAATCTCGTGCATCTTGGAGAGCATGTGAGCCAACATACACTGACCCCAAGCCAACTCAGACGGAGTGGCCATCAACTGTGCAACCATCAGGGCCCATCCCATCAGGAGACCATTCTGGTGACAGTTAGACATAATGATCCCTCCTATCATACCAGCTATAATACACTCTAATCTATGGGTCTCCCCATAGCATTGAACTAAAGTCTCCTAGTAAATAGAAGCGGTAAGCTGGGTATCATCTCCAAATAAATGTTTGAATGCATGTAATCCTGAGTTCCCTAAACTCACATAATCAGGTCGTGGACCATGAAAAGGAATACAGAGTATCCAATATACATCCTCTGGTGTAAGTGTAATCTGTCCTGTCAGGAGGTGGAAGGTCTGGGTCTCTAAGTGAAACCTCTCAATCAATGCAGTCAAAAGTCTATGGTTTACCCTAATCTCGGGCAACCGAATGAGATACTCAAAGCCACAGCTTGCAAGATGTACCCTCATCAGGTCAGGTTGTGAAACACATAATCTTTGAGTCGTTGGGTGTGAGATGCGCACATGGACATTGGGATATATGACCTACACAACACAGAAACATGGAATCCTATCAGTAAATTGGTTGAAAAATGGGCTAACAGTACAAAAATTGAAAATTTAACTATCTCATAAGGTACATTCAATGCTCACGAATCAGCCTATGAAATCAAAAAATTCAAAATTTTGACCTAAAAGGGTGTTTTTAGCTCGCTGTTATCCATACGACAATGCAGACTGGCATGAAAACTCATACGAGTTTCAGTAGCTTATCATATGACAAACCATGGTCATATGATAATGTATATCTTTCCGTACGACATATGAGGGACCCGACGAAATGTCATATGACTCTTGGATTCCTCTCATACGAGTTTCTATTGGTTCTGGGATGAAACTCTAAATGAAATTGAAAAGTTATACAAGTCCCAGTGGACAGTCGTACGAGTTTCCATGCATGCAAAAATTGAAAATTTCTCACGTATGAAAAAAGTCCTAAAAATGCTAAAAACATGCAAAAATAGAATTTACGAAAAGGCACAGAGGTCCACGTACCGGATGTCCATACTACGGAGGTCTCTGATGATGCCAACTGTGCTCAAAATAGTGTGAAGACACAGGTACCTTCATCTCAGCCATTTTCTCACTCAGAGGGCTCCACAACAGTTTCAAAAGTCAAATGTGAATAATGAATTGAAAATGACCCTTTCGGCCCTTATATAGGTTTTGACATAATTTTCAAAAGTGCTCCATTTTTCACAAAAATTGGACCCATGGTTAATTTCAATGTTTTGAACCCATTTTCGGGATCAAATCAAAATTCAAGATCGTTTACTATGTCAAAATCATGATTTAAAATTTTCGGACCCAGGATGACCGACTACTTGCATAATCAATCTTCAATCATCATAGAAATCCAAAATTCAACTTAACTGATTATCTTACATCAAACTATTCAAATTTCAACTTGGTCAACCATGGTCAAACCTAGTCAAACTTGGTCTCCAGGACCTCCAAATGATGCAGATCGTGTTCTCAAACATGTATAACCACTTCTCAAATCAATTCACATGCTTCTAAACTAGTCAACACTGACTTTTCTTGTCAAATTTCAATTCTCATCCTGAAGGGGGCATGGTATTGCACATCATTCAAGTCTATAAATCCAATTCTGTTAATCAAATCTTTCTTCAGTGATCAAGACAACGACCACATCTAGTTGTTGATTCATCTAAAGACCTCGTCACTTGGGGCACATCGCTTGGGGCATATCAGATTCATCAAGATCCATATCAATTTGGTATCCTAATCTATCTTGTAAACTGTATCAGCTTTTCGTAACCATCGGTTCATTAGCATCATTTCCTTGGTTCTTCGTAACTAAAGGATTCAGATGTGATACCAATACGATTCCTCTAGACATTCAAGTTTGGAATCAGGTCACTCACTTATTCATAATCATAAGGTTCAGAATCAAGCGTTTTGACACTTCTTCATAATCACCGGTTCATTGTTGATATAGCTAGCATCATCTTGATTCTTTGGTCAACCAGGACCTAAATCACAACATCTTCAAATCTTTCAATCAGTTTCTGTCTCGAAATCAGTTAATCTTTCAAATCAATTTCATACATCTTTATCAAACACAGACTAATCTTTGAACCACTGCGCTTCACATAGTAATTCAAAGAGGGGAAAAATGTAATACCCCAAAAATGGGCTACTGGGTCATTAACCTCTTACATCTTCAAATTGAACAAAATCGACATCAAAGTCCTAACCTAAGGCACATTTGCACATTGGTTTATCAAAAACCTAATTGATTATCTTAATTCTACATCGGGGAATATTCCTTGAATATTCCTTATTCATCCTAATTTAATTATCTTTGATTTAATTATTATTTAGCGATAAATCCTATTTATCCTAAAGTTTGATTAATTGAATATTCTGAATATTTAATTAATCAGATTTAATTCTGCCACTTCATTATTTAATTAGATTTAATTCTATTTATTCTTAAATTATATTATTTAATTTTGACAATAAATCAAAAATCTCATGACTAATTGATTAAATTCTTATTTAATTAATTAATATTAGTTGTCAATATTTAATAATATAATTTTTGAATAAAAGTTTGATTTAATAATTGATTAACCCATAAATCAATTGTTTTATGTTAGAATTTAATCTTTCCTTGGTAAATTATGTATTTAAAGGATAAACCAAGGTTTTCTTTTGTATTCATCCTCTAGTCCAAGTGGGAGGAGATGTCATATTTGTAATTTCCTTTATTAAGGAAAGTAGTTATTCCTCCTTATGAGGAATCCTACACTTGTCTCACACACTAGTGAAATGTGGCATACACAGAAATGGGAGTTACAATGTAACTCCTTCCTCACATCTCTATTAAGAGATGACTCTCCTTCTCTCATCTCATGAGATTCTTCTTCTTCTTCAACTTTGTATGAGCTAAGCTCTCACTCTATTCTCTCTCTCTCTCATTCTTAGGCATTTGTTGCCACTTTCATTAATATCACGGGTTTTTTTTTATGCTTTTCCCCCTTCAAAATCTTGTCTCCTTTGTTGCTTGGTTTTGGTGAATGCTCCTAGTTTTTGCATTAATTCATGGTAAATCTTCTTATTCTTAAGCTCATTGATTAAACAAGTTCCTATTTCTCCCTATATTTTGTTATTATTTTAACATGGTATCAGAGCAGGTTGGTTTAATCATGTTTTGAGTGTGTAGGTGAAGGAGCTACCATATCTTGGAGCACTCCAATTTCGGAGACTCTTGAGAGAGTTTATTGCTATATATATATTTTTTGTCTAATCTATTTAAGAGAAAAAAATGATTTTTTTTTGGGTTTGGCTGGTTTACCGCCAAACCCGACTTATCTATTGGATACTTTATTGACTTGTTTTTTGTGTAGGTTTAGATACTTTATTGATATAGAAAATAATACAAATTTAAATTCCTCATAATCCTAATATTATCATATTAAACTTTGATTATAATTTTACATTTTGTTTTTTTAATATTTTAACTTAAAGCTTTAAAAGGTTGCTTTTTCATTCTAATATCGGTTCATATCTATCCAAAAAAAAATTCAAATTACAATTCATTGTTTCTATTTTCGGTTGCTGCATGTATAGTTTTTTTCAATTACAATGATTAGAAAGTAGACTCTATAATTGCATCCTTCCATTCTAGTTTCAAAATTTTCATGCATTTTGGTTCATTTATTGTGTCTATATTTTCGGGTCTGTGCCATGCTAAGTTTAGTTCTTTTTTCTTACATTTTTTTATCATTGCTTGTAATTGTTTCTCTGCATACATTTTTCTTCTTATTAGCATTTTATTGCATGCATTGTTTTCATTTAGCCTTGCTTTCAAATCTTTAAGTTCGTTGTAAATGCATTCATTTTTTAGTTGTTTGCTTTCAAATATTGAGTTCACTATACATGCTTTGGTGGTTCACTGTAATCTTCATATTTCTGTTGGCTGTATATGCTCTGGTGGGGGATCTTGCTCGATGGCCTCACAGCTATCAAACCTCTGCTACCTACGATTTGCATCAAACCCTAATAAGATTCACTTGATCACTACTGTGTTAATGTTCTTTGGCTTCATTGTTATCTCTAATCTCAGTTCGTAGCTCCTTTCTCTCTTTCCTGCCTTCGGTACCAAGGAATCACCGGGTTGAAATAAAACCGACATTAGCCTTCTTTCAATCTTCCTGCTTCCTTCACATTCCTAGTTTTTTCATTTCCTCTAGTGTGTATGATTCGCTCCCTCTATCCCTTGCATGTTTACCGCCTGTAATTTTTGTTAATAGTCGCATTAGGGTTTGGGTTTTTAATGGTTTACAGGAAGCTGCTTTCATTTTTTTTTTCCATTCTCTTTCATTTTCACTTTATTTTATTTTTCATTCGATAAGGGTTACTCTGTTTGCCTTCTCGCTCCGCAGACTTAAAGATCAACCCGTGCCTCTCTCTCATTTTTTTCCCCTCTTTGAGCTCTGTTCTTTTATTTCTTCTTGCTAGTTTCCTTTTTCCTATTTCATCCTTTTGGTTTCGTTCTTGAATGCTTTCGTTCGCTGTTTTCATTCTTTTTTCCTTGATCCCATTGCACTTAACCTACAATCAAAGTAGTCCAAGCACACATCTTTCTCTTGTCCCTTTCACTAAGGCATAGGTTCAAACCTGTTCTCACCTTGCCCAAACCTATTCTTGCCCTTACAAATCTGGACAATATTTGAAATCCGGACAAATATTTCTGACTCTTCTTATTAAAGACTGTCTGGAATGCATAGCATTTTTAGAGTTTATTAGCGCTTGCTACTACAGAGGGCTCGATTGTGTTTGATTATTTAATTAGAAGATCGTGTATCTTTCATTTCTGTAATATAATTTATGAGGTGCTATATGTAAAATTTTTTTAACTGTCTGTCTATTTTGTTGAAGTTAATCATTTTTATTATTGACTCGATGAAATCGAGTGAGCATTTATTTATTGCATAGTTCTTAGCGTTGTGTATGATCTTTGCATATATGAAGCACTATTTTTTATTAGAATCACTGTATTGAGCACTGCTGCACTAATATCTCTGGTGTTTTCATTTTGCTACCATTTCCATTCGAAGGAAGCCCATATCTGTCATAAACAAGCTGAATAGATCAGTCTTTGTATAGCTTTGTGGGGTTTTTGGCATTGGATCATGTGATTTTTGTCCTTGTTTGGAGAGAGTGAGAAGGGCACATTGATATAGGTAGCACTACGGTGTTTGTTCACCAAGCTGCACACACTTGCGGTTAATTCTTGTATTTTGTTTTCTTTATTTTTTGTAAGTTTATGTGTAGTAAGATTAAGTTTACCCTCACATAGCCATTTTTTTTCATTTGTGAGCATAGAATCTTGTGCTCTCTATGCCTTCATTTCATTCCATTAACATGTGTCTGTTATTTAGCGCTTGTACATTCTTTTCTTAGTTTTTTAAATAGAGTTTGTTTAGTATCTAAAGCTTCTCTGGATACTCTTCTGTTTGTTAACCTTTTTTTCTTTAGGAAGCATCTAAAATCAAATTTGACTTTGGAGATTCTTTTTAAAATAGTTTTATATTATTTTGCTTTAAATGATCTTTCATAGTTCTTTTAATCTGGCTGCGGTATTTTTTTAATTCAAGTGATTAAGTTTTTAGTTAGATTCATTTTTTTTAATCTAGCATTATATTTACCTGGGTAATTTTTTTTTCTAATGTTCCCTTTTGCAGGTTTGAAATTTGTTATTTTTTTAGTTTTTCAAGTTCCTAACATTTTTTTTTGCAGGGTTTATGGGGGTTTTTACCTCTGTTGTTCTTCATAGTTCATATCAGTGGCTTTTTTAACACTTGCACAATAAAAATTTGATTCATTTCTTTCTCTAGCTCAAGCTATTAATTAAGTTTTTTTAATTCAATTTAGCTAACATTTTTTTGCAGGTTCATATCTGTTCTTTAACTCGTCTATTTTTGCAGGGTTGTCTTGTTATTAGGTTTCTTTTTAGATTTCGTTCCTGTTCTTACTTGCAAGAGATTCTTGTGTTATCTGTTAATCTATAACAGCTTAACCAAGATTTTTTTTGCTCTGCAGTGTTCTTAGTTTCCATTTTTTCCTCTGGTTTTTTTTTCTTTTTTCTTGCATGCCTCATTAGCATAAGCTTTATAGCTTTCTGTTGTTGCATGCAAGTATATATAGTTTAATTTGAGTTCTTTTCTGATTTCTATTAAAGGTTTCTCTATTTTCTTTAGATCTCGTATTTAACCATGACCACCCTGATGCCAGAAATAAAGTTAACCAGTACAAATTATCATGCCTGGAAAATGCACATGACCTTCATCTTTAGATTTAGACATATTTTAGAGATTGCAACTGATGTCAATTCCAAACCAGTAGCCTCTGCTCCTCAAGCTGACCAGACTGCTTGACAGACCAAAAATGAGGAAGCACTTGGTTTAATCAGGATTTCCTTAAGTCCCAAATTATAAGTCTTAATTTCTACTTGTACAGAAGCCCATTAGGCTTGGGACATCCTAAAAAATACCTATGACAGTGCAGATGAGACTCAAAAAATCCAGCTTCAAGACCAACTTGAAGACCTTAGGTATACCGACTTCAACTCTATTGATGATTTCTTGCTTAAGTTTGATTCCATTAAATTTTTACTAACTGGTTTACAAGTTGCTCTTTCCGATTTAAGAATAATCCACATAATTATTCGTAAATGTTTGCTTAGACGGTTCCAACAGTTTATTACAAACATTTACTCTCAATTAGCTATTCCTTCTTTAGCATCTCAACTAACTTATGTTATCTTTCAAAATATGTTGCATCAAGAGGAAGCTAAATTAATTCAGTTTGGCATACTTAAAACTCACGAACATGCATATATCTCTCAAAGTCACAATAACAATAGATCTTCTAACACTAATCAAAATAACCAAAACTATCAATGATCTAACAATACTAATAATTCAAATAATAACTCAGGCCAACAATTTAATGATTATTACAATTCTAGGCCTTCCAATAACTATCATAGTAATAATCAGTCAAATAGGCCTAGCTATACCTATTGCGGTAAAGATGGTCACTTAATTCATAATTGTTTTAAGAAACAAAAAGATGATCAACGTAATTCTCAAAATTACTCAAATGGAAAACCTAATGGAAATCAATCCCGTTCTGCTTTTACTGTCTGTTTTAATGCTTCTAAACCACTTGAATGGATTATTGATAGTGGTGCATCTCAACATGTTACATCTCATAAGGAAGTTTTTGATTCTTTGCAACCTAATTCTATGAATATTCCTATTTCGTTAGATGGTAATCATTGCTATCAAGTTGAAGGAACTGGTAATGTTTCTGTTCCAAATGGTAAATTACATGATGTACTTTATGTTCCTGATTTGAAAGCTAACCTTATTTTTGTTCCTCAATTATGTCAAGATTATAAGGTTGAGTTTCATAAAAATAATGGTCATATCATTGATCCTAACACTGATCAGATAGTTTTTGATGCTAAATTAGACAATGATAATCTCTTTAAATTTTATCAATTTGCCTCTCCTAGATATTTTTTACTTACTACTGTTGATTTTCACATTTGGCATGAGAGGCTAGGACATTTAAATTCTAATTATATCTCATTAATGCAAAAAGAAAATATGGTAGATGGGCTACCTAAGTTTACTACTTCTAAGTTTGATTGCAATGGATGTATGAGTGGTAAAATGCATAGAGAATCTTTTCCCCATAAATCATCTTGGAGAGCTAATAATAAGTTAATTCTCATTCATAGTGATCTTTTAGGACCTATGGAAAATACTTCTCTTTCAGGCTCTAAATATTCTTTAACCTTTGTTGATGATTATTCTCGTAGAACTTGGATTTATTTCTTACATAGTAAAGATCAAGTCCTTGATACTTTTGCTGAATTTCATGTTTTTGTAGAAAGACAAAATGGTTGTAAAATTCAGATTTTTAGGACTGATAATGGTACTGAATATGTTAATCATGCTTTCCATTCTTATTTAAGATCTTTTGGTATCAAACATGAGCTTACCGTTCCTTATACACCAGAACAGAATGGTGTGGTAGAACGGAAGCATAGAACAATAGTAGAAATGGCTAGATGTTTTTTACATGCTAGAAATATAGATTTTAAATTTTGGGCTGAAGCCATGGCATGTGCCACCTATATTCTTAATAGAACTACTAAAGCCCTTCCTAATAAAACTCCTGAAGAAGTTGGTCAGGAAGAAAACCCAATTTGTCTCATTTACAAATTTTTGGCTCCACTACTTATGTTCACACACCTAAACAGAAAAGGAAAAAGTTAGATCCTAAATCCTCACCTCATATATTTGTTGGTTATTCTGAGAACACTAAAGGTTATAGATTTTATGAACCTCTTACTAATAAAGCTCAAATAGCTAGAGATGTTTGCATTGCTGAAAATGGTGTCCATGAATGTTCTCAAACTTTAGATTCTGTTCACAGCAACATAGTTCTTGTGGAGGATCGACCTTCGTCTCTCAACCCTACTCCTCAAATTTCTGCTCCTAAAGTTTCAGTTCCTTCTATTTCTTCTCCTAACACTAAGGATAATACTGATAAATAGGATAATGATGAACAAATAGATAGTAATGATACTCCTAATGATTTTGTTCCTTCTAGTAGTAGCAATGATGATGATGATGATGGTAATAATCTGTTTACTCCTAGTAATATTTCTGTTAATTCTAGGAGAAATCCTAAATGGTTTAAAGATTTACTTAATGAGGGTGATGATTACATTGCTAGAATGGGTGGACTTAAACCTAGAAGGATAAACTACTGTAATTATGTTGTTATGACTTCTCTCTCTAACTCTAATGATCCTCAAACCTTTGCTTAAGCTAAAAATCAACCTCATTGGAAAACTACTATGCAAGAAGAATATGACTCTTTAATTTCTAATAATACTTGGGATTTAGTTACTTTACCTCATGGTAAAAATCTGGTTTGCTGTAAATGGTTATATAAAACTAAATTAAATTCCAATAATGAAATCAGTAAATTTAAGGCTAGACTAGTTGCACATGGTTTTTCTCAAGTTGAAGGAATAGACTATAATGAAACCTTTGCTCCTATTGCTAAAATGCCTACCATTAAAGTTGTTCTTGCTTTAGCTGCAAAAATGAATTGGCCTATTCACCAAATGGATGTTAAAAGTGCTTTCTTAAATGGTGATTTGCATGAAGAAATCTATATGTCTCAACCTCCTAGTTTTATTCAACAAGGTAATGAACATTTAGTTTGCAAACTAAAGAAGTCTATGTATGGTTTAAAACAATCTCCTAGAGAATGATATTCCAAAATTAATGCTTTCTTTATTTCTCAAGGTTTTGAAAGAAGTAAAAATGATCCTAACTTGTATATCAAGCATAGTGAAGATGACATTATTATTATCTGTATGTTGATGATTTGATTCTTACTTCTAGTTCTAACCATTTAATTTCTAATATTAAGTTCCAACTCAACCAAAAATTTCAAATGACATATTTAGGTTTCTTACATTATTTCATAGGAATACAAATTTGGCAAACCCCTAAGGGTATTTTTATCTCTCAAAGTAAATATGCTGAAGATCTCCTAGATAGATTTCATATGAATAATGCTAATCCTGTTTCAATTCCATGTGATTTAGGAACTAAGTTAATGATAGATATGGAATCTCCTTTCATAAATGCTACTCCTTATAGAGAACTTGTAGGTAGTTTAATTTATCTAACCCTTACTAGACCTGATTTATCTTTTAGTGTTGGTTTAGTTTCAAGCTTCATGTCCAAACCTCAACAAACTCACTTCAAAATTGCTAAAAGAATATTACGTTACATTAAAGGTACTATTAACTTAGGATTATTTTATGATGCAAATTCTGATTTTTCTTTAAAAGACTTTACTAATTTAGATCTAGGTGGAGACCCCAATGATGGGAAATCTACTTTTGGGTATTGTTTTTCTCTTGGTTTAGGTTCTATATCTTGGAAAAGTAAAAAAGAACAATCTGTGTCTCTATGTTCTACTGAAGCCGAATATAAAAGTTGTACTCATGCCTCTAAAGAAGCTCTATGGCTTAGAAGAATACTTGAAGATTTGGCTCTACCTCAACAAGAACCTACACCATTGTATTGTGACAATCAAAGTGCAATAGCCTTGGCAAAGAATCTAGTTTACCATGCAAAGTCAAAGCACATTTCTCTCCACCGCCACTTCATTAGAGAGCACATTGTAGAATAAAGTTTCCCTCTTCCATTGTAAAGGTGAAGATCAAGTTGTAGATATTTTGACAAAACCTCTTTCTAGAGAGAAATTTGAATTTCATTATAACAATTTGGGTTTGATACCCCTTCATGTAATTACCCCAAGTAAAGATTAAAGGGAGGTGTTAGAATTTAATCTTTCCTTGGTAAATTATGTATTTAAAGGATAAACCAAGGTATCCTTTTGTATTCATCCTCTAGTCCAAGTGGGAGGACATGTCATATTTGTAATTTCTTTTATTAAGAAAAATAGTTATTCCTCCTTATGAGGAATCCTACACTTGTCTCACACACTAGTGAAATGTGGCATACATAGAAATGGGAGTTACAATGTAACTCCTTTCTCACATCTCTATTAAGAGATGGCTCTTCTTCTCTCATCTCATGAGATTATTCTGCTTCTTCAACTTTGTATGAGCTAAGCTCTCACTCTATTCTCTCTCTCTCTCTCTCTCATTCTTAGGCATTTGTTGCCACTTTCATTAATATCACAGGGGGTTTTTTATGCTTTTCCCCCTTCAAAATCTTGTCTCCTTTGTTGCTTGGTTTTGGTGAATGCTCCTAGTTTTTGCATTAATTCATGGTAAATATTCTTATTCCTAAGCTCATTGATTAAACAAGTTCCTATTTCTCCCTATATTTTGTTATTATTTTAACATTTTAATTCAAAAATCAATTAAGTTGAGAATAAATCACTTTATTTTTAAATTAATTTATAATTAAATCATGCACAATTAGAAAAGCAGTCAACTAGAAATCAACAACCAATTTTAAATTTAAACTCAACATCTGATGATGAGTTGAAATTTGATGTAAACTCTATTTTGAGTTAAACACTGCTTTTGCATGATTTTTGTGAGTTAATTATCTTTGATTTCTTGATAACTCAAAAATCAACCTGAGTTTATCAAGAGTGATTTATGGCTTTTCTCAATGCATTCTCAAGCCCTGGATTTCTATAAAATCAAGGCTCATCTCTTCATAATGATCAACCCTCGAATATGCACAATTACTCTAGCAAATTTGTGATTGAAGAATTAAGCACTTGGGACATGCAATTTATGAGATCTTTCATTGTTGGTCATAGTTTTACATAGTTTTCATATCATAGCATTCATCAATTCATATCATTGTTAGTATAAATCTGCATATCATTCCAATTCATTCTATCTTAGATTCATATCAAGTTTTTCATTCATATTGCATAGAAAATACAAAAAAATAGATTAATTTGCATTCATATAGTTTTTCATTCTTTTGCATTCAAATCTTTCGTTTAGGTGTTGCATTGTCACTAATATCGATTTCAATATGAGAACATCATATTCACACCTACTAGAAGGTAGTAAATTGCCTGGTTAGCTTAGTTTCATTTATCTTTTAGATTTTGATTTTGCTAACCTCTAATCTTTTACTGAAGTGTTGTGTCCATAGCTAGGTATAATTTTCACACACACAATGATAAAGACCGACACATGATCAATGACTACGTCCTAGGTCTTGCATTTTATTTCCATTTTGCATTTTACATTTTACATGGTTACATCTTTCTCATGATCTGAGTTCAGCATGATGTTTGATATTCTCCAAATTGCACTAAAAACACATCACAAGGACTGAACGTCGTGTGATGATCCCTACAAACTACTCATCAAGAAGTCATCGTTCTGGGTTGAACATATGTTTTGACAATTTACTGAGCACTTGAAATCCTCACATACCTGCAAAAATATCATGTGCATCACTGCAGAAGATCTCATTTTCATAAACAGTTCACATATTCATTGCATACATACATGTGCATCCATAGAAACATAAATAAATTCATACATTGCATTATTCATCTACCATCTATTATTGCATTTTACATTACATATTCATACGTTCAAAGTAAACATTCATTACATATTCATACATTCAATAGTGAAAGGGAAATATTTCATACATTTGCATCACATGATAAAACATCATAAATTAAAATGACAAGTGCTATGAAGTCAAAATTGATGCAAGAGCATCCTAGGATTCTTGGCAATCCTGTATCAACCAAAAATATGTTTGTCTTTGAAGGTAGATTGATAGTTTTGATCTTAGTTTGGTGGAGTTCTTGCTCGGTTTATGTGGTTACCGGGGTGCTCGGTCTCTAAAGAACGCTCGGTGACTGAAGGCGTTGGTTCACTGGTGCTCGGTGATAACTGCATTGCTCGGTCATGCTTGGCATGGTCGGTTGACTAGTGCTCGGTTATCTCTTTTGTTGCTTGGTGTTCTTTCTTATTGACTGGATTGTTTGGATGAATCAGCTTGGCTGACTTGTGCATTTAATTTGGGTTGCACTCCTCGAGTTATGGATTGACCATTGGACATGTGGGGACCTAGATCTAGTGTGTTGCATTCTTCTATGCGGATTTGATGACCATTTGGGGCCATCTTTGAGAGTTTATTTATTTTGTAAGGCTATGTGAGAGCCAACTTATGTTTTAACATTTAATATTTGTTTATAGAGATTTATTGTTTCATTAGCTGACTTGTGGCTGGGAATCAATATTTATAGGATGCTTGGGTAGTTGTTTAGGCATCAGATTGTTGGTTGGAGGGTTAGTAGCCTACGAGCTTAGGAGTAGGAAGATTGCTTGGAAGTTGGATTACAAGTTTAGATCTTTCCTGGGTGCCTACCAGTGTGCTATCTATTGTAGACCTGGACTAGCTGGATGTTGATGTTGGGGAAAAGATTTGGATTCTGCGAGATCTTGTAGACTGTTACTTATTTTGTAATTGGCCATAATTGCGAAGGCCTTACAGCCTAACACATTGCATGTAATTGGTATTTGATGAATAGATACTTCTATTTCATTGCATATCTGTTGTTCTTGTTGTGTATTTCCATTTCGTATTGGTTTGGCTGCAAGGTTGGTCAGTCCTTAATTGGATCCACCCACCTTGACTGCATTAAGTGGTAGCAGAGTGAAGTTTGTTCCTGTTTGAGCAAAGTCTATTCCTATTGGAGCCAAGTGGATCTTGTGTATCTAGATCTTGATTTGAAGATGCCTCTGAGGAGAAATCATGAGATCTCTGAAGAAGAAGAAGCTACCGGTGAATTATGTCTTGATGATTTTAGGGGTTTGCAAAAACAAGTGCAAGACCTACAAGAGGAATTGAGAAAGAAGAAGCCTACCTTGAAAGAGGATAGTGATGATGAATCTAAGGAAGATCATTTTGAAGAAGCTATCAAAGAAGCTAGATATTTTGAGGAGAATCGAATTCTAAAAGCTATGTCTAAGATTGGGAAGAGACCTAAGATTGAAGTTTCTACATTTGCTAGAAGCCTTAGGCCTGAAGAATTGATTGATTGGATCAATGAGATTGATGAATACTTTGAGTATGAAGAAATAGAAGATCCTGATAGGGTTAGATTTACAAAGATTAAGTTGAAAGGTCATGCAAATATCTGGTGGAGAGAAGTTCAGTTGGAAAGAGATAGAAGAGGAAAAGAGAAGATCACTAAGTGGAACCGAATGGTGGACAAGTTGAAGAAGCAATTCATTCTGGTGGATTATGAATTGGACATGTTTAAGAAGATGCAAGCTTTGAAGAAGACTAACAAATCGGTACAAGAGTATACCGAGGATTTTTATAGAATCTTGATTAGGATTAGTCATTATGAAGCTGATAAAGAAAAGGTTGCTAGGTATGTGATGCAGGGGCATCCAAGGTTAAGGCAGGGGCATTCTATGTCTTCGGTAAACTGCATGGAGTGTTTGTGTTTTGGTCATTTTTACTCAGTTGCAGACTTGACCGACAGTCTCAGTCATTGAAGGAAGCTCAGTTGAAGGAACTCAGTAGTCTTTGGCACTTAGTGAAATTGTTGCTCGGTCATGCCTATGGTGCTTGGTCGATACTGGTGCTCGATGATACTTGGCGTGCTCGGTAATTTTACTGTTGCTTGGTAGTTCTGACTTACCGACTTGAGTTCTATGTGATTTGTTGGGCTGACTTGCTGAATTAATTGTTGGTAGCCATTATCTTGGGCTGACATGCATAATTAAATGTTTGTATACATTTGTAAGTTGACTTGTATGACATTTAATTTTTTTTTTTGGGAGTTAAGGATTTCATCCAGCCGACTTGTGGCTGATGATTAGTATTTAAGGAGGGCTTGGGTAGATGTCTTAGGGTAGAACTTAGAGAATAAAAGGTTCGTGACTTGGAAAACTTAGTGATTCAGATCTAAGGTTCTGAAAAGCTAAAGTTGGCAAAGTTGTGGAAAAGTTCTTGATGTTCTTGCAGATCAAATTGTAATCTGATAGTCCTTTGTAGCAGAACTAGGGGTTTGCATACTTGGAGATAAGGAGATTGCTTGGAGGCTTGCACGCTCAAGTTTAGATCTGTCTTAGGGTTTCCATTAGCTTCTGATTGTTTTCAGAGTTAAACTAGTTGAGATTGTATTGGATCTGATTGTGGATCTTGTAGAATTGTTTCATTTTGTAATTGACCCTAACTTGGAAGGCCTTACAGTCGGGCATGTTAATGAAAATTGATTGAAACATTTATGGTGTTTTCTATTGTGTTGAGTAATCTATTGTGTAATTATTTTGGATGCAAGGTTTGGACTGTCCTTCATTGGATCCACCATCCTTGACTGCATAAGGTGGTATCAAAGCAAAGTTTTGTTCCTGCTGGAGTGAAAGTTGGTCTTGTTGAAGTAGAAGTTTAACCTAGCAAGACTGATCTTGTGAAGTTGATCTTGCTAGAGTGGAGATTGTGCACAATCTAGAGTGCAGATCTAAAGCACTAAACTTGTGAAATTGTGCCCTAGTTCTTTACAAGGTTGCAAGTTGAGATCTGAATTATTGCAACTTGGAAATTGTCACAAGGTGGTCTGTGAGGGTTTGTTGCAGAGGGTTTTCTTTTATCTTTAAGGATGCCTCAGAGAAGATTGAACCCTATATTTATTTCAGATCTTTGTGATACTATTGAATCTCGGATCACAGAGAAGGTGAAATTAGATTTCAGATCTGAGTTGGAATTGATGAAAAATGATATGGTCACTGAGATCATGAGAACTATTGCTGGTATACCTTGAAATGTTGGTACTGAGGATGGCTATGAAGAAGCTACTGAGGAATTTGAAATTGCTAGATCTAGTGGTGATGACTAGAGGAACAGATCTGGTGAAGATAGAACTACTCGGTTACCTAGATCTGCTGCTCGGTTTAGTAATTATCGAATGGAAGTATCTACTTTCTCCAGTACTTTGAAACCTGACAATCTGATTGATTGGATTGGTGAACTTGAAGATTTATTTGAGCTGGAAGAAATTGAAGATCCTCTTTGGGTGAGATTAGCACAGACAAAGTTGAAAGGACATGTTGCTCTTTGGTGGAAGGAACTACAAAGAGACCGAGAAGATGAAGGTGAAACAAAGATCAATTGGTGGAGATTGATGGTGACTAAGTTGAAAGCTAAGTTCATACCGGCTGACTATGAGCTTGACTTGTTTAAGAATTTGTAAAATCTGAAGCAGAAGGATTTGTCTATTGAAGATTATACCAAGGAGTTCTAAAAACTTACTATTCAGTCTGGACACAGAGAGCTTGGTAAGGAAAAGGTAACTCGGTATGTGAATGGTCTAAGATTCAATATTCAGGATGAGTTGGGTATGCTGAAGATTGATTCTGTTGAAGGTGCTTATCAATATGCTCTGAACGTAGAAGATAAGTTGAAGAGGAAACAACCTAGTAACTCCTGAGGGAAAGAAAAGATTGATCACTCGGTGAAGGAGAAACTGACTGATGCAGAAGATGAATAGAAACTTGTGGAACCAAAGAAGAAGATAGGTAGAGTTATCTTTAATGGTACTTGCTATAATTATGGAGAGGAAGGACACCATTCTTTTGAATGTACACAGAAGAAGGTTGACCAATGAACTACTATGATGAATGAGAACATTCAGAATGAACCTGAATCAGAGAACTTGCTGCTTCGACGAACATTTCTCGATACAAAGGATGAACCTTGTCAGAGGAGTAATTTGTTTATGATGTAGGAGCATCCTGGGTGTAAGAGCAATTTTGCATCACCCAAAAATATTTCTGGTTTCTTTTCAATAAGGGTTATCTTGTGGAGCTGCTATTTATGGAAACTTGCTATTTTTAGTAAGTTGGTCATACGATCTCGGAATGTATAGATTTCATAGTTGGAGGTTCATCTTAGTCATATCAGCTTGCTTGTAAAGTTTCATTGCTAGATCAAGTCTGGTTTTGAAGCTATTGAAACTTTTCAGTTTTGGAAATAGGGTACATAAACTTTGAAGTCAATTTTGAAGGCTTTAGAGGCCTCGGATGAGGTCAAATTTTTGGATGAATGAAGCTTGCTTGATTTACATGTTGTAGAGCTCCTCGTGCCCTTCCCAAAATGGGGTTATAATAGTCAATCGGGTCAATGGGTGATGACTTATGGTCTCCAGAAGTTGGGTCACCTGAAATGGCAGAAAATAATTTTCCTTCAAAATTTTTGTTTGGGTTTCAAAAGTTATTTTGAGCCCACTTTGATGTAATAAAATAAAAAATAAAATAATTCTAAGTTTGGTCGGCCCTTAGGGCTAAATTTTTGGAACCTTCTCGGGCGGTGGAAATTGCCTATATAAAGAAGGCCCTTAGTATTGTCTTGAGCAGTTTTGGGTAGTAGATCTGGGTTTTGATTCGAGGCTTTGTCCTACAGAATATTGTAAGAGAATGCCCATGTGGCTTTGCATATTGTAATTTTGAAAGTTTGTAATTCCACATTTGTGGAGATAATAAGAAGCCAATTTTATGTTCTTGCATATTGTTGTTGTTTCTCTGTTTCTATTATGTGTTTGTGGTATTAAAGGGAGCACCCTTCATCAAGTGGTATCAGAGTAGGAGTTCCTGAGTGTGTAAATAGATCGCCAATTTTGAGGCAGTTTGCATCAGGACCGTGGGTTAGGGTTTTTGTGTAAACAGATTGCCAACTATGAGGCAATTTGCATCAAGACCGTGGTTAGGGTTTAAGTGAGAAGCATGAAAATACCTCCACAAAGGGAATGTGGTGGAAGAGCTAGTGTTGTAACACCTGAGGTTAGAGCACTCCAGAGACAAGTGCGAGCATTGCAAGAAGAGATTCACAGAGGAATGAATCTTAATGTCATAGACGAAAGCGAGGATGAAGCCAAAGAAGAAGATCAAGAAGGAGAAGTCGAAGTTGTAAACCAAGAGGAAGAAAGACTTTTTCAGGCCATTTCCAAGATCGAAAAAAGACCTAAGATTGAGGTTCCTACATTTTTAGGAAATCTTAACCTAGAGGAGTTGATTGACTAGATCAATGAATGTGAAGAATATTTTGAGTATGAAGACATTGAGGATCCTGATAGGGTCAAATTTGCGAAGGCCAGACTAAAAGGTCATGTGAAGATTTGGGTGCAAGAGATTCAATTGGAGTGATATAGAAGAGGGAAAGATAAAATCACAAGATGGGATCAGATGGTGGATAAATTGAAGTGACAGTTCATCCCTGTTGATTATGAGCTTGACCTACTGAAAAAAATGCAAAGTTTGAAGCAAGCGAGATGATCTGTTCGGGAGTATATAGAGGAGTTCTATCGAATCCTCATCAGAAAAGGCCATGCAGAAGCTGATAAGGAGAAATTTTCCCATTACCTTAATGGGTTGAGGCTAAGCACTCAGGAGGAGCTAAATCTGGTTCGAATGAATAGTATTGAAGAGGCATGCCAGTTTGCCCTAAAAGTAGAGGAAAAGTTGAACAAGAAGTTTGAGAGTAGACAAAATCAAAGAGGTCATGGTGGATGATCTGGTGGACGGTCATATGGAGGCCGAAATGAAGATCTGAAAAAGAAGGATGAGGCCAGTAGCACTCAAAATCAGAGAGGAAACAACTCCAATCATTTCCAAGATCAGAACAATAGAGATCAGAGAGGAAGAGGAAGAGGACAAGGTTCAGGAAGAGGAGGTTTCTGTGGAACATGTTTTCACTATGGAGAAGAAGGTCACAGGGCATTTGAATGTCCTCAATGCCAAGGAAGGATAGATAGGAGGAATGAAGGCCAGGCCAGAGTGGCACATGTAGATGAAGATGCCAGATCCTCAAATTCTGAAGATGCTGAAAGAGGAGAAACATTGATCAACAGAAGAGTCCTACTGAGTGGTGAGAATGAACCTGAACAAAGGAGGAGCCTGTTTCGCACTTAATGCTAGTGTGAGGGTAAATGTTGTGATGTGATTATTGATAGTGGAAGCACTGACAATTTGGTGGTAGAAGAGATGGTGACAAAGTTGAAGCTCAAGAGATAGAAACACCCACATCCATATCAGATTGCCTGGGTGTATGATGACCACAAGGTCATGGTCAATGAACAGTACTTAGTAAAGTTCAAGATCAGTGGATACCAAGATGAGGTACTATGTGATATCATATCTATGGATGCATGTCATATGTTGTTGGGTAGACCATGGTAGTTTGACAGATGTGTTGTACATGATGGTTGTGCAAATACCTATTCCCTGACAAAGGATGGAGTGTGGCATAAGCTAAAGCCATTGAAGGAGACCGAAGAAAAGGTATGTGGTAATGCGAGAATAACTTTTGTTGATGGAAGAAAATTCCTAGATAGTATGAGGCATGAACATGTGTGTTTTGCTTTAATTCCAAAAGTTGGTAAAGAGGAAGTAGAGGATGTACTTGTAGAGTTTGCAGATTTGTTGAATGAGTTTCAAGATATTGTATCTGATAATGTACCTGATGGATTACCACTGGTAAGGAAGATTGGTCATTAGATGGATTTGATTCCAGGATCCAATATGTCAAATAAGGCAGCACACAGAATGACACCAGTAGAAAGTGAAGAGTTGAATAGACAAGTACATGAGTTGTTACAGAAGGGATTGATTCGGGAGAGCTTGAGTCCATGTGCTGTACTAGTAGTATTAGCACCAAAGAAGAATGGAGAATGGAGGATGTGTATAGATTCTAGAGCAATAAACAAGATCACAATCAAGTATAGGTTTCCATTTCTACGAATGGATGATATTATGGATTGTTTAAGTGGAGCTGTGTATTTCTCAAAGATAGATTTGAAGAGTAGATATCACCAGATTCATATCAGAGAAGGAGATGAATGGAATACTACCTTCAAGACAAAAGAAGGACTATATGAGTGGTTAGTCATGCCTTTTGGGCTAACCAATGCACTGAGCACTTTCATGCGGCTCATGAATGAGGTTCTGAAAGAATTTTTGGGTAAGTTTGTCATTGTTTACCTAGATGATATTTTGATCTTTAGCAAGACATTGGAGGAACATATGATGCATATTTGTATGGTGTTTGAGAAGTTGAGAGATGAGAAATTGTTGATTAATTTGAAGAAGTGCAGTTTTGTGAAGAAGAAATTAGTGTATTTAGGATTTGTAGTTTCAGTAGAAGGTCTGAAAATGGACCTAGAGAAGGTACAGGCTATCTTTGAATGGCCTACTCCAAGGAGTGCTACTAAGGTAAGGTCTTTTCATGGTTTGGCTAGCTTTTATACAAAGTTTATCAAAAAATTTAGCAGTATTTGTGGACTCTTGACTGAAACAATGAGAGGGGATAGAAAAGAGTTCAAGTGGACTAATGGGGCGGATAAGAGTTTTAAACTATTGAAACAAAAGCTTACAAAACAACCTATTTTAGCACTTCTAGATTTTAATAAGGTGTTTCAAGTAGACTGTGATGCTAGTGGTACTACAATAGGAGCTGTTATGAGCCAAGAAGGTAAACCTATTGCTTATTTTAGTGAGAAGTTGAATGATGCCAAGAGAAAATATTATGTTTATGATCAGGAATTTTATGTTATAGTTCAGGCATTGAAGAAGTGAAGACACTATCTACTTCCTAAAGAGTTTGTTTTGTATATTGATCATCAAGCTTTGCAATATCTAAATAGTCAAGAAAATTTGAATCAAAGGCATTTGAAATGGGTTGAGTTTTTGCAAAGTTATACATTTGTTTTGAAACACAAAAGTGGAAAGTCTAACAGGGTTGTAGATGCGCTTAATAGAAGGCAACTATTGCTGACAAAGATGTAGATTGAGGTGGTTGGGTTTAAAGAACTTAAGAATTTGTATCCAGATGATCCTGATTTTGGTGAAGCTTGGAAAGCTTGTAAAGAACATATTACTCTAGACAGAACGAAGTGGCTGGATTTCATCATTCAAGATGATATGCTATTCAGAGGGAGTCATTTGTGCATTCCAAGAAGTTCTATGAGGGAGAATCTCATCAAGGAGAAGCATAGCAGAGGATTGGCTGGACATTTTGGTCGTGATAAAACCCTTGCTTTGGTTAGTGAGAATTATTATTGGCCATAGTTGCAACAAGATGTCAAGAAGTTTGTACAGAGTTGCAGAGTATGTCAGATGGTGAAAGGAGTGAAGCAGAATACAAGGTTGTATCAGCCATTACCTGTACCAGAGAAGCCTTGGGAGGATATTAGTATGGACTTTGTTCTTGGTTTACCGAGGACACAGTAGGGACATGATTCAATTTTTGTGGTAGTTGACATATTTTCAAAGATGGCACATTTTATTCCTTGCAAGAAGACTAATGATGTTGTTCATGTAGCAGAATTATTTTTCAGAGAAGTGGTGAGACTACATGGTTTTCCAAAGAGTATAGTTTCAGATAGGGACACTAAGTTCATTAGATATTTCTGGCGTATATTGTGGAAGAAGTTGAAGATAGATTTGAAGTTTAGTTCATCACATCATCCACAGACTGCTGGATAGTTAGAGGTGGTGAATAGGAGTTTGGGAAATTTGTTG
Source organism: Chamaecyparis obtusa (assembly GCA_027943335.1). Lineage (NCBI taxonomy): Eukaryota > Viridiplantae > Streptophyta > Pinopsida > Cupressales > Cupressaceae > Chamaecyparis > Chamaecyparis obtusa. The sequence continues at coordinate 145,640 of BSBK01000184.1, read as the reverse complement.
AGATGTTTGGTTGGAGATAAGCCAACAGGATGGGATTTGATTTTACCACAGGCGGAATTTGCATATAATAATTCTGTCAACAGGAGCACTGGTAAATCACTATTCCATATTGTATATGGGAGTATTCCAATAAATGCATCTGAGTTGAGGAAGATAGATAAAGGAGAAATAAGTAGTGTTGAAGCTGAAGATTTTGTAGAACATTTGAAGAACATCCATGAGGAGGTAAGGAAGCATATTACCAAGATGAATGCGCAATATAAGGCTAAGGTAGATAAGAAAATGAGGCATAAGAAATTTTTGGTTGGAGATGAAGTCATGGTTCATTTGTGAAAGGAGTGATTTCCAGTTGGTACATACAACAAGCTGAAAATGAAGAAGTTTGGGCCATGTAAGATACTGAAGAAGCATGATTCAAGAAATGCATATGAGGTAGAATTGCCCATTGAGCTGAATCTTTCACCAGTGTTTAACATTTTAGATTTGACAGAGTATCATGAAGGAGGTGTTGAAGATGAGATCACAGCAGCACAGTGGAGTATTCCAGCAACCAGTTCAGATACTAAGGACATTGAGGATATACTGGACAGTCGTGTTGGTAGAAGCACAAGGAACATGACATATGAAGAATATCTAGTCAAGTGTAAAGGATGACCTATTGAAGATTCATCATGGCTAAGAAGGTAGGAGGTTAACCATGTTGGTTTCCCTCTTCACACCTGAGTCGTGACAGGGTCACTTCTCAAATTACCCCGGGTGTCTAATGCAAGAGCAACTTGGGTGTAAGAGCAATCTTGCATCACCCAAAAATATTTTTGGTTTCTTTTCAATAAGGGCTATCTTGTGTAGAGATGCTATTTATGGAAACTTTCTATTTTTTGTAAGTTGGTCATACAATCTCAGAATGTTCTGATTTCATAGTTGGAGGTTCATCTTAGTCATATCAGCCTGCCTGTAAAGTTTCATTGCTAGATCAAGTCTGGTTTTGAAGATATTGAAACTTTTCAGTTTTGGAAATAGGGTACAGAAACTTTGAACTCAATTTTGAAGGCTTTAGAGGCCCTGGATGAGGTCGAATTTTTAGCTGAATGAAGCTTGCTTAATTCAAGTGTTGTAGAGCTCCTCGTGCCCTTTTTGAAATGGGGTTATAATAGTCAATCGGGTCAACGGATGATGACTTATGGTCTCCGGAAGTTGGGTCACCTGAAATGGCAGAAAATAATTTTCCTTCAAAATTTCTGTTTGGGTTTCAAAAGTTATTTTGAGCCGACTTTGATGTAATAAAATGAAAAATAAAATAATTCTAAGTTTGGTCGGCCCTTAGGGCTAAATTTCTGGAACCTTCTCGGGCGGTGGAAATTGTCTATATAAAGAAGGCCCGTAGTGTTGTCTAGAGTAGTTCTGGGTATTGATTCGAGGCTTTGTCCTACAGAATATTGTAAGGGAATGCCCATGTGGCTTTGCATATTGTAATTTTGAAAGTTTGTAATTCCACATTTGTGGAGATAATAAGAAACCAATTTTATGTTCTTGCATATTGTTGTTGTTTCTCTGTTTCTATTATGTGTTTGTGGTATTAAGGGGAGCACCCTTCATCAGTTTAGGACCCGATGCAAGATTGAAGGTAAACTCTGTGATGTTATTGTTGATAGTGGTAGCACTGATAACCTTGTTGTTGAGGACTTGGTTCAGAAACTTGGTTTAAGTAGAATGAAACATCCCTATCCTTATAGGCTTGGCTGGTTGCAAGATGTTCATGCTTTGGAAGTTAGGGAACAATGCTTCATTGATGTTCAGATTGGCCAGTACAAGGATCTTGTGCTTTGTGATATTGTGAAGATGAATAGTTGCGATATATTTCTCGATAGACCTTGGAAATATGATTGCAGAGCTATTTATGACTGTGTAAGAAATGTGTTTACTGTTGAGAAGAATGAAAAGAAGTTTTCACTAATGCCTTTGATGGATACAACCCTCGGTAGGAGAAGCCTGAGTATTGGTAGCCGAGTGGAGATTGTAGATCCTAAGGAAATGAATGATAAGCATGGAGAACCGACCTGTGCATTATCAAGAAAAGACTTGAAGAGGTAGATGAAACTGAAGTGGAAGACTTTGCAAGCAGAAAAGGTGGAGGACTTGTATGTGAAGAACTAGTTTGGGATTTATGTGTTGAATCCTGAAAGATGTTCTTCTCACATATGAACATCTTTTGGAACTTGGGGTGTCTTATGCAGGGGCATCCAAGGTTAAGGTAGGGGCATTTCATGTCCTTGGTAAACTGCATGGAGTGTTTGTGTTTTGGCCAGTTTTACTTGGTTGCAGCCTTGACCGATGGTCTCGGTCATTGAAGGAAGCTCGGTCACTGAAGGAACTTGGTAGTCTCTGGTGCTTGGTGAAATTGTTGCTCGATCATACCTACGGTGCTCGGTGATTCCTGGTGTGCTCAGTAATTTTACTATTGCTTGGTAGTTCTGACTTACCAACTGGATTTTTGAGTGATTTGTTGGGCCGACTTGCTGAATTAATTGTTGGTAGCCATTGTCTTGGGCTGACATGTAGAATTAAATGTTTGTATACATTTGTAAGCTAACTTGTATGGAAATTAATTATTTGTTTTGGGGAGTTAAGGATTTCATCCAGCCGACTTGTGGCTGATGATTAGTATTTAAGGAGGGCTTGGGTAGATATCTTGGGGCAGAACTTAGAGAATAAAAGGTTCATGACTTGGAAAACTTAGTGAGTCAGATCTAAGGTTTTGAAAGCTGAAGTTGGGGAAGTTATGGAAAATTTCTTGATGTTCTTGTAGATCATATTGTAATCTAATAGTCCTTTGTAGCAGAGCTAGGGGTTTGCATACTTGGAGACAAGGAGATTGCTTGGAGGCTTGCAAGCTCAAGTTTAGATCTGCCTTAGGGTTTCCATTAGCTTTTGATTGTTTTCAAAGCTAAACTAGCTGAGATTGTATTGGATCTGATTATGGATCTTGCAGAATTGTTTCATCTTGTAATTGGCCCTAACTCGGAAGGCCTTACAGTCGAGCATGTTAATTCAAATTGATTGAAACATTTATGGTGTTGTCTATTGTGTTGAGTAATCCATTGTGTAATTATTTTGGCTGCAAGGTTTGGAATGTCCTTCATTAGATCCACCATCCTTGACTACATAAGTATGTCTATGGTTTGAGACCTAGTATTCAGGAAGAATTACTTACTGTGCGGATGACAAAAATTAGTGATGCTTATCAGATAGCATTAAAGATTGAAGAGAAGCTAAATAGGAAGTATGAAGGAAAGCAGAACATTAGGAACCAAGGTGGTAAGAATGGTGAGACTGTTGCTGAGAGTAGTGTGACAGAGAATCCTAAGCCTGATGTAGGATCTGGTAGTGGTCAAGTTACTAAAAATGCTAGATAGAGAGGAAAGTGGAAGAATGAGTTCACTGACACTTGCTATAACTGTGGTGAAGCTAGTCATAGAAGTTGGCAGTGTCCTAAGAAAAGAGTTGCACTAGCTACTAAAGAAAACATTTAGAATGTTCCTGAGAAAGGTGAGACACTTATCACTAGGAGATTAGCTGCATGTGTTCATGAACTGGTGCAAAGAAGGAATTTGTTCAGAACTAGATGTAAGTGCAAGGATAAGGTATGTAATGTCTTAGTTGATGGTGGCAGTTTTGAGAACTTTGTTTCAGATGAAATGGTTAGTAAGTTGAATTTGGAAAGAAGGAAACATCCTAATCCTTATCAGATTAGTTGGATACAAGATGTTTCTAAGGTTAGAGTTGAAGAACAATGCTTGGTTAAGTTTCAGATTGGGTCTTACCATGATGAGATATTATGTGATGTGTTGCCTATGGATGCTTGTCATATGTTGCTTGGTAGACCTTGGCAGTTTAACAAAAATGTTTTATTTGATGGTTTTGCTAATACTTATGTGGTTAGGCATGAAGGAGCTTGACATAAGCTGATACTGTTACAAGAGATAGGGGTTAAGGGATGTGGAGTTATCAGGTGTTGTCCTTATGACAAACTTCAAGAGCAAAAGGTTGATGAACCTATTCCTATTAAGTCTAGTTTGAAGGAGAAGGAGAATGATATCTCTGAAGAGTTTGTTGAGATTAAGAAACAAATGGTTTTACTAGCAGAGATGGTTCAGTAGATGGTTACATTTATGACCCAGAGGGATGCAGATGATACTGAGTTAGTTAAGAAGTTTGGAGAGGATGAACCTTACCGAGGCACCGAGGTGGTCAGTAGTGGTTAGAATCGGTTGCTTACAATTACCAACCGAAGGGATAAGAAAAGTGGAAGATAGGAGGACTTTCTGCATGAGATGGTGAATGAAGTGAAGACTACTTGGGATGAAGGACAAGAAGAAATGTGGGTGATGAACAACTTCGGCATACCTGTTCTGATTCCCTTGAGGCATTCCTGATTTCCTTATGAGAAAATCTTTCTGACCTAGGGTGTCTGATGTAGGAGCATCCTAGGATTCTTGGCAATCCTATATCAACCAAAAATATGTTTTTCTTTGAAGGTAGATTGATAGTTTTGATCTTAGTTTGGTGGAGTTCTTGCTCAGTTTGGGAGACTAGTTGCTCAGTTTATGTGGTTACCGGGGTTCTTGGTCTCTAAAGAACACTCAGTGACTGAAGGCATCGGTTCACTGGTGCTCGATGATAACTATGTTGCTCGGTCATGCTTGGAATGGTCGGTTGACTAGTGCTCAGTTATCTCTTCTATTGCTTGGTGTTCTTGCTTACCGACTGGATTGTTTGGATGAATCGGCTTGGCTGACTGGTGCATTTAATTTGGGTCACACTCCTCAAGTTATGGATTGACCATTGGACATGTGGGGACCTAGATCTGGTGTGTTGCATTCTTCTATGTGGATTTGATGACCGTTTGGGGCCATCTTTGAGAGTTTATTTATTTTGTAAGGCTATGTGAGAGCCAACTTATGTTTTAACATTTAATATTTGTTTATAGAGATTTATTGTTTCATCAGTCAACTTGTGGCTAGGAATTAGTATTTATAGGATGCTTGGGTAGTTGTTTAGGCATCAGATTGTTGGTTGGAGGGTTAGTAGCATGCGAGCTTAGGAGCAGGAAGATTTCTTGGAAGTTGGAGTACAAGTTTAGATATTTCATGGGTGCCTACCAGTGTGTTGTTTGTTGCAGACCTAGACTAGCTAGATGCTGATGTTGGGGAAAAGATTTGGATCCTGTGAGATCTTGTAGACTGTTACTTGTTTTGTAATTGGTCATAACCGGGAAGGCCTTATAGCCCAACACATTGCATGTAATTGGTATTTGATGAATAGAGATTTATGTTTCATTGCAAATTTGTTGTTCTTGTTGTGTATTTCCACTGCATATTGGTTTGGATGCAAGGTTGGTCAATCCTTAATTGGATCCACCCACCTTGACTGCATTAAAAACCAATAAAGCTAATATCATATATATAAATATTGATATCATACAAGGGGTGCACTAATTGCATATGATACAAAAAATGATCTTGAATGAGCTATCCAGTACAAATGATCTAAATGTCAAAAATGAGGAACATCATGTAACAATTGTCAGCCTGGTCCTTGACATCAGGCACTGCCCCTCCTCCTGCTGGTGCATCAGGTGGTGGCTCTGCATGTGGCACTTGGGCTCCCTGAGATGCTAACATATACTAGGAGTAGGATGTCACTCTCTGCCTAGGTGGCACCACTGAAAAATATGTCGATGTTTAATACACAACACATCCAGTCTGGTGGATCACCTCAGCCTACAAATGCCTAACCTTAGCATCTTGCTCCCTCATTTGCATGTCATGCTCTTGTAGTTGAACCTCTAAAGATAGGCTATGGGATCTCTAGTCCCTAAACTAGTGTTGTACCCACCTAATAATGTCCTGAGGTGTCTGCCTCAGCCCAAGATCTACCTCTGTCGCTACCTCCGCCTCCTCCATAATCTCATCCCCACTGACACCTATATCAGTTCACATCTTACGACATCGAACCTTAGCTCCTAAATAAAAATTTTGTGCCTCCTGCACCTCATCCATGAGTGCATCCTAATGCACAGCTAACACCTCCTTAGCACCTATCGTACTGCCAATGCCACCTAGTGTGCCATCCTCACCTCTGTTGCACTGACACTACAAAACTATTGGTCTAGCTTCTGGAACTACCTGTGGTATGGTGGGAAGTCTCATCTATCCTACTGGTCTCGAGAGGTCCCTATAGCTCTTAGCATTAGTGGAATAGGTTGCACAATTGGGATTTGCACCTTCGTGCATCTCTATCCTCTGCCCATATGGGGCACCTAACACATCCTTAGCCTCCTCCATTGTGGGAATCACCTCTCTCGGATTAGAGAATTTCCTAATAGGATGCTTCACTATATATGCTATATAACCATCAGTAACACCTACATCCACTACTTGGGCTCGGTAGTCCCAGTCCCTACTCTATAACCAGTTATACTCAAGGCTACACACTACAAAAGATAATCTCATAGACTATCCTAGCCTGATCTCTCACACCTATTGTGCGTATGTAGTGAACTCCTAAGGCTCATCTTGGATGAGTCCATACTGTCTCCAAACCAATGTAATCAAAAATCACTCGAGGATGGTGGTAGAGTGCCCTATCAAAATCTGACTCTAGTAGAAGTAGTCAAACTGAACCCTCACCATCGGCCACACCTCTATCTGTAGGTGTGGTCTCCAAACAACAATTGTCATGTCATCCAAAACTTAGCGCCAATACTTTGTATGCCCCATCCTAACATGTGTAACAAAACTTAAATATCTATAGATAAGAGGCTCCTGAGCCTAACTCTCATCGCCGCAAATGGGCCTACAAATAGGAATGTGCTCCCATGCCTAGATCTGGAGTAAGATGGCTCTTGAAGAAAATGTCTTACCCTCATGGTAGACAATCTCATGCATCTCCACATACATGTGAGCCATAAAACATTGACCCTAATCAAAATCTATTGGGCACACAATCAATCGTTGAACCATCAGAGCCCGGCCCATCAGTAGACCGTTCTGCTTTCGGTCAAACATAATGATCCCGCCGATCATCCCGATGATGATACACTCAAGCCTATGTGTCTCCCCATACCACTGCATGAGCACCTCCCATGAAATTTGTTGAGAAATCTTCTCATATGCTTTGAATAATGTACGAAATGCTTGTAAACCTGTATTACCTACATTGAGATAGTCCGGGCGAGGGCCATGAAATGGAATCCAAAGAATCCTATAAACATCCTTAGGCGTAACTATAATCTCCCCTATCAGAAGATGGAATATTTTGTCTCAGAATGAAAATTCTCTACAAGCGCAGTGATCAAGCCATGGTTCACCCGACTGTTAGGTAAACTGATCAGGTACTCAAACCCACAAGCTGCAAGGTGAACCCTCATAGGATCAGAAAGTGCTAGGCATAGTCTCTGAGTAGTAGGATGTGAAATGTGGACATGGACGTCATGGTACTTAACCTACAATGCATAGAAAATGGCATGACCATCAGTAGTTCGCTAAAAAATAAGGATACATGCACACAATGAGAAAATGAGCATATCAATAAGTGCATTAAAGGCTATGGAATTTAGCTAGACAATCAAAAATTTTGAAAAATTTACCTAAGGACCTAAAAAATGCTCACTGTTTTCCATACGACATTTCAGAAAATTCAAAATTGGTGCCAATTTTCATACAACAATATATAGCTACCCATACGACACTTGATGGGTATACGACACTCTACATGTTCGTATATGACACTCTACAGGTTCCCACATGACACTTGAGGGACCCGATGAAATGTCGTATGAGAGATGGGTATCTGCCATACGACAATATACTAAGATGAACATGACAATTCATTTGGACTTGAAATTTCATACAACCCCCCACAGGCTGTCGTAGACATCCCATGAATCAAAAATTCAAAAATTGAAAATTATGCTAAAAATCCTAGAAAGCATTAAAAACGTGGCAAATTGAATTCACAGAGGCACAAAGGTCCACTTATCGGATTACCATATTGTCTCGGTCTCTAGTACCGCCTAGGGCACTCAAAACGATGTAAAGACATAGGAACCTTCATTTTCATCTCAAAGGGCTCCACAAGGTTTCTAAAGTCAACTGTTTGAAATGAATTGAAAATGACCCTTTTTAGCCTTATATAGGTTTTAACCTAATTTTTCAAAGTGCTCTGTTTTGTATGAAAAGTGCATCCCTAGCTAATTTTGATGTTTTGAACCCATTTTCAAGATCAAAATCAAAATCTGAGATCGTTTGCATTGTCAAAAATGTGATTTAAATTTTTTTGGACCTAGGACAACCAACTGCTTGCATAATCAACCTTCATAACATCACAAAAATCTAGTATTTTACTTAATTAATTATCTAACATCAAGCTCTAGAAATTTCAACCATGGTCAAACCTAGTCAAACTTGGTCAAATAGACCCTCAAATGATGCAGAATGTGTCCCTAGACGTGCACAACCACTTCTACAATTGATTATATTGCTTCTAATCATTTAACGTTGGCTTTCTTCCTAGATTTTGATTTTAATCCCAAAGGAGGCATGGTATTACACATCATTAATCAAATTTGTCAATCAAACTTTCTTCAGCAATCAAGACAACAACCACATCTAGTTGTTGATTCATTAGAGTCCTCACCGCTTAGGGCACATCGCTTGGGGCATATCAGATTCATCAAAATTCATATCAATCTGGTATTCTCTTAATCTTGTAAAATGTATCATCTCTTCGTAACCATCAGTTCATTAGTGTTATTTCCTTGATTCTTTGTAACTAAAGGGTTTAGATTTGGCATCCTTTCGATTCCTTTGGACAATCAAGTCTGGAGTTAGAACAGTCACTTCCTCATAATCATAGGTTCAAAATTAGGCATTGTATTACTTCTTCGTAATCACCAGTTCATTATTGGTACCGTTAACATCATCTTGATTCTTGGTCAACCAAGACCTGGATCAACATCTACAAATCTTTCAATCGACTTATGTCTTGGAATCAGTTAATCTTTCAGGATCAGTTTCTCCACCACATAACTAAGTCTGGATCTCATCAAAAACAAATTAATCTTTGAACCACTGCACTTCACATAGTAATTCAAAGAGGGGAAAAATGTAATAGCCCAAAAATGGGCTTCAGTACCATTGACCTCCTACATTGACAAATCGATCGAAATCGACTCTAAAGTCCTAACCTAAGGCACATCTGCACATCAATTCATCAAAACCCTAATCAATCCTATTGCAAATTCTGCATCGGGGAATATTCGTGAATATTCCTAATCTATCCTAATTATTTCTAATTAAATATTATTTGGCGATAAATGATATTATTTTATTTATCCTAAAGTTAATTAATTGAATATGTTGAATATTTAATTAATTAAACTATATTTGGCCATTTAATTATTTAATTGGATTTAATTACATTTATTCCTAATTAATATTATTTTTAGTTGACGATAAATTAAATTCCTAAAAATAATTGATTAAATGTTTGTTTAATTGATTAAATCAAATTGTCAAATTTAATAATATGGTTTTGAATAAAGTTTGATTAAAATAATTGATTAACACATAAATCAGTTATTTAATTATTCAAATTAGTTAAGTTGAGAATAAAATATGTGAAAAATTAAATAAATTCATAATTATCCCTGTACAAATCAGAAGAGCAGTTAAACTCTAAATCAACTATTAAATTCAATTTGTTAACTTTTTGAACTCAATATGTGATTATGAGTTGAAAAGCATATTGGAGTGATCTGAATTTCTAATTTGAGTTAAAAAGCTGATTTTGCATGATTTTGTGAGATAACTATTTCTAATTTCCTAATAACTCAAAAATCTATCTGAGTTGATCAGGGAGAGATTTTTGGCTTTCCATGAGTTCTCGAAAACCCTGGATTTCTATATAAATAGGCCTTAGTCCTTTACAAACAACCGTGAATTTGGAGAATCCTTACATGTGCGATCTGGTGAATTGAGAGATTGTGCAATTTTTGAGATTCTTTCTAATCATCATTTTCCTCATTTCATTGCATTCATAGCATTGATAGCTTAGATTTCAATTCATCTTTCATCTAGTTTTAGATCATTTTACATTGTTTTTCATCCATATTGCATAAAAAATCCAAAAACATAGCTTAAATTTGCATTCATTTTCATAGCTTTTATCATTCAAATCCTTCGTTTAGGTGTTGCACTGTCATTGATCTCGGTCAATTTTTGAGAATACCATACTCGCATCTTTTAGAAGGCAATAAATCTCATGGTTAATGATATTTGTCCTTATTACATATTTTTCTAATTATTAACCAATAATGTTTTACTGAAGTGTTGTGTCCATAAATAGGTACAATTTTAACACACACACCAATAAATACTCTCCACCTAAAATGGTTTTATGCCTGGCATTCTTGAGGCAACACCTGTACAACAAATATTGATCCTGAAGAAAAGAAAAAATAATGGAAAGCAGAAAATTCAAAAATAGTGGAATGTCCTTAAAAAATGGCCATCTTGGTGAAAACCTAGTAAACATGTGCTTTGGTGAATCAAAGAAAAAAAAAAAGTACAAAAAAAATTGAAAAAGAGAAAGTATCTCGACGAAAACCTGGTAAACAGGCACCTTGGTAGCAAAAAATGAAAAATTTGCCCAAGTGGTGAAAACCTAGTAAACATGCACTACTTGTAATCAATGCTTTATATATCAATGCAATGCTTAAATTCTTGGCCAATCTAAAGTTCAGTTTGTATTCATCTTTCAGTCATTTTCGTGACGATCAAATCTTGAGCCATCTTATCAGAAATATCCTATTTTCCTAGAATGGAATCTGTCTATACCAAAGTCCTAGGAAAGTCATATTCTTTATGGGGAAGTGGTCATGGTCATGTGAGCCACAAGGTTACTCAGTCATCATTATGACTCTCTTCTAGGATGTCATTCATCCCTTGTCCACAATCGACATTAAACTACATAACCAAAGGTATTTCTTAATACCACCAACCTAAAAAAACAACAATATTTCTTAATACTTGGATCTAAAAAGTGTTCCTAAACACTAACACCAAACATACAAGACATTTACTACACTGACATGAACTATAGTTAAAAGAAACTATGGTTGATAAAGTTTTCTACAAGTGATTTCAAACTAAACAAATGTGTTCCTTAACACTACATAATAACAATCAAATGCTTTGAGATTTATGTTGATCATGTATTTCCATGTTGTCTCAAAGATGTCCATGGACTAGAGAAACAAAATAAGGAAATCATGATTTTTTCTTAGTTTTCTATGACTTATTATCAATTTATGATTGTTGTGCTCCCTAAGTAACTCAAAGATGTCTAATAATGACTAGAGAAACAAGGATTAGGGGCATAGTGTTTTATTTGTCTTCTTCTTGTGGTAATAAATCTAGTGATCTAACATAATCATATGGAATGGGTGTCTATGGTAAGAACCTCCATCATGATTGGAATGTCGTATATACCTCTACCTGTTTCCTATGAAAGCTTTGGTGAGGTTGGATTTATTTCCTTGTCAGCTTTAATCTAAAAAAATAGAGAAAACTTCTTAGTAAAGTGTGCAAAACAAAACCCAAGGATATGAATAATAAATGGTCATTGCAAGTGTGTGTGTATATATATATATATATATATATATATATATATATATATATATATATATATATGCTACACAAGAATAGAAAATTTTTATATTAATAGGAAGTAACTGACAAAACATTCTGGCCTATATGCCTTCATGTTTAGATTCACTTTCGACATGACATATAAAATGGGGAGTATTCATATTTTCATGATTGCTAAATCTATCAATGAAAATTATACTAACCTATTAGGTCTGAACTGAAAGGCTCTATGATGATAAAAGACCTATCTTGAATAAATAGTGACAACCCTAGAGGAATTAATCTAGGTCTATTTTAGTTGTTAATTAAGATGCATTTCATTTGTTAATTTCATTTAATTTCATTTAGAAGCATTTGATTTTAAGTGCATTTCATTTAATTGCATTTACTTGCATTTAATTTTAAAGGTGCATTAAAGTCATTTAAGGTGCATTTCATTAATTACATATAGTTGCATTAAGTTCATTTAATTGCATTTTCATTGATTAATGCAGTCGCATTAAATCTAGATGCGTACATTTTTATTACATTCATTTAACATAGTTGCATTCATTTTAAAGTTGCATCAATATGACAATATGAATGTGATTAATTATCATCAACATGAGTGAAAATTCTAAATATCAACATATACAAGTTTGACCATACAAATCAAATCATAGAGATAAAATCAATGATTGAGTATCTAAACACTAATATCCACACACCTAGATAATCATATCAGTATCATAAATACATCTGCACTAATACATCCATCAGCATACATAAATAAAAGAGAGATGTCCATACATCACATCAATTACACCTCAATAAAACATCTTATATACATGCACAACATGAAAGTACATCAAAAGAAATGCATTTGCATCCATGCATCCATACATACATATATCTATAAACATAAAAGTAAACAAATATATGCATATATCAGTGACATAATACAATGAAGATGGCAAATCAATCATCTATCTAATCACATGGCCAAGTATGAACAAGATAAAGATCAATATCAAAAGCACATGTATATCAATATCAAGACATGTGTGAAACTCAGATATCATCAGTATCAACAAAGAAACATGAACCAAAAGAGAGTGTATATCACAGTCCAAAAGAGTATCAGTGTTTTGATAAAAAGTGGTACATCTGAGAGTACATCAAAGGGTACATATATCAAGGTACAAATACATAAAAAATATACAACAAGAATCATGTCCAACTCCCTCCTGTTAGGAATGAATGCTGGATGTTGGCAGTCATTCTGTAGCAGTTGTTGTTGCATTCATGACTATGATTGTCATTGATGTCAACATAGTGATCTTCTGGAGACTAGCAGAGAAGTAGACATTGTTTTGATTAGCACACGTGGGATATTGTAGTTGGAGCTATGCGATGTTGAGGTTATACTCTTTGATATGTTATATGTCTATGGTTAAGAGTGCAGACAGTAATTCATTGATTCATGAAAGTTATGAGCATTTTGGTAAAAGAAGTATTCAGGCAGAGTTCCTAAGTAGCGGTTTGTGGAAATCAGATGATATCTCCTAATCGGGATGGAATCTAGTTTTTCACAGTATAAGGGAAGTTTGAGACACATTGATGGTGACATGGTTCACAACACAAACTTTGAGGTCCCACGAGTGAAGAGATATTGCATTTGGAAGCCAACAGTTTTGTGTAATTTTGATGTAGCGTATGGAAACTTTTATTTTGTAATTGTGTGCCGACTCATTTGTAATTATTTGAGTGTGGTATAAAGGAAGGAATGTTTTTCCTTATTGTATGAAGTTGATATATATGAAAGAAGTGTGAGCATGGTTTGGTTGCATGTGAATGTAAGCATGAAGTGAAGAAAAGAGTCTAAGAGATTGTGAAAGCGAAATTGTGAAGGAAGACATGCGAAGTTCAGAGATCTAGAATTGAGATCTGATGTAGCAGTGAGTGTGGTTTGGCATAGTAAGGAGGTAACATATTTCATATTATTCTTCTGAATAATATCAAGGTTATTTGGATAGTGTGTTCAGTGATCTTACCCTGAAGCTGTTCGGGTAGTGGGTCCTTCTGTCTTCCATAACTCTTAACAGGGTTAGAATCTTTTAACAGGCATTCAAAATCTCCTATTAGGGATTTATATGTACTGAATGTATTTCATAAGACTCCTAACAAAGTCTATCCTCTCACAAGGAATATTCATATTATTGCATCTTTTGTGGGCATCATTCCCACCGGGGTTTACTCTTTGATCAAGAGGTTCCCTAGTCAACATATCTTGTGTTATTGTGTTGTTGTGTATGAATATCTTTGTATGGTTAGTAATTGCATTACTTACATGGTTAAATGTTGTTGAAGATGTTAAAAGTTATAATTATCTAATAAATGATTCACCCCCCCTCCCTCTAAGTTATCTTGGTGGACTTACTTTCTAACAATTGGTATCAGAGCGGCAGGTCCTTGGAAGGAAAGTTTAACAGCTTAAGGAGATCCATGGAAAATTTTAGGAAAGAAAGCCCTAAGTTTGATGGAGTAAATTTTGACAGCTGGAAGGAAAAGATGAAGACACATCTATTGTGTTTAGGACTGGGCTATTGGTTGATTACAAAGAATGAAAGGACTATAATTGAAGAAGATAGTCTTGAAACAAGTTCTAAAGATGAGGTAGATCTATTCATGTGTAACATACTTGCAAGAGAAGCACTCTTGACAGCACTTCAGGAGAATGAATACAGTCAGGTAAAATGTTTTAAGAAATCTAATGAAATTTGGAAAGCTTTACACTCTACTTTTGAAGGTGATGAACATGCAAAAAGAGCTAGATTACATAATTGGATATGTGCATTTGAAGATATTAGAATGATGGAAGATGAATCTGTTAGAAGCTATATTGGTAGAATGTCAGAAATTGTTGCAGAGATAAAATCTTGTGGAGGATCAAAGATAGAGAATGAAGTGAAATGGAAAATTCTGAGGACATTGACTCTTGTATTTCAGCAGACAACACAGATGATTGAACAAGTTATACCTTGTACTACAAACTTTACAAGAGAGACTCTTCTTGGAAGATTGGAAGTAGCAGAGATGAAGCTGAGGTTATTAGGAGACTTGCCTAGAATGGAGACAGCATTTAGTGCTCTTAGTATTCATCCTAATTTGTCAAGAAGTACTAGTGTGAGTGGAGATTATGCCAGCAGCAACAAATCTAGAAATGAAGAAGATAAGAAGATTGAAGAAGGTATTGCCTTGCTTGTGAAAAGAGAACCAGATGGTAAGAAATTTTTTAAATGTTGGACTTGTTAAGAATATGGTCATTTTGCATCTAAATGTCCTAAGAGAGTTAAGAAGTACAGAAATAATTTCAAGCCTAGAAGATCTAAGGAATGTTATTATGCTAATGATGAAGATCTTGAAGCTATTATAGAAAGAACTTTGAGTGAAAGTGATACTGAGAATAATGATGAAATAGGATTTGTAGCAATTAAAGAAGAAAATTCTGAATCTGATGTTAAAGAAGAAAAAGCATTAGTTTCCCAAGTTGAAAAGAAAGATGATTGGATTATAGATAGTGGTTGTTCACATCATATGACTGGAGATGTGAAGAAGTTCATAAAGTTTAACAATTATGATGGAGGAGTTGTTAGAGTTGGTAACAATGCACCTTGTTTGATTAAAGGTATAGGATCTATTACTCTTGATGGAAAGACTAATATTGATGATGTTTACTTTGTTAATGGATTGAAACATATTCTTTTGAGTGTTGGACAGTTAGTGGATAAGGGATATCAAGTTTGGTTTACTGAGAAAACTTGTGTGATAAAGGATAAAGATGGAAATCTAATTGGAACTAGATCTAGAACCAGAGGTAATGTATTTCAGTTATATCCTACTGAGATGACATGCTTGATTACTAAAATTGATGACAGTTGGTTATGACATAGAAGGTTTTGTCATATAAACTTTGATAACATTGTGAAAGTGAGTACTACACTTGCAATAAGGGATTTGCCTAAAATTATGAAGCCTACTAACATGATTTGCAAAGAATGTGTGATGGCTAAGCATAAGAGAAGTTCATTTCTTAGTAAGAAGTTCACATCGGCAGAGAAGTTGGAGATTGTTCATACAGACTTGAGCGGTCCTACCAGGACTAGAGGATTCTATGGAGAAAGGTATTTCATGATTCTTGTTGATGATTTTACAAGAATGATGTGGATTGCATTTCTGAAAGAAAAATCTGAAGCATTTGATAAGTTTAAGATCATTAAGAATAAAGTTGAGAATGAATCTGGAATGAAGATTAAATGTTTGAGATCTGATAGAGGTGAAGAATTTACTTCTAGAGAGTTTAACACCTTTTGTGAAGTGAATGGTATTAAGAGACAGTTTTCAACCCCTAGAACACCTGAACAAAATGGTATTGTAAAAAGAAGAAACAGGTCAGTAACTGAAGCAGCAAGAGCTATGTTATTTGAGAATAACTTGGCGAAGACATTTTGGAAAGAAGCAGTGAATACAATAGTATATACAATAAACAAAGTACAAATCAGGTAGACACAGATAAGACACCTTATGAATTATGGTTTGGACATGCACCCTCAGTTAAGTATTTTAGAATTTTTGGAAGCAAATGTTATATAAAGAGAGATGATGATATTGGAAAGTTTGATCCTAGAAGTGATGAAAGTATTTTTCTTGGATATTCTTTGAAGAGAAAAGCATATAGATGTTACAATAAGAGAACTAAAACTATTGTTGAGAGCACAAATGTTAAATTTGATGAGAAGTTTAAAATTCAGGAAAGAACGCTTGATTATGAATCTGATGAAGAAGCTAATCCTCAGCCCAACATTGAAACTACTGAATTATTCTATGAGACTGATAGTGAATTGTTGAATGAGAATCATACTACAAAAGAAACCAGAGAAGACTCTAGAGAAGAATCTACAGTTGAAGCAAGATCTGTGACTATGACTCCGAACAAGTATCTATCTAAACATCATCCTATTGAACAAGTTATTGGAAGTTTGGACAGAGGAGTTATGACTAGAAATAAGGTACATTTATGTTTGATTTCTCAAATTGAACCTAAATCTACTAATGAAGCTTGTGAAGATGAACATTGGATTAATTCTATGAAAGAAGAACTAGATCAAATTGAAAAGAACAAGACATGGGAATTGGTTCCTAGACCTAAAGACAAGAATGTGATTGGAACTAAATGGATATTCAGAAACAAGATGAATGAACAAGGAGAAGTAGTAAGAAACAAAGCAAGATTAGTATGTAAGGGATACTCGCAGCAAGAAGGAATTGACTATGAAGAAACCTTTGCACCAGTAGCAAGACTTGAAGTAGTAAGAATGTTTTTGGCTTATGCAGCTTTTAAGAAATTCAAAGTGTATCAGATGGATGTGAAGTCTACATTTCTGAATGGTGAATTAGAAGAAGAAGTCTACATTGAGCAGCCTGAAGGTTTTCCTTTGACTCAAGAAGGAGATATGGTATGTAAACTGAAGAAAGCATTATATGGACTAAAGCAAGCACCTAGAACTTGGTATGCTAGATTGGATAAATATTTGTTGAAATTGGGATTTACTAAAGGAACAATAGATAGTAATCTGTACACAAAAGAAATTGAAAGTGGATTATTAGTTATAGTTATTTTTGTTGATGACATTATCTTTGGAGGAGAAGATGAAGCTAGTGACAAATTTGTTGATGAAATGAAGATAGAATTTGAAATGAGCATGATTGGTGAGATGAAATACTTTTGGGGATTAAAGATAACACAGAACAATGATGGTATCTTTGTTAGCCAGATAAAGTACTTGAATGATTTGCTGAAAAGATTTGGAATGGAGAACTGTAAACCAGTTGGAACACCTATGGTTACAGGACACAAACTATCGAGCAAAGATGAAACACCAACAGTTGAGCAGAAGAAATATAGATCCATGATTGGAGGATTGCAGTACTTAACACACACTAGACCAGATATACAACATTCAGTTGGAATGGTAGCAAGATTTCAAGCTGAACCTAGAGTCTCACATTATGTAGTAGTAAAGAGGATATTGAGATATTTAAGAGGCACAATGGACTATGGATTGTGGTATGAAAAATCTGATGATTTCACCCTATGTGCATATATAGATGCTGATTGGGGAGGTAGTGTTGATGATAAGAAAAGCACCAGTGGTGGAGCCTTTTTTCTTGGAGGAAGATTGGTCTCCTGGTTGAGCAAGAAGCATAATTGTATTTCATAAAGTACAGCAGAAGTAGAATATGTAGTAGTAGCAAAAAATTATAACCAGATAATTTGGATGAAGTAGATGTTGAAGGATATTGGAATTAAGTTTGTTGAGCCTATTGTCATACATTGTGACAACACCAGCACAGTCAGTATGTCTAAGAATCCTGTATTGCATTCTAAAACTAAGCATATAGAGATCAAGTATCATGTTGTAAGAGAGAAAGTTTCTGAGAAAGAAGTCAGACTGGAGTACATAAGAACAAAGGAACAGATAGCAGACATATTTACAAAGCCTTTGCCTAAGGATACATTTGAGTATTTGAGAGGTATGCTTGGGGTTATGCCCCAGCCTACTTTTGAGTAATGATGCAGTTGATTGCATCCGTCCAGTGGTATATGAGCCCTATCTTTTTTTGGATTGGATGTTGGTACTTCCTCTATGGGGGAGTATGTGTATATGAGCTGAGTCATGAGGACTCTTGTGAATGTATTTTCTAAAATAGTGTCTTTGGACATTGAGTTGTTGTTGACATAGTGATGAAATTTTTGTCATTGATGTCAATGGGGGAGAAGTATACATGAAAAACAATATAGAACATCTGTTGGAGAGAACTTAATAGGATAACGAAGCAAGATTTGGTTGATGAAGAAGATTTGAAGAACTTTCAGAGTATCAGTGCAACAAGTATTGGATTTTTGGAACATTGGATTTTTTCATCTATGTTGCCATCAATGCCAATGTGGGAGATTGTTAGGAATGAATGCTGGATGTTGGCAGTCATTCTGTAGTAGTTTTTGTTGCATTCATGACTATGATTTTCATTGATGTCAATACAATGATCTTCTGGAGACTAGCAGAGAAGCAGACAATGTTTTGATTAGCACACGTGGGATATTGTAGTTGGAGCTATGCAATGTTGAGGTTATACTCTTTGATATGTTATATGTCTATGGTTAAGAGCACAGATAATAATTCATTGATTCATGAAAGTTATGAGCATTTTGGTAAAAGCAGTATTTAGGCAGAGTTCTTGAGTAGCGGTTTGTGGAAATTGGATGATATCTCCTAATCAGGATGGAATCTAGTTTTGTGCAGTTAAAGGGAAGTTTGAGACACATTGATGGTGACATGGTTCACAATGCAAACTTTGAGGTCGCACGAGTGAAGAGATATTGCATTTGGAAGCTGACAATTTTGTGTAATTTTGATGTACCGTATGGAAACTTTTATTTTGTAATTGTGTGCCGACTCATTTGTAATTATTTGAGTGTGGTATAAAGGAAGGAATGTTTTTCCTTACTGTATGAATTTGATATATATGAAATAAGTGTGGGCATGATTTGGTTTCATGCGAATGTAAGCATGAAGTGAAGAAAAGAGTCTAAGAGATTGTGAAAGCAAAATTGTGAAGGAAGACATGCGAAGTTCAAAGATCTGGAATTAAGATCTGATGTAGCAATGAGTGCAATTTGGCATAGTAAGGAGGTAAAATATTTCATATTATTCTGCTGAATAATATCAAGGTTATTTGGACAGTGTGTTCAGTGATCTTACCCTGAAGCTGTTTGGGTAGTGGGTCCTTCTGTCTTCCATAACTCTTAACAGGGTTAGAATCTTTTAACAAAGGTTCAAAATCTCCTAACAACGATTTATATGTACTGAATGTATTTCATAAGACTCCTAACAGAGTCCATCCTGTCACAAGGAATATTCATATTAGTGCATCTTTTGTGGGCATCATTCCCACCGGGGTTTACTCTTTGATCAAGAGGTTCCCTAGTCAACATATCTTGTGTTATTGTGTTGTTGTGTATGAATATCTTTGTATGGTTAGTAATTGCATTAATTACATGGTTAAATGTTGTTGAAGATGTTAAAAGTTATAATTATCTGATAACTAATTCACCCCTCCCCTCTCAGTTATCTTGGTGGACTTTACTTTCTAACACCTCCCTCATCAACTCAAGGAGGGGTAGGAGGTGGATCATCCGCTCTAGTAGTTACAGGTGGTGGCATCACACCCTCAGACTGGTGAGCTATCATATAATATAGTGGCTCTCTTTGATCTATGAGAACAACTGAACAATATAGTACAAAATAGTAAGCAGCCCTTTTTCCCTAGTGAGATACTGTGTGAGCGTATCTATCTCTCTTTGCTCTAAAAATGGTGAGCTACACATCCCTATCAGCTCTCAAATTACCTAGATTTGTGTCCCTATCAACAATCCAAGCCTGTAATGTGCCAACTTGTGTCCTCAAAGATGCTCTCTCTTGCTCACAATCAGATAATGGGTCCCAGTCTCTATTTGTAGGAGGACCTTGAGGTGGCTACCCTCCACCTCCACCACTACTCTCTCTAGGGGATTTTAACTATTGTTGTTGACAAGGAAATAAAGGACTAAGATCATTGTGTGGTAGCACAACTCTGAGCCTACTCTGGAAACCTTGTTGGTCCCCATCTCCCCCAACTCATCTCCATCTAACCCCTGCACCATCACTCTCTCCCCCTCCATCTCTGCCTCTGCCTCCTCCTCCATCCCCACCACCTCCTCTCCTCCTCCACCCCCTCCATCTCCTCCACCCCTCCATCACCCCATCACCTCTATAATCTCCCCCTCAGCCTCTTCCCTCATCTTTTCCTCTCCACCCATCCCTCCTCCTACCAACATGTGCTTTACCAGGACCATCCTTTGTAGGATCGTAATCTAACGCATCCTCAATCTGAGGAGAAATCTCATCAAGTGTTGTAAACTTGGGGAATGGATGTTGTGAGTAATGTGTATGAAAATAATTTGTAATGCCTCCATTGGTTACCTCTAGAAGAAGATCTTGTGCAACTGGTACCGTATGCAAGATCTCATGTACAATAGTCTCATATGGAAGTCTATCCCCCACTGGCTCTCCTCATCAGGCATACACTACTAAGTTTTGGGGCATGTATTGCACTCATTTGTACTATCTAAGTACCAGTGTGATAATAAAGTGCTAAATAATGTAATACGAATGACCATTCAATTAGTGACTCTAAAAGAAGTAAGGCATCTAGTGAGTGTCTATATGCCACTCCTCATAGTCTAAATACAACTACCATACAACATCAGTAATATCATCTAGGATAAGATGCCAATACTCCAACTTTCTCAAGGGGGATGTTGGATAAAGCTAACATACATGTAGATATACGACATCTTTGAGTCTCTCTGTCAATCGACAATAGGATGTGTCATTGGGATATGCTCCCATGCTCAAATCTATAATACTAGAATCCTAACGATCATGCTCCTTGAGTGTTGGTACACAATCTCATTAAGCTCACAATATATGTGAGCTAATATATAGCTCCCCCAGGAAAATCAGCGAGGAGATTAGATCATGTCCTCATTGACATAGGACCAACCACACATGAAGCCATTCTTCCCCCTATCTGGCATCATGATGCCACCTATCAAAATAGCAATGAAAATAGGAAGGCACTCATTATGGGACACCATCTGGTCCTAGAAAAGGTATCACCTGGAAATGGTAGGATCTTGGAATAATTGACGCCCACCAGTCATCGCCACAGTAGCACCAGACTCATACTCCACTTGAGCTCCCATAACTAGAACTCGTAGAATGTTCCAGATATCTCTAGAGTCACAATCATCTCCCTAGTAGGTAAGTGGAAGGTGTTGTGCTCTAAGTATCATCTCTCAGCCAAAGCAGTCAACAACCCTTGATTTAACTGAATATTACGTAAATCCACAAGACACCAAAGACCACATCTCACAGCGATGCATTGCTCTACTATAGTAAGCTTCTTAGAAAGCTCCAAGACCTAGATAGGCCTTGGAATTTGAAATAACACAACACTTAACTGGGTTTGCAAATAATAAATTTACACTATGTCAGCATCGGTAAAAAAAAATTGAAGGCAAATTGGTTAAATAGGTCAAACAGAAAGCCTAAATTGGGAAAATTCTAAGTAAAAAGCTAAAAATGATCTTGCAACCCGGACACAATTCAGGATTTATAGGATGCAATCCTTTAACATGATACGATGCTTGGCAAATAGGATGCGAGGCAAGATTTACTAGATGCGATCCCAAAATGAGATGTGTAATACCCCAAAAATGGGCTATATGTTCATTAACCTCCTACATCGACAAATCGAACAAAATCAACATCGAAGTCCTAACCTAAGGCACATCTAAACATCATCGAATCATAATTGATTATCTTAAATTCTGCATCGGGGAATATTCCTAGTAATATTCCTAATCATCATAATTATCTTTAATTTTATAATTATTTGGCAATAAATCACATTTATCCTAAAGCTTGATTAATTGAATATTTTTATATTTAATTAATTAGATTTAATATCTTGCCATTTAATTGTGTAATTAAATTTAATTCTATTTATTATTAATTGTATTATTTAATTTTGACAATAAATCCAAATATCCTATGAATAATTGATTAAATTTTTATTTAATTAATTAAAGCAAGTTATCATTATTTAATAATATGGTTTTTAATAAAAATTTGATTAAATAATTGATTAACCCATAAATCAATTATTTTATTTTTAAAAGCAGTTAAGTTGGAAATAAATCACTTTATTATTAAATTAATTTATAAATAAAACATGCACAATCATAAAAGCAAACAACTATTAATTATCAATTAAAGCTAAACTCTATTTTGAGTTAAAGCTTAGCTTTTGCATGTTTTTGTGAGTTAATTATCCTTTATTTAAAAATAACTCAAAAATCAACCTGAGTTGTTTGAGTGATTTATGGCTTTTTTTCATGCACCTCCAAAGCCTTGGATTTCTATAAAAACAATGCTCAGCTCTTCATCTCTCAAATCTCTCAATCATCTCGCAAATTGCAAACTTACTCTACAGGAATCATAGCATATCAGATTTGGAGAATTTGCACAATTGGAGCTTGAAAGAATCAACTTGCGAATTCAAAGCTTTGTGAGATCAATTTCAATTGCATAGTTTTCATATCTTAGCATAGAATTTCATAGTTTTCATATCATTGTTAGAATCTTCATTGTTAGATCATTTAGCATTCATTTCATATCAGTTTTCAATAGCATTCATAGATTCATATCAGTTTTTATCATTCTTATTGCATAGAAAATATCAAAAATATAGATTAATTGCATTCAATTTCATATCCATCTTTTGCATTCAAATCCTTCATTTAGGTGTCGTCTAGGTCACTGATCTCGATTACAATCTGAGAACATTAATCTCGCACCTACTAGAAGGCAGTAAATCGCTTGGTTAGATTAGATTTCAATTTTGCATGATTTTGATTATCACTAACCTCTAATGTTTTACTGAGTGTTGTGTCTACAGATCAGGTACAATTTTCACACACACACCCCTTAGTATATTACTCCTCTTTTGCTTCTATTTTTCATGACTCTGTATATTACTCCCCCTTTGACATCAATGGAAAAGGGCACCATTTATTTTAAGCACCGGTACTACTCCTGAGGTAGAGTAGTTAACCTTCCACTAGTCCCAGAGGACTGATGCCTTTCCTTCTTTCTTCTAAGTAGAAACAGGGAAGGGAATGACTCCCAACTTCTCCCTGAGATACTCAAAAGTATCCTTAGGAAAGGGCTTTGTGAATATATCTGCCAACTGATCCTTAGTAGTCACATAGTCCAACTTGAATTCTTTTTCTACCACTTTCTCTTTTAGGAAGTGATACTTGATCTCAATGTGATTCATCTTTGCATGCATTATAGGGTTCTTTGACATAGTGATAGTGCTAGTGTTATCACAGTGAATAAAAATAGGATAATCAATCTGAATTCCAAAATCATTTATCATCTACTTGATCCAAACAATTGTAGAACAATTTAGGGTTGTTGCAACATACTCTACTTTTGCTATTGTATGAGAAATGCAATTTTTTTTCTTGCTTGTCCAAGTGACAAGTCTATCACCAAGAAACACAGCTCCTCCTGAAGTACTCTTTCTGTCATCAACACATCCTGCCCAATCTTCATCAATGTACACATGAAGCTCAACATTTTCTGAATTAGGATACCATAGACCATAAACTATAGTGCCCTGTAATTATCTGAATATTCTTTTTACTGCCATGAGGTGACTTTGTTTAGGTTCTGTTGCAAATCTTCCAACTATGCCAACTACATTTGAAATATCAGGTCTAATCTGAGTAAGATATATGAGTTTACCAATCATAGACTTATATAATGTTATATCTACTACTGGTGAGTCATCTTCTTTTGTAAGCTTGCATCCAGTGATCATAAGGGTTCCTACTAGCTTGCAATCATCCATCTTGAATTTCTTCAGTATCTCTTTCACATATTTTGACTGATTAATAAAAATTCCTTTTTCTGTCTGCTCCACATTTAGTCCCAAAAATTATTTGATAGGACCAATCATACTCATCTCAAACTCATTCTGCATTTCTTTGGCAAATTCAGCACTTAGTTTGTCATTACCTCCAAAGATAATGTCATCAACAAATATAGCTACAAGAAGCAAACCTTCAGATGTCTCTCTAATGAATAGATTACAATTTTCTGCTCCTTTCTTGAATCCAATCTTTGTTAAGTATCCATCTAATCTCTCATACCATGCTCTAGGGGCTTGCTTAAGTCCATAGAGGGCCTTCTTTAATCTGCATACCATATCAGGTATGTCTGATAAGGTGAATCCTTTCAGCTGCTCAATGTATACTTCTTCTTTCAAGTCTCCATTTAGGAATGTTGACTTGACATCCATCTGATAAACTTTGAAGTTTTTGATTGTAGCATAAGCTATAAACAACTTAATAGCTTCTAATCTACTCACAAGTGCAACTGTGTCTGAATAATCAATGCGTTTTCTTTGCTCATATCTTTTACATACTAATCTTGCTTTGTTTCTTACTACTATACCATCTTCATTCATCTTCTTTCTGAATATCCATTTTGTTCCAATCACATTATTATCACTAGGTCTTGGGACTAGTTCCCAAGTGTCATTCTTAACAATTTGATCAAGTTCTTCTTTCATAGCATCATGCTAATCTGAATCATTACATGCATCTTCAACACTTAAAGGTTCAATCTGAGATAGTAAACATACTGCTTCATTGCTAGCTAAGTTATTTGCTTGGGACCTTGTTAGAACTTTGGCACTCTGATCTCCAATGATGTCTATCTTGAAATGATTTCTTGATGTAAACTTTGGAACTTTAGGTGATGCTGACTTATCAGCCTTGGGAGTTTCTTCTTCACTTGTCTTAGGGTCATTGAATAACACATCAATACTGTCAAACATTTCTTCAATAATTGTCTCACTAGTAGAGGGTCTAGGTTCTTCCTCAATCAAGGGTGAGTAATCTTGATATCTTTCTTGAATCATAAACTTTTCATCAATCTTTACATGAGCACTTTCAATGATCTTCTTCAACCTTAAATTGAAACATCTATAAGCTTTACTTTTAGTAGAGTAACCAAGAAAAATACCTTCATCACTTCTTGCATCAAACTTTCCTACTGCTTCATCCCTCTTGATGTAGCACTTTCTTCCAAAGATCCCGAAGTACTTTACTGTGGGAACATTACCAAACCATAGCTCACATGGTGTTTTTTTAGTGCCTGGCTTCAATTGAATTCTATTGATGGTATAGACTATGGTATTGACCGCATCTCTCCAATAGGTGTGTGCAACTTTTCCTTCTATCATAATGGTGCGCACTATATCAAGAATGATCATATTCCTTCTCTCTGCCATTCCATTCTATTGAGGGGTTCTAGGTGCACTTAAATGTCTTTTTATGCCATGTTCTTCATAGTACTCATAGAATCTGTCAGAGGTGAATTCTCCTCCTCTATCTAATCTTAAACATTTTATCTTTAGTCCAGATTCATTCTCAACTTTAGCTTTGAATATTTTGAACTTCTCAAATGCTTCTGACTTATCTTTTAAGAATGCAACCCACATCATTCTAGTATAATCATCAAAAAAAAAAATGAAATACCTTTCACCATAGTATGATCTTGTTTGAGTTGGACCACATAGGTCAGTATGAATCAAATCCAACTTGTTCTTTGTTGAATTCTGCTTGCTCTTGAATGAATTCCTCACATGCTTTCCCATGACACATTCCCTGCATATAGTATCAACTGGCTTTGCTATGCTAGGTAGATCTCTAACTACTTTCACATTTCTTATCTTTACTATGTTATCAAAATTGATATGACATAGTCTCTTATGCCAAAACCAACTATCATCAACTTTAGCTAACAACTTGCTTCTGAATTGAGTTGAAACACATTACCTCTTGTCCTTGAGCCTGATGCAATCATAACACCATCCTTGTTGTTAATGATGCATTTGTCATCTTTGAACTCCAACTGATATCTTTTTCCAAGTAACTATCCAACACTGAGAAGGTTATGTTTCAAACCATCAACATAACGAACATCATCAATACTATTCTTTCCATCCAAAGTAATGGCTCCTTTACCAACTATTGGTTTAGGAGTGTTGTCTCCAAATCTAACCATACCTCCATTTTATTTGTCCAAATGAACAAACTTGCCTTTATCACATGTCATGTGATGTGAACAACCACTGTCTATAATCCAGTCTGTCCTTATGTCAGCTTGTGAAATCATTGCAAGCTCTTGATTTCCTTTATTCTCTTCATGAGCTATCTTATTATTCATTTTATCTACAATAACAATGAATCCAATTTCTTCTTCACCAGATTCATCATCTAATACTCCATCTCCAGCATAGTAGCATTCCTTAGAATACTTAGGCTTGTAATCCTTTTTAAACTTTATAGCTCTAGTAGGACACTTAGATGCAAAGTGACCAATCTTATTACATGAAAAGAACTTAAATGGTAATTGACCTTCATATTTTCCTTTTCCTTTCTTTTATCTTTTAGCAATCATAGCAATGAAATCCTCTAGAGTTTTCTCTTCATCATCATCATCAAAATTACCAGAAGTGTTTGTAGATTTCTTACCATGAAGTGTTGCTTTGAAGGCTGTTTCACTCTTTGGTTCTGACTTCAATCTTGAGATCTCAAAAGTGGAGAGTTTTCTAATCAAAGTCTCTCTCTTGAAGTTTGATGTAAGTTGCATGGTCTCATCAAGGATGTTGATCTTTCTTTCATATTCTGGAGTAAGAGTAGTCATCAATTTGTCCTTAATGTCCTCCTTTGAAATCTCTCCACCATTGTTTCTGATTCTAGCAACTGCTTCATTTATCCTTTGATTGTAAGCTTTGATGTTTTCCTCATGCAACATCTCTAATGCATTGTATCTTTTCTTCCATGTCTTTCTACGCACATCATTTGCTTGTTTGTCTCCTTCAAATATGTCTTCTAGGTGCTTCCATATTTTTTGGGCTATATCGACCTTTTTTATTTCTAAAAACTCTCCATCAGATAGGGCGCTGATAAGGGCTTCTTTAGCAATAGCATTATGATGAAACAATTCCTTTTTCCTATCAGTAACATCTTCTTGTGCAAGGCCTTCTAGGGTAGGTATCTTAATTGCTTTGATAGTCACATCAAAAACTTCAAAAGCAATGCACTGCAAATGAGTCACCATCTTGTTCTTCCAATCAAGATAATTCTCTCCATTGAACTTAAGATTTTCTTTCCTGAAGTACACCATCTAATCAACCTCAAGTTGTTAAACTTTCTCTCTGAGGCACTTGACTCTGATACCAATTGTTAGGAATAGTCCCAAGAGATAACTGAGAGGGGGGGGTGAATTAGTTATCTACAAGATTAAATTATTTATCCAATTAAGTATACTTAAACATAAATCATAAACACAATGAAAGAACACATGAACACAACACAATTTGGGACCTGTCTAATAAAATAAATGTAGACGCACGCTACACATTGTCGGCTCTACCAAAACAACTGGAACTTTCTCTGTAAGCTGAATTAACTCAAGCGCTCTTAACCAAACATCAATAACACTTATCCAAGCTTAAATTCAAGGGCACATACCCTCAAGATAGGCACAACTCCATAACCAATAAAATCTCTATCGACTCTTCTGAACAAACACAGGAAACTGCTACTGGCGAATAACGACTACATAACTTTACTTGCATTCATAATCAAACTATGCATCCATGAACTTAACATCACTAACATGTCTTCAACATATATCCAAGCATGCAAGGCTCCATGATAACTATACAGACAACCATACATAGAATACTACCTATAACTCTGTTAGGAACACTGCTGACACCAACTATTATATAACTATCTGTACTAACAGTTAACCTCTGCACCCATGATATCATGTTGATATCATGTCAATGCTACATATGTAGAAATATTATTGTATAAGACTTCCACGCATGCTACTTTCCATATGTTTTCATCAATGACAAACATACAGTCAGTACTAGCCTGCTGGCAAATCTCCAACAGATCCAACGGTTGAATTGAAAGTTATGCCCCCCGAAATATGACTATTTTTCTATCTCCTACAAATTCTTGTTTGGAAAATCCATTGGTTTGGAAGTGTATTTCACTCCAGCATGGGCTCCCTCTGTTTAATCATTTGCAAAACCATTTACATTCTCAGTGCAAGGTATTCTTTTAATTAATGTGTTGGTTCTAATCTTTAAACACTTCCTCCAATCTTCAGTCAACTACGCAGCCTATGCATTGATCTTCATGATATACATTTGGTCTTAAAACTATTGCTACTCCCTTCCAAACTACATTGTTTGGATCTCTTATGCTCTTATGTATAACTCAATACCTCCTGTTAAAAAGAAACACATCATTTCATATTGCACAATCATTACTTGTCATTTTCTCTAGTGCAATCACATTTTCTCCTTTTACAGACCCGTTCATTAAACTCTCTCATATCCATGTTAGAGGGAAAATTTATGATCCATTTACTGGATTCACACTTGTTGAGATATGCCCTTCATAACGAGATATTGACCAACGAACATTTCTATCCAATCATAACATTTCTGCAAATTGACCATATAACTGCAACTAGTTTTCAGAATGAGTTTTAAAAACTATCTAAATAACACTTTGCAAGCATGGGAACTGGAAAACCCTCTCATTTCCAGTGTCTAAACATAGTCGCCAAATGGATTGGCTTGAAAACATTAGGGCCAAAAGATAATACCACTCAAAGTAAGCAATTTCATTATATTCTGCAACTATCTGAATTCAGACTTGTGCAAACCCTGCCAAACGTGCATCTTGGAAAGTCATCATATCACCACTTGAAGCTCTGTCACTTGGTGAAATGACTCATTCATCCACATCAAATACACATGAAAAAGGGCTTTTCCATATTCATCCTCAGGTGAAAGATGAAAATAATCAAACTTAGCAATTAAGAAAAATAGTGCAAGTGCAAAATGTTGAAACAAAATAAACTTCATCCAAATAGGCCATTGCAAGATTAATAAGACAAGCTTTGAGACCTCACCATCGAATCAAGTAGTACACTTACATACCATGAGAATGAATCCATGATCGATTCTTGAGAACAAACTTCAGACAAAAATTTATTACTCTTGAAAGTGACCATTCTGTAAACTTCATTTTGTTCAACACTGTTAATCTGCACAAACTGTCTTTGATTTTGAATTTCTAAACCCCTCAAGAATGACCATCAAAGTCTGAAACTCTGGAACTCAACTCACTTTCATATATGGATTATGAACCATCAATTAACTAGCTTTGATAATCAACTGATCAATTGGGATTAATCTACAAAGTCAGCTCTTTACAACTTTTCTAAATTTAAACATAGTAAAAATGCAGAAATCTGATTTGGAATTGGCCTGGGAAAGTGGCTAAATGGGCACATGGGGGGCTAAAAATTGGAAAGATGACTCACTCTCACACCTACAGTATGATGAAACAACTGGCATGCTATGAAAAATCACTGGGCAAAAGATGCAGACCTCCAAAGTGGGCTACTTTATACAATTTTGGACAAACAAAATGCAAAATTCTAGGAACACCTCCAAAAGCCTATTCCCTAAACATGCCAGAACTCAAAAAAGAAATCTCAAACACACTACACATGTCAAATGAAAGAAAATGAACACCCTACCCCAATGATTCATCATGAAAAACAACATGCCACATTTTCTATGCACCTCAAACTAAACATCTTTTATGATTTTCAAAGGACTAATTCCAACACTTTGACAATTTTTTGCCAAAAATATAGACTAAATTTTTTAGGTCCAGCAGTGGCTCTGATTGGGGATGCATGCCCCATGTGGGCATATAAAGGATCCAGAATCTTTGGTATAGTAGACCAACCAAAGAGAAATCAGCTTTTAACATTCTTATTACTTCTTACTACTCCAAACCTTGAACTTCTCAAAAACTTGGCCCCTTATTGAAAACAACAACACCACTATACAAAATATACAAAATATACATAAGAAGCTTCAAAATGCCAAAGGAACTTCAACCTTTACCTCTGTCAAAAACTTGGTTTCTTCTTTGAAACTCAACCAGCAATCTAAAACTACCTCTAAACTCATGATGATAAAAAATAGCATGGAACATAGGCTGCACAATACCTTCAAATATGCAATCACCTATGCCTTCTCTCTTATGTCCCCCCAAAAATTCATTATCTGGAAAAAAAACATCATCGAAATCATCATACATTAAAGAATATAAAAGGGGACAAACAACTAGTATCTTTTCTTCTTGGCTGCAAACATCTGGCTCATCTTTAATCATGCTTGCATATCAAAAGAGAAGCAACTATACTCACACTCATTTAAATCGGCCAAGGAATTTGAAACATCCTCATGCATCAAACCAATCAGATTAGACAAATTTGATTTCTCTTGATAAACCACATTTTTATCCTCATAAGGATGATTCACACAATCAATACCATAAATTAATTCATCTTCATTGCATTCAATGCCTGGTGGTAGAAGAATCAAGCTGTCAATATGTAATGCACTCTCATCAAATGTACAATTCTAACCTTGCATTACATTTTCTCCAACTGACTTCATTGGAGCTAGAAGTTCAGACTCAGCCGTACCACTGATATCACAATCTGAAAATGAGTTACCATCAGCAAATTTATTTTCCTGGGCACATTCTTCAAACAATGGGTTAGAAACTACATGGAAATGTTTCTCATAAACATTAAAACAAAGTGCCAGTTGGTTCATATCAATGTCTTCATCAAATAACACATTGGTAACTTCACAAGACATGTAATCATATTCATCTTCACATACACTTTTAGCAGAGAGAGAAAAATCAGAATCAGAATCAGAACATGATTCACCACTATTGTTGTCATCACATGAAAAATCAGCATTATACTCAACCAAATCATTTTCACAAGTACTAGATAATGAACTTCCCCATTTGTCTTCAATCTTCATGACTTTACATTCAAATTCATTATTACTTAAAAACATAGAAGACTGAAAAGGAAAATCATTTGCAGCATGAGAGAAACCCTATGATAGGTCATTAGAAACTAGTTCATTCTCAGCCTGATCCATGCTTCCACAATCCCGTTGTTTCAATTGCAGCAATAATGACAAATGTTCTTCATCCATGGACTCACAAAAATCACTATTTCTCTCAGCATTTAAATCATCATTAGTAACCAGGAAATCATTTTCATGGTTACAATCACAATAAGTATGCAAAGGGAAAGATGTACATTCAATAATCCAGAAAATTTCATTACCTTCATTGGCTGAAAAAGTTTACAGCTTTTCATTAACAACATCTCTAGCAGCGACATTCATTCCACTTTCACATACAACACTTTGATCAATTCAATTAATACAGGAATGAAAGCATTGATGTTTCTCACCTTTTTCTTGATTGTTCACTTCATTCTGAAAATACAAACCAGTAGAGGTACGCCTTCTTATAACTCCATATTTCAGATTGCACTCAATATCCATTGCAAATTCAAAAGCCTGATACAGACTTTGTGGTTGTTTATCCCTCAATAGGAAACCCATCTTTTTTCCCAAAGCACCCAAATAAACAACTAAACATATCTGATCATGGGGCCTACAAATCTCAGGGATATCCATCAATGTTTTAGCAAATCTATTATTAAACCTTGGGATCAATTCATCTTGTTGAATCTGAATTTCCATTAATCTATCCACCAACAATTTTACATCTACCCACCCATCAAATTGTTCAATGAAGGATGAACTCAACTCTTCCCATGAAGAAATTGAAGCTGCTGGCAGGAATGAGAACCATTCTCTTTCATCTCCTTTTAGAGTCTGTATAGACAACCTCATCCATAGATCCTCATGACACACATCAAAATCATACATCACATCAGCAAAGACTTGAACATGCTTCCTTGTTGATTGAGACTGGCTCCTATTAAACTTTGGTAAATGTCCTCTGATTCCATCAGGGATTTCATTAGGGAAACCAGGTATGCCATCATAACAAAATGGCACATATCCTTTGACAAAAGAACACTTATGAATATCCATTATTGGTTGCAATTTTACATATACACTTGAAATTCTTCAAAACCAGTAATAGGAAAATACTTGTAGTTAATTTTCTCTTATCACTGGACTTCTAATCCGACATACTTCACACTTATGACTTAACTCACAATTCAATCCAGAAGTATGTAATTCTACACTCATATGTCATTTCTTTTAATGACTAAATCACTTAATAAGGACCATATAAACACATTAAAATATTGAATGGAGAATACCTGTAAGCCCTTGCTGCATGTTGTTGTTCTCTTCACATCTGACTGAAATCTAAAACAAAGCTTCACATCTTAGGTTCGTTCTAACACAGAGTCGCCATCTCCTTCCAGAGGACAAAAATTTATTCACTTCCTTGAAACACCAATAGATTCTAGGCATTCCTCACAGCAAAGTTACATATATTTTTAAATTTTTACAACAACAAATTCCAGGTAATACATTCAAATCTGAAAACAAATTTCAGATTTATAACATTTATGAGACTCTTCCCCAAACCAAATACATCAAGACTCTAGGATTGTCCCCAGTAGAGTTGCCAATCTGTTAGCACTTTTTCATGTAGAATCACTATATAGCTATTAAGCTTGACTCTTAGACTCCCAATTCTAGATTCTTACAAGGAAAAGGCTAATTAATAAGGATTTAATCCTTCTACTCTTTGGTCTCCACAGACCAAGGCGGGTGTACCTAAAACATACTAAATCTACATACATAAACACTCTCTCACTAAAACCCCTTATGCAGATATGAAAATCAGTGGATAGCAGCAACAAGGATATTTACCCTTCTTCTCTTCAAACCCAGAGCCTCAGGCAGGCTAACCTATCAGATTCACTTCTACAAGGAATCACCAAAAGTATTTGCACTATTCAATGCAATATACAAACATTAATGCTCTTGAAACTGGAAATAGAAAATGATTTGAATTAATGATTGATGAAGAAAAACTACCAGTTAAGCAAAGACCAATGCCTTATCCATTGGGCAACAGAGACATGCAAATGTGTATATCCAAAAAACCCTAACTCCACACTCAAAAACCCGAATGAAATGCCTTGAAGACCATTCTTCTCATTTCAATACCTGGACATCAAATTCATATGCAAACCTAGAATTCTCAGAATCTGAAATCAAGACTTACTCTCTCCTTGAAAGAAACTCAAATTCAAACTCACATATACCTTATAACTGGTATATTAACATGCCTTACAAGTTAATACACAAGAATTAAGACAATACATACAAAGACATCAAACAAGAACTGAACAAGGATTCCATCGTTTTCATTAAAATTCATCTGAAACTATACATTGCAAGACCATGAACACAAAATAAGACACCCAAGCCTAAAAGCTGCCCCAGCAGCATAAATTTTCAACATCCTTTACAAATGAAAGAAAAACTAGAGATATAGCAAAAGAGGGTCAGTTACAAAGAACTGACAACTATCCACTCAACACCAAAATATCTCCAATATTCCTCTCATCTGATCTACAACTGATTCTCTCCAACTGATCCACTTTTTGCAATCATTTTCCTAACAGACTTGATTTTGATTCTGATCTCAAAATTCAAACCCATACTACTCTTTCCCATCGCTCTGAAACTGAAAATCATGATTGCCATCAGATTCCTTGTCTTTTCTCATTTCTGAAAACATATAACACTCCTATATTCAGGTAAAAAATGAACTTTCAGGCATTAAATCTCTGATCGGGTTCTTCATTTAAATTTTTGAATTTTTCTTTAATGTCTCGACTATATCATTTTTTAAATTCTTTTGAAATCTGCACTTTTTAATCATTTTGCACTTTCTGCCATAGAAGCCACCAGGAAGTGCCACTTGTCACCACTTGATTTGCTGCTCGAAATTGACCCTAGCTTAACCACCTCATTGGGAGAACCGGCGACTGCACACATTCTCCAAATCTCTGAATCCATTCCTTAACCATGGTTACCTCTGGCAATCACACAAATAGGCCATTCTCAGAATCTCATAATCAAACTTTAACAGCGGGTTAAATCTGGAGAATGGGCGACTGCTCATTCTCTAAATCTCTAAATGTCATCTTCTTAACCGCTGGCATCTAGAGATTGGGTGACTAACTCATTCTTTGAATCTCTGAATGATTTTTACTAATTGTTAGGGATTTGGAGATTGGGTGACCAAGCATTCTCTGAATCTCTGAATGTCAGTAACTTAACTGCTAGGACTTGGAGATTTAGAGACTAAGGCATTCTCCAGTTTACTAACCGCGAGCTCATTTGGAGATTCAGAGACTAGCCGCCACATGTCCACTTCACTGCCAACTCAACCACCCACTTTCTACAAAATTTAATTACCTATGGACCCCCTGGAATGAATCCCAAGGTGCCTCCGAGAGCTCGCGTGCAGAGAGCCTCCACTCTTCATTCTACCTTCAATGTGCACGGACTTACTTATAAACATCTTATAGTGCATTTTTCAGGATGAATGTGGGATTATTGTTTTGAGAGTTTTTAAATTTATTTAGTATTTTACCTCAAAATAATGGGGCCCACCATTATTTCGAAACCTCTAGTCAATGAGCCCACCATAAGCCTCTTGGCTTCTTACTTACAACATAATATGACCGATGGAGTATTTAAATACTTCGAAAATCCCAAACATAGGCAATGTGGGATATATGCTTTTTGTGACTACTATGGGTAGTTTAGATAGTGTTGCACTTAGTCACTTGTATCTCACAAACCAAGATTAATTTGGAAAATCTCTCCGGTGAGAATCTCAAGAATTAGATTTATCATAACATATTCAAAACTAAGAACGATCCAACGGTTTAATTGAAAGTTATGCCTCCCGCAATATGACTATTTTTTTGTCTCCTACAAATTCGTGTTTGCAAAATCCATTGGTTTGGAAGTGTATTTCTCTCCAGCATGGACTCCCTCTATTTAATCATTTTCAAAACCATTTACATTCTCAATGCAAGCTATTCTTTTAATTAATGTGTTGGTTCTAATCTTTGAACACTTCCTCCAATCTTCAATCAATTACGCAGCCTATGCATTGATCTTCATGATATACATTTGGTCTTAAAATTGTTGCTACTCCCTTCCAAACAACATTGTGTTGGGTCTCTTATGCTCTTATGTATAACTCAATACCTCCTTTTAAAAAGAAACACATCATTTCATATTGCACAATCATTACTTGTCATTTTCTCCAGTGCAATCAAATTTTCTCCTTTTATAGACCCGTTCATTAAACTCTCTCATATCCATGTTAGAGGAAAAAGTTGTGATCCATTTATTGGATTCACGCTTGTTGAGATATGCCCTTCATAACGAGATATTGATCAATGAACATTTATATCCAACCATAACATTTCTGCAAATTGACCGTATAACTACAACTAGTTTCCGGAATGAGTTTTAAAACTATCTAAATAACACTTTGCAAGCATGGAAACTGGAAAACTCTCTCATTTCCAGCATCTGAACATAATTGCCAACTGGATTGGCTTGAAAACATTAGGGCCAAAAGATAATACCACTCAAAGTAAGCAATTTCATTATATTTTGCAACTATCTGAATTCAGACTTGTGCAAACCCTGCCAAAGGTGCCCCTTGGAAAGTTGTCATATCACCACTTGAAGCTTTGTCACTTGGCGAAATGACTCATTCATCCACATTGAATACACATGCAAAAGGGCTTTGCCAGATTCATCCTCAGGTGCAAGATGAAAATAATCAAACTTAGCAATTCAGAAAAATAGTGCAAGTGCAAAATGTTGAAACAACATAAACTTCATCCAGATAGGCCATTGCAAGGTTACCAAGACAAGCTCTGAGACCTCACCATCAAATCAAGTAGTACACTTACATGCCATGAGAATGAATCCATGATCGGTTCTTGAGAACAAACTTCAGACAAAAAGTTATTACTCTATGAAAGTGACCATTCTATAAACTTCATTTTGTTCAACACTATCAATCTGCACAAACTGTCTTTGATTTTGAATTTGTAAACCCCTTAAGAATGACCATTAGAGTCTGAAACTCTGGAACCTGACTCAATTTCATATATGGATTATGAACAATCAATTAACCAGCTCTGATAATCAACTGATCAATTGGGATTAATCTGCAAAGTCAGCTCTTTACAACTTTTCTAAATTTAAACACAGTAAAAATGTAGAAATCTGATTTGGAATTGGCCTAGGAAAGTGGCTAAACGGGCACATGGGGGGCTAAAAACTAGCAAGATGACTCACTCTCACACCTACAATATGATGCAACAATTGGCATGCTATGAGCAATTACTGGGAAAAAGATGCAGACCTCCAAAGTGGGCTACTTTATACAATTCTGGACAAACACAAAATGCAAAATTCTGGGAACACCTCCAAAAGCCTACTCCCTAAACATGCCAGAACTGAAAAAATAAAGCTCAAACCCACTACAAATTACAAATGAAAGACAATTAGCACCCTACCCCAATGATTCATCATGAAAAACAATAGGCCACATTTTCCATGCACCTCAAACTAAGCATCTTTAATGATTTTCAAAGGACTAATTCCAACACTTAGACAATTTTTTGCAATATGGATTCAAAAATATAGACTAAATTTTTGAGCTCCAACATACCTTTCACTAAGAATATAATGTATATTTTTGTTAACATGATATCTCCTTACTTTTTGAAGTAGGTATTCTCCTTCTCTTCCTTATCATGTCTAGTAGACAACTAGGATAAGGAGGGGGGCATATATAGGGTCTCCCTTATGCTGCATTTTTCAATTTTAAATATGTTAAATCTTTCTAAGGTAACTCACATAAGTTTCTAAATCCTGAAGAGACACGCATTTTTAAATTTTCAATATGTTAAATCCTCTGAAGGTAACACACATAAGTTGCTAAATCCTGAAAAGACGTGCATTTTTCAATTTTCAATATGCTAAATCCTCTGAAGGTAATGCACATAAGTTGCTAAATCCTGAAGGGACACACATTTTATATTCCATGGTGATACAAGAAGGTGGATATGTGGGTATTCCAAAAGCTGTAAGAAGATGCATTACAATTGCAAAGCATAATTTTTGGGTGAACTATCAGGTTTTTCTATTTGTTGGGCTCTCCCTCCATGGTGATTCACGATAAGGTGGGCATCTTACTGGGTGAGGTAATCGCTTTCCCTTTCTCTCTTTTCACTTTCATGCTAGTAGGTGTGTGTGTGAATTTTGTACCTGATCTGTAGACACAACACTTCAGTAAAACATTAGAGGTTAGCAAAAATTGAAATCGTGCAATGAATTGAAAGCTAAACTAACCAGGCGATTTACTACCTTCTAATAGGTATGAGTATGATGTTCTCAGATTATATCAAGATCGGTGACCTTGACGACACCTAAATAAAAGATTTGAATGCAAAACTGATATTAAATACGAATACAATTAATCTTTTTTACTTTTTTTATTTTCTATGCAATGTTATGATGAAAATTGATATGAAATCTATGATATGTAAAAACTGATATGCTATGATATGCTAAATGATCTAACAAATAAAAACTAATATGATATGAAAAACTATGCAATATTGATCTCACAAAAGCTTGGATTCGCAAAGATGATTCTTCAGTCTCCAATTCGCTAGCGTGATTATGCAATTCTTGTGGATTTGAGAGATGATTTGTGAAGAGCTAAAGCCTTAATTTATAGAAATCTAGGGCTTTGAGGATGCATGAAAGAAAGCCATAAATCACTCAAATAACTCAGCTTGATTTTGAGTTATTTTTAAATAAAGATAATTTAATTCACAAAAACATGCAAATCATGCAAAAATAACTTTTTAACTCAAATTAGAAGTTTAGATCAACTTTAAAATTCAAAAATGATGTTGAGTTCCAAAAAGTTAATAACTTGCATTGATTTTCTGATTTGGAGTTTAACTACTCTTTGATTGTGCACATGGATAATTATGAATTAATAAATAAATAAAGTGATTTATTTTCAACTTAACTGATTTTGAAAAATAAAACAATTGATTTATGGGTTAATCAATTATTTTAATCAAACTTTTATTCAAAAATAATATCATCAAATATGACAACCTGCTTTAATTAATTAAATAAGAATTTAATCAATTAATGATAGGAATTTTGATTTATTGTCAAATTTAAATAATAATACTTAGGAATAAATACAATTAAATTCAATTAAATAATTAAGTGGCAGAATTAAATCAATTAATTAAATATTCATCATATTCAATTAATCAACTTTAGGATAAATGTGATTTATCGCCAAATAATCATTAAATTAAAGATAATTAAGATGATTAGGAATATTACTAGGAATATTCCCCGATGCAGAATTTGAGATAATCAATTAGGATTTGATGATGTTCAGATGTGCCTGAGGTTAGGACTTCGATGTCGATTTCATTCGATATGTTGATATAAGAGGTTAATGAACCTATAGCCCATTTTTGGGGTATTACATTTTGTCCCTCTTTGAATTACTGTGTGAAGCGCAGTGGTTCAAAGATAGTCTGTGTACGATAAAGATATGAAACTGATATGAAAGATATGATGATATTAGGTCTTGAATGACCAAATATAATGTTCACTATAGCAACGATGAACCAATGAAACAAAAGCATCAAAATGCCTGATTCCAAACCTTATGATTGCGAAGAAGTGAGTGACCGATTCCAAACTCGATTGTCCTTAGAAGAATTATGTAGGTATCACATCTGAACCCTTCAGTTACCAAAGAACCAAGGAAATAACATAATTGAACCGATAGTTGCAAAAACTGATACAATTTACAAGATTAAGAGAATACCAGATTGATATGGATCTCAATGAATCTGATATGCCCCGAGCGATGATTGATTTACCCCAAGCAATGAGGACTTTTGATGAATCAGTAACTAGACGTGGTTGTTATCTTGATTACTGAGGAAAGATATGATATCAATAAAGATATGATTATAGACTTTGAATGATATGCAATACCATGCCCCCTTCGGGATTAAAATTGAAATCTAATAAGAGAAGTCAGTGTTAATAGTTCAAAAGCATGTTAATTGATTTGAGAAGTGGTTGCACACGTTCGAGAACACATTTTGCATCATTTGGAGGTCCTGGAGACCAAGTTTGACTAGGTTTGACCATGAGTTGACCATGGTTGATGAAGTTGAAATTTTGATAGTTTGATGTAAGATAAACAGTTAGGTTGAATTCTGGATTTTTGTGATGATCGAAGGTCGAATATGCAAGCAGTAGACTGTCCTGGGTCCAAAAAATTTTAAATCATGATTTTGACATAGTAAATGATCTTAGATTTTGATTTTGATCTTGAAAATGGATTCAAAACGTTGAAATTAGCTAGGGGTGCAATTTTCATGGAAAATGGAGCACTTTTGAAAATTAGGTCAAAAGCTATATAAAGGTCGGAAGGGTCATTTTCAAATCATTTCAACCATTTGACTTTTGAGATCTTGTGGAGCCCTCTGAGCAAGAAAATGGTAGAACAACGAGAACAAAAGGTACCTGTGAGTTCGCATCGATTTGAGTGCAGTTAGAGACATGATAGACCTCGACAGTATGGACATCCGGTATGTGGACCTCTGTGCTCTACTGAAAATTCAAATTTTTCATGTTTTATAGCATTTTAGAAATTTTTTGTACGCATTTTGCTTTTTGAATTTCGCATGTTTGAAAACTCGTATGAGTCCCATCCCAGACTCGTACGACATTCCATTTGCATTTGCTTTGTCATTTCAGTCATAACCCAGTGTCTTATGAAGGGGACCTGTGTGTCATACAACATTTCATTGGGTCCCTGGAAACTCGTATGATACTAAATCTAGTGTCGTATGACCATGGATTGTCACATGGTCTATTTTGGAGTGTCGTACGACTTTTGGTGCCAACTGGATTGTCGTATGAAAAATAGTGAGCTTAAAATTGGATTTAGGGCCAAATTTTGACTTGTCTGATTTCTGATGTTGATAGCTGACCTCTTAACCTACCTTCTGAAGTACCCAACTATCCAATTTCTATACTATTAGCTTGTTATTAAACCCAATTTCTGATAGAATTCCCTATTTTTGTATGATATAGGTCACATATCTAGATGTTCATGTCCGACATTCATACCCGGTGACCTAGAGATTATGTGTCTTACTTCCTGACCCTATGAGGGTTCATCTTGCTGCATGTGGGTTTGAGTATTTCATCCATTTACCCGATATTAGGGTAAACCATGGCCTATTGACTGCACTTATCAAGAGATTCCACTCTGAGACATAAACATTTCATTTACCGACTGGAGAGATGACTATGACTTTAGAGGATATTTATAGGATACTACGCATTCCATTCCATAGCAGTCGACATCTTGAGTATGTGAGTTCTGGCCAGACTGGTCTTCATGCCTTTAGGCATCTATTTGGGGATGATACACAGTTGACAGGGTCCATTTCTTGGGAGACCCTTGTACAGAGATATGGTCAGATGCACCGTTTAGAGTGCATTATTGCTGGGATGATCGGGGAGCTCATCATGCCAGGCCATCAGCAAAATGGCTTTTTGATGGGATGGGCTCTGATGGTAGCCCTTCTTATGGCCACTCCCACTGAGCTTGCTTGGGGTTAGTGCCTATTGGCCCACATGTTTTCAGAGATGCATGAGGTCGTATATCAAGATTGCAAGAGCTTCACTTCTGGAGCTCTTGTATTACAGATATGGGCCTGGGAGCATATCCCAGTGTTGAGACCGGTTTTCCAGACACAGCGGCAGCCACAAGAGCTAGTGATATATATGTATGCTAGTTATGTCACACAAGTCTGCATGGGTCATACTGAGTATTTCAGATGATGTTTGGATGATATGACATTTGTGCATTAGAGACCCTACTTGCAGATAGAGGCATGGCCCACTGCGAGGGAGCAGTATAGCTTTCTTTTTCAGAGTCAGGTACTCATTGGTCATTCTCCCACCACTTTGGAGAGATTTTTGATTACCACAGTGTGGCATCATTATGGATGCAGACAGGATGTCCCACAAGAGTATACTACATATGCTCGCATTGTTCGTGAGATTGGGCTCGGATGGACATAGAGGCTCACTTATTCCCTATGTTTAGAGGAGTACAGTAGGATCATTGGTAGAGATTGGGACTACCATCCACAAGTAGTTGATGCAGGGGTCACAGATGGATACATTGCTTGGCTTGCAGACCACCCCATTCACAGATTCTCAGATCCCACTGAGTTGATACCCTCCATGGAGGAGGTGATGGATGTTACAGGTGCTCCCATGATATAGGGTCTGAGACCTCAGACAGTGCATCCTACACCACCCAGACAGAGAGTGACGGCTCCACTTTAGAGACCATCAGGACATATGAGACCCCCTCATCCTTCTACTTCTTCAGCAAGTACATCCATAGGTGCACAGAGATAGACCAGGGGTGAGAGTGGTACCTTGGGCGGGGTTGGTTCTATAGATGATGTCATAGCAGCTGAGCAGTTTGTAGGTGGTGATGTAGATCCCTTATAGGAAGATACAACATTTGATCTAGGAGCTGAGGTTAGACGACGTAAGGCGCATAGAGAAGATACCATTGAGTAGTAGCTAGAGTAGCTAGCATAGGACATAAACATGCCAGCAGCTGAGG
This sequence comes from Chamaecyparis obtusa, assembly GCA_027943335.1. Taxonomy (NCBI): domain Eukaryota; kingdom Viridiplantae; phylum Streptophyta; class Pinopsida; order Cupressales; family Cupressaceae; genus Chamaecyparis; species Chamaecyparis obtusa. The sequence goes on along the minus strand of BSBK01000184.1, from coordinate 103,469 downwards.
CAGATCCTACTATTCCTCTCACTTCATCAGAGACTATCAGATGTCTCAGAGCTCAGGTTTGGGACCTGAAGGTACAGAGTGCTAGGTGGGAGGAGAGGTATCTAGAGGCAGATAGGTAGCACATAGAGCTTCATGCAGAGTTTCACTCAGAGGTTCAAAGATTAGAGATAGAGGTGACCCATCAGACCTCTCAGGCTTCATATTATGTCTCTACATACTATGCTATTGTCCCTGCTGCGCAGAGAGTACCTACTTATTCAAATTATATGGCAGCCTCAAAGGGAGCTAGGGCACCGAGAGTAGAGACTATACCAGATGCACCACCCCCTCCTCCACCAGATACTGAGGAGCATGCCGATAGTTGATTCCTATTCTTATGTTTTGATATACTCTATTCTTTTTTATCACTGATATACTGTTCTGACTCTGATAGCTCTCAGGAGCTCATTCTTTTGTACACTGTGCTAGTAGTGCACCCCTGACACATTTTGAGTTTATGATATATATGAGATCGATGTTTTTGGTTGTGACTTCATTTGTACTTGTCATGTTTTGATTTATGATGATATCATGTGATGTTTATGCTATGAGTAGTGTAGAATGTATGTATGGATCAATGCAATGCAATGATTTCTTTCATATGTATGGATGTTATGCAAATGTAATGGATTATGAAAAGATGTATGTATGATTTATGCTTATGAACTAGATGTAATGCAACAAATGGTAATGATATGGGATGTAAATGTAGCGATACACATGATATGTTTTTGCAGGTTGATGAAGACAAGTACTCAGTCTTATGTCAAAAGGATGTTTAACCCAGGAGAATTACTGCTTATGGTTCGGTGAAGAGACCTTCGAGTGAGACTCAGCTCTTGTTAGATGTGAAGAAATGATATGAAGATTTGTTTAAGCTTTGAAATGTTTCCAAACATTTGTGAGATCATGCAGACATGCAAAAATGCAAAGAGACATGCAGAATGAAATGCAACCTAAGACCTAGGACCTAGTCACTTGATCATGTGTCGATTTGTTATCATCATTGAACTTTTAGGTAACCAGATAAATCAATACAATGCCCACTAGCTATGAAACCATAGACATATGAATATCGATTTGTATGTGCAAGAATCAATACAACACCCACTGGTCAACAACCATGGATATATGAATATTGATTTTGTTTTCGGAATGTCAGATTAGATATAAGCACCAAGGCACAAGCGCCAGGATGACCTGAATATCATGTCCATTTTGATATAGTAATTTGTATAAGCATCAAAACATAAATGTCATGATGACCTGAATACACCTTGCATGACAAACACATCAAACAATCAAGAGATTATTCTAAATCCAATGTGAATTACCCGTAGTGACCCTTTATCATTCACATCCTTAGGTAAGATCGCGTTTCACAGTAAGAGAAAGAACTCACTCAAAAGGACAATATTTAGATCAAACTTCCTTGAATTTTCTAGGTATTAATGGTCAAGGTACGCATGGCCATCCAATTCAAGATAGAGGCTCTTACATTCGGACACCATTACAATCCAAAATTTCCAAAGTTGTTAGATTTTCACATACAAGCAGAAGACAAAGAAAAGATTATGCCCCCAGTCATCACTCTCTAAATCCTGTAAAGGACATCATCGAAGAGCTTGTGGGAACATAGTAATGCAAAAATCTCAATGTGAATCAGTAAGCATACAAGGAGATAAAAGCATGTAAAAAGCATAGATTATTTTCAGTTTGAGTTTGATGTTTGATTGTGTTGTTGTAGATGCAAAATCCTTTCTAGAGACAAGACTGACTCACTCACTCACATGAAGCTTCAAAGGACTTTGACTGGATATGATACATCTAAGATATATTGGAGACCATAGGATTTGACATTGATTGCCACCAAGTGTTAAGAATTGATAGGATACAGATGCTGGAGCTGATTGGTGTACAGACCGACTTATTAAAAACTAGAAATGCAGAAACAAACCGGGAGATATGTACAAACTAAAGCAAGACTAAAAGCTAGGAAAGACCAAGATTGCACTAATAGATGGAGCATTTTGAAACAAGTGGCACCCATTTTCTGAGTTTTCACCATCTTGGTAGAGATTCTATTTTTGCTACCAAGGTGCCTGTTTCCAGGTTTTCACCAAGGCACTTTTTCTTTTCTCATTTTTTTGTATTTTTCATTTTTTCAATTTTTTTGAATTTTTGATATTTTTTTTACTTTTTTTGTGAATCATCAAGGTGCCTATTGCTAGGTTTTCACCAAGATGTTCATTTTTTCAGGACTTTTTCAAAATTTTAAGATTTTTTTTTCAAGACATTTTACCATAAACTGAATGCCTAAGGCATAAAATTTCTTCAGATGGAGAACGTTGATTGGTTCTCAGAGCTGTTCTCCTTCAGTTGTTGATAGTTGATAGGCACCAGAGCCAAAAGTAGCAGTGATTACTAAGGGAGCCAGCCAGTTGGGTTCAAACTTCCCCTTGCGTTTTCGATGTGATTGATTTTTAGAATTCTCTCTCAAGACTAGATCACCAACCTGAAATTCTCTGTGTCTGACTTTCTTGTTGTAACCTCTAGACATTCTCTTTTGATATACTCTGAGATGATCATACACTACTTGTCTGCACTCATCTAGTAGTTCAAGTTCTTGCAACCTAGACACTTTGTAGTCATCATCAAGTACTAGACCATGCATTTTGATTCTTAGTGATGGGATTTCAACCTCAATAGGCAGTACCACTTCAGACCCATAAACTAAAGCAAAAGGAGTAGCCCCAGTAGGTGTTCTAATACTTGTTCTGTAGGCCCAGAGAGCTAGATTGATTATGAGATGCTAGTCTCTTCCTATTTTATTAACAGTTCGATGCAAGATTTTCAATAGATTCTTATTAGATGCCTCTTCTTGTCCATTCCCTTGAGGATAGTAGATAGAAGACCAATGTTGTGTGATCTTGAATTTGGCACATAGATCATCTAGGTCTTTATTCTTGAATTGTCCACTGTTATCTATGATTATGGAAAGAGGTATCCCATATCTGCATATGATATAGTTCAATATGAACATAGATATTTTCTTTCCAGTTGCTTGTGTCAAAGGGACTGCTTCTACCCATTTTGTAAAATAATTTGTAGTTGTGATTATATGGGTATGTCCATTAGAAGAATGAGGATGAATCATCTCGATAAGATCAAATGCCCATTGATGGAAAGGCCATTGTGTTGTAAAGGGGATTAGATCTCTCCTTGGAGCATGAATTAGGTTGCCATGTACTTGACACTTTTGACAATTCTTAGCAAATTTGATAGCCTCTTTCTCCATCTTAGGCCAATAGTACCTAGCCCTAATAATTTTTTGAGCTAGTGTTAAACCATTCAAGTGTGACCCACAAATACCATCATGGACTTCCTCTAATGTACATTGAGACTCTTCCCGTTCTAAACATCTAAGTAGTGTACCATCTAGACCTCGTTTGTACAGATCGTGACCAATGATGACATATCGGGAGGCATTACGGATAAGGTATCTCTTTTCATGGTGGTTGAAGTTATTGAGAATGATTTGGTCTTGGAGATAGGAAAATAGGTTTTTGTATCTGGTGAATCATGACCTACAATAGTGCAAATCATGTGGGTTCCAGGGGAATCATATGCAGGATAGGATAGTGCTTCCACCAGGAACTCGTAGCGTAGCTCATGTTCGGGCTGCTGTAAGAGAGTAGATAATGTTGCCATTGCATCGGCAGCCTTGTTCTTCATTCTAGGAATTTGCTCAAATGTGTTAGATATGAAATACTTCTTCAGATCATCTACCATTCTCTTGTAAGGAATGAGCTTTTCATCTTTGGTTTGGTACACATTATTGACTTGATGAATAACAAGTTGAGAGTCTCCATGAATGTGTAGCTCTGTCACTCTCCATTCAATTGCTATTTTCATACCATTCAAAAGGGCTTTATATTCAGTAATATTGTTTGTGCAAGGAAACTTTAATCTGAATGCTTTTGGGATTGAGTATCGTTGAGGAGTTATGAACAATATCCCTACTCCAGATCCATTCTGTGTATAGGAGCCATCAAAGAATAATTGCCATTCTCTAGAAGAAAGATGCATGATAGAGGAATCTGAAAATTCCATTTGTAGTGGTGTGTCATCAAACAATGGGGCTTCAGCCAATTGATCAGTAATGACATGTCCTTTTATAGCTTTTCTCTCAACATACTCAATGTTAAATTCACTCAATAGCATGACCCATTTAGCTAATCTACCTGTGAGGGAAGCTTTTCTTAGTAGGTACTTTAGTGGATCAATATTGGCTACCAATTGAGTGGTATGAGCTAACATGTAGTGTCTCAGTTTCTATGATGCAAAGATCACAGCTAGACAAGCTTTCTCAATCATTGAATATTTCTTCTCATATGCAACCAATGTTCTACTGATATAGTATATAGCTCTTTCCTTTTTGTCTTCATCCCGTTGTGCTAGCAATGCCCCCAGTGATGTATCTGTAGCGGAGACATATAAGATCAATGGCTTCCCATGAATAGGAGGCATCAAGATAGGAGGATTGGATAGATACTTCTTGATATGATTGAAGTTCTATTCACATTCTATGTTCCATGCAAAGGTCACACCTTTATGTAATGTTTTTGTAAATGGCTGTGATATATCCACTAGCTGTGATATGAATCTTCTGATAGATTGAACTCTTCCTTGCAATGTCCTCATCTGACTGATATTCTTAGGAGGTTGCATCTCCATTATAGCCTTTACTTTAGCTGGATCAACCTCAATGCCCTTCTTTGAAATGATGTATCCTAAGAGCTTTCCAGAAGTGACACCGAAAGCACACTTCTTAAGATTTAGTCAGAGACCAAACTTTTCCATTTTGTCTAGGATCATGCTCAAGTCCGTTAGATGTTCAGTTCTGATCATAGATTTTGCTAATGTGTCATCAACATAATCTTCCATGGGTCGATGCATCATGTCATGGAAAATAGATGTCATTGCTCTTTGATATGTAGCACCAGTATTTTTAAGCCCAAATGGCATGACATTCCAACAGAAGGTACCCCATGCACATGTGAAAGCAGTTTTCTCTTGATCCTCTGGAGCAATTTTTATTTGGTTATATCCAGAGAAACCATCCATTAAGGAATACATCTCGAAACCCGCAGTCATGTCCACTATCATATCAATGTTAGGTAGTGGAAAATCATCCTTAGGGCACTCTCTATTCACATCTCTAAAGTGTGTGCACACTCTGATTGAACCATCTAGTTTAGAAATAGGTACAATATTAGAGATCCACTCTACATAGTTAATAACTTGGATGAATCTAGCTTGTAGGAGCTTCTCTAATTCAGCTTTTACCAAGAGTGCAACATGAGGATGCATCTTTCACAATTTTTGCTTGACAGGTTTTACATTAGGAGCTATAGATAAATGGTGCATGATAAGATTAGGATCCAATCCTAGCATATTTGAATATTTCCATGCAAAGTTGATCTTCTTCTTTGTTAGGAATGTTGTAAATTTTTTCTTCTCTTCCTCTGATAATGATTGTGCTACATGTACCAATTGTGGTTCCTCTGTTGTACCCAAATTGATGGATTGAGTGGGCTCAATTAGAACTGGAGATCTGTCCTATAAATGACTCAGAAGGACATCAAATATCTCATCCTTAGGTGCCTTAGAGAGGTTTTCACCTTCAGATACATCTTTTATTTTTACTTTTGTAGGATCTGAGACTGCCACAAAGTGGTTTTCACCCTCAAAACTCTTTTTCATTTTCTTTTTATTCTTATTTTTTTTACTGAGATATTTGATGTCCGACTCAGTCATGCTGACCCTTGGTTCACTGATGGAAGTCCTCATAGGCTCAACTGCATTTAGGTAGCAAGCAAGGGCATAGTCATTCAGGAAGGTATAAATACCATGGCTCAAATTTGTGGAGGTTTGATCAATAAGGTCTAGATATTGGATAGTCAAAGTAGGGAAAGATTAGGAGATAGTGTTTACGGATACGGATATGTCATCATTGGTCCTAACCCGATGCTCAAGTTCAAAGGTGATATTAAAACTTAAGGCATTCAATTCGTGAATAGGCTCAATGTCATCATGGGAGTCCAATTCAACCATAGGTGGATCAGACTCGATAAGTTCATCATTTCGTTCTAGAATTACATTGGGTTGGGGTGCATATTGGTGAATAACATCAACATGTTTCTATATGATAAGCTCATCTAGTTCTGGAATGATTCCCCATTCATAGTCATTAGATTTATCTTCTTATTCAGGATCTCTAGGAAATCTTAGAACATGAGTAAAGTCAGGGTGAATACCCCAAGAAGGGTTACCCTCAAATTCAGATTTTTATTCATACTCATGGGAATCTATCTTAGAATAACTACCACCTTCTTCTACTTGATGGTTTTCGAGATTAGCTAGTTCTTGTGTTGCAACTATCTCTTGATTGATAGTAGGTTCTTGTGTTTCTACTAGATTAATTCTTTTGATTGGATCATTTTTATCATCAAGAAGGTCTTTGATCTCCTTAGGAAATTTTTCATAGGGGATGAGTTTTGAGCTTTCTGAATCACTATCTGATGGTTTTGTCTCTTCTTTCTCAAGAAGAGGTTCTCCTAGTGTGATCTGCTCTATGACATGAGAACAATTACCTTTGAGGTGATAGGGTTTCTTTTTAAAGCCTAAGCCAACTTTGTCTTTATTTTCTCTACCAATATGTGGGAGAGGTGCCACAAGACCTTTTCCTCTGACTCCTAGAGGTCCTTGACCTAGATATCCCATCTTAGCTATCAATTTATTTCCTGGACCGTATGACTTAGAAGGGATCTGTGGTGATGTAGAGTCACTAGTTTGAACATTGTGGGATTCAGGTTCATCTTTGTATAGCCATGATAAAACAGCTTCATCCTCTTCAAACTCTTGCTTGGATACTTGTTCTACCACAAAATTCTTTTTATATACTTCAAGAGGTTCCTTAGGTTCGGGCTTGGACTATTTCAAAGATTTTCCATAAGACTTAGGTGAGGTAGGGAGAGATGTCAAAGATAAAACTAGCTCCATAGTATATTCTCCCATACTATTTTCTTTGATATTAACCTCTTTTGCAAGAGCTTCCATTTTAGATGTGGATGCTTCTTTAGTTGGTTCAATGGAAGATTCTCTGTTATTAGGCACAAGCTTATCTACACTTTCCTTCAAGGTATTGCAAGTTGTATTCAGATCCGCGGGGATAGTAACCTCTACTCCTTCATAAGGAAACTTCAAACATTGATGGTATGTAGAAGGAATAGCTTGCATTTCATGTATCCATGGTCTCCCTAGAAGGATATTGTAGGCAAATGGTAGATCAAGCCCTTGACAGATGGTATCTTTGATAACTGGACCCACTCGGATGGGTAAGACAATGGTGCCTTTAGAAGATCTTTCTTGTTCATCATAGGCTTTTATGGTTATCTTCTTTCGAGGATCAATAGCCAATTCTGAAAATCCCAATTGTGTGATCAAGCTATAAGAACAAATGTTTAGGCTAGTGCCCCCATCTATCAACACACATTTGACTCTACGGTTCTGGATCAAGACTTCTATATGCAAAGGCTGATTATGTGGGTGACTCAAGGAGTTGTCATCTTCCTCTGAAAAGGAGATATATTGCAGAGATGTAAGATGTCCAACCATAGTCTGGAACCTATCTAAATCAAGGTCATCAGGAACATTGGAACTGAGAAAAGCTTTGTCTAGTATGGCTCTGAGAGCTGGAGATATTTGAAGCAACTCAAACATGGAGATTTTGGCATTAGTGTGCTGGAGTTGTTGAACAATGCTATAAGATGTAGGCCTTGTATCCTTTGGATTGGAAGATTTGGAAGCAGCCTTTTGTTTAGAAGTAGATGAAAGATTGAAGGGCACCTTAGGGACATTTGATGAATCTGGGATTTGTCCTTTCAGATGTGCTTGGGCTTGTGATTGAGTAACTGCATTGGTGGATTGATTTTGTCTATCTCTTCTTACAATTGTGATGACATTTCAATGCTCTAAGAGATAGGGTTCAATAATATTGATGGTAGCATTATTTCCAGGGTAAGCATAATTGACTTTTGCCCCCATATTAGGTTGAGAAGATGAAACTTCTTGACCATGTTTCAGAAATGGTTCTATGAATGCTATATGATTGTTATTGCTCTTAGGATTGTCAATTGTGATGTCTCCCCTATCGATTAGATCTTGAATGGTGTGTTTCAACCAAAATTAGTTATTAGTTTTGTGACCTTTACCTCGATGGAAATCATAGAATTCATTTTCTCTCCACCATTTTGGCTTAGGCTCAGAATCAGGTGGTCGGATTGCTAGCAAAGAGATGATGTTATCAGCCAGTAGAGTTTTCATAGCTGATTCTAAAGATTCTCCAAGAGGAGTGAACTTTCACTGTTTATCCCAAGATTTGTATTCTGACTTCTTTTGAAATGGTTTGGATGACTTGTGTTCTGAAGCTTTAATGGCTTGGGAACCAAGAGTTAGGTTGTAGGCCAGTGCCTTTGATGGGGCATGGATAGTATCAATAACGCCATCTATGATGATGCCTTTGTTCTTGTTCCAATTTTTGTTCTTATCTTTGGAACTAGATCCAGATTCGTACTTGTCTTTTTGAAGTGTGATTTCTCCTTTTTTCACAAGAACTTTTTTGATTTTGATAGCATTGTCCACCATCTTGTCAAAAGATGTATGATCTTGCATTTGTAGAGGATAATTGATTTCTGGAACAAGGTTATTGATGAAGATTTCTATTTTTTCTGCTTCTGGAATAGGTCTGGCATATAGAGAGAACTTCTTCCTCCATCTCTTGAGAAATGTTAGGAATGGTTCCCCTAGATATTGCTTGAGATTACAAATATCAATCATGGTGACTGGATGTTGAATATTGTAGGAGTATTGCTGATAAAACAATTTGATCAACTCCTTAAAAGTTTTGATAGTAGAAGGCAATCTAGAGAACCAGTGGATGGTTGCTCCCCCTAGAGATTGAGGGAAGAGAAGCATCAGATAAGTTGGTTCGTGCATGAACTCCATTGATTATGTACAGAATTCTTGGACATGATCTTGAGGATCTGAGTGTACATCATACTTATCATACTTCAGCATCTCCACTCTTTTTGGAAATGGCGGCATGTACAAGTCTTTGTCAAATGGAAAAGGACATAGAGCCTCCATGGAGAACTCTTTGGGTTCCTTCTCTTTTTTGAATTGATTTAGTTTGACTTGTAAAGCATGTATCTGTTTCATCATGGCCGTTATCAGAGTTTCTTCCTCATGTGTGATGATAGCTTCGACATTAAAATTAGGAGGAAGCTTAGCTCCTTGATGAGATAATTGTAAAAAGTATGCCTCTTTATCTTCTTTGAAGAAATGCTTCATCATTCATTTGAAGTTATCATCGTTTTGATATTGAGCAATTTCTTCAGGCATGGGTTCCTGATCCGCACCATGTTGAGATTGAGTTCTTTGAGATCCAAAGTTTGTCCCTGCTTGAGACATGGTAGGATTTTGTGCACTCCTTGGAATAGATTGATGTGGGGTTTGTTGGGTACCTCCGTGAGTTGATGGAGGAGGCATGTAACCAATTTTTAATCAAAGGTTGCCAGCATCATCATCTTCGTAAAGACCAGAATCAATGAGTTGCTCAAGAGTTGGACCCCTGGTAGCGGTTATAGGTAAGGTCTGGGATGCTTCTCCAAATTTCTTGTGTGAGGAAGCTCTAGTTTCCACCATCAACTTTGAGTGAAACAAAAAGAATAAGATCCAGATAACTGGAGAATGAATTGAATCAAGATGATCAGATGATGCAACCTTGTCAAGGTTTGATTGATTTGAAGATTTGATTAGATGTGGGTGAAGGATACTGTGCCCTGGATGTATGGGTAGATTGCCCAAAAGATAGCAGACACAAGTTCACAACACTTAGTCTATTTTTGAAGATTTGATAAAAGATTGATAGTTATGACAAGGTTTTGACACAAGATGAAAAGGACTCAAATCAATTAAACAGAAGGTTGAATTGGATTCAAAAGGCCACTCTTGGAAAATGATAAGGTTCTCAATAGCTACTGCTCTGTTCCTAACATAGTGATTTGTTCGACAGATTTTGGAAATAGGCTAAAAAGATAAATATTTGGCAATTCTGACAATTTTCTGACAACTTTCAAAATTTTCCCAAATGACACTTTGCAGACTCGTACAACAGTGGGTATGCTATGAAATGACAATTGCAAAACTTGTATGACAGTGGGTGTGATATGAAATGATAGTTGAAAAACTCGCACGACAGTTGCAAAAACTCACACGACAGTGGGTGTGCTCCCTAACGATAGTATGAAACTCATACGACAGTGGGTGTGCTCCCAGACAACAGTCTAGAAACTCATACGATACTAGGTGTTCTGGGAAATGATAGTTGAACTTTCAAATGACAGTGTGTACAGCACGACATGATCCTCGATCTGATCGACTGTCGTACGACAGTGGCTACAGTGCGAAATGACTTTTGTCAGAAACTTGTACGAAGATTGTACGGACAGAAATTAAAAATTATGGTTTTGCACAAAAACTGAGGAGAAAAAGATAGAAATTGATAGAATTGAAATGGAAACCTATTTTAGGGCCCCACGGTGGGCGCTAGAAATGTGTGTGTGAATTTTGTACCTAATCTGTAGACACAACACTTCAGTAAAACATTAGAGGTTAGCAAAAATTGAAATCGTGCAATGAATTGAAAGCTAAACTAACCAGGTGATTTACTGCCTTCTAATAGGTGTGAGTATGATGTTCTCAAATTGTATCGAGATCAGTGACCTTGACGATACCTAAACGAAGGATTTGAATGCAAAACTAATATGAAATATGAATACAATTAATCTTTTTTTTTTTTTTTTCTATGCATGATATGATGAAAATTGATATGAAATCTATGATATGTAAAAACTGATATGCTATGATATGCTAAATGATCTAACAAATAAAAACTAATATGATATGAAAAACTATGCAATATTGATCTCACAAAAGCTTGGATTTACAAAGATGATTCTTCAGTCTCCAATTCGCCAGCATGATTATGCAATTCTTGTGGATTTGAGAGATGATTTGTGAAGAGCTAAAGCCTTAATTTATAGAAATCCAGGGCTTTGAGGATGCATGAAAGAAAGCCATAAATCACTCAAATAACTCAGCTTGATTTTGAATTATTTTTAAATAAAGATAATTTAATTCACAAAAACATGCAAATCATGCAAAAATAGCTTTTTAACTCAAATTAGAAGTTTAGATCAACTTTAAAACTCAAAAATGATGTTGAGTTCCAAAAAGTTAATAACTTGCATTGATTTTCTGATTTGGAGTTTAACTACTCTTTGATTGTGCACATGGATAATTATGAATTAATAAATAAATAAAGTGATTTATTTTCAACTTAACTGATTTTGAAAAATAAAACAATTGATTTATGGGTTAATCAATTATTTTAATCAAACTTTTATTCAAAAATAATATCATCAAATATGACAATTTGCTTTAATTAATTAAATAAGAGTTTAATCAATTAATGGTAGGAATTTTGATTTATTGTCAAATTTAAATAATAATACTTAGGAATAAATACAATTAAATTCAATTAAATAATTAAGTGGCAGAATTAAATCAATTAATTAAATATTCATCATATTCAATTAATCAACTTTAGGATAAATGTGATTTATCGCCAAATAATCAATAAATTAAAGATAATTAAGATGATTAAGAATATTACTAGGAATATTCCCCGATGCAGAATTTGAGATAATCAATTAGGATTCAATGATGTTCAGATGTGCCTTAGGTTAGGACTTCGATGTCGATTTCGTTCGATATGTTGATATAGGAGGTTAATGAACCTATAGCCCATTTTTGGGGTATTACAGTAGGATTAGATCATGAAGCTATGTTATTTATAGTTTTGCTCTTGTCTTTCTTTTGTACTCATTTATTCTTTTACAATAGCTTTCCAAATATGATATTAGTATAGAAAACATTTCTTAGCAAGGTTTCCTTTGCTAGTTGATTTGGGTTTGTTTTAGTACTAACCCCTCTCTTTTGTGTCTTCTAGTTTTATTTTTGTTTTCGCACCCTCGTGTGTGTATGTTGAGTTAGAATCCTTTGCCTGGGGGCTCATGTCCTTAACTAAGTGATATTCTATCTTGTTGTGAATCCACCTAGAATATTTTCTCTCCTTTACCAAGAGTTTGCATCGAATCTATACTCTTGCTAAAGTGGGGCTAAATGTATCATCAGAAAATGGAAGCACTTTCATTTACGACTGGTTTATCCCTTCGAGTAGGTAGTTTGGGGTCATGTCAAATGCCTCAGGTAGGTCCCTGGCTGGAATATGGCTTTTCTCCTCATTCTTCCCTTTTTTCCACCTTCTTTCTGCACTTTTCTAGCATTCTTGACTGAGATCTTGAGATCCTTGACCTCAGGGTCAAGGTAGACCTTTTAGGTCAAGGTTGACCTCAACCTTGAGCTAGGTCAAAGTTGACCTTGACCCTAACCTAGGTCAAATTTGACCTTGACCTTGACTTGGGGTCCAAATTTCAAGATTCCATGATTTATGAATGTCCGATTTCGGACAAAATTGTTTTCCCGCTTCTGGGTCGGCTGTTTCAAATTTTGGAATGGTAAAATCTTAAATTATATTTAATCTAGGTCCATTTCTAGGGGTTAAGGTTTAAATGGGAATTTAATTCTCCTATATCAGCCTCTCTAGAAGTTTGTGCCCTAGACTAGTATAAAAGGAAGCCTTCCTATCTCATTTTCATATCCACTTTTCATAAAGCACTCTCAAGGAGATATCCACTATCAAGCATCTTTTGCAATCATTTGTCATAAGCTCTCAAGCACTCCATCATCAAGAAAGCATTCTCAAGGAAGCATTCAAGCCATCATCTACATTCAAGCATTCAAGTTCTCTATTGAAGATCAAGGATTCAAGCATTCAAACCTTTGGAGGAATTTGGTTCAAGCATTCAAGCTTCATCATTCAAACCCTAGATCTATCCATCATGGTGGTGTGATCTTCTTTCAATATCTTTTGTTCATCTTCAAGATCTATTCATTCTCCCTTCAAGGTGGATTCCAAGCATATAATCATGTAGGTTTTGATTTACATTTGTTAGTGTTGAGTCCAAGCTTTCATATTAACATATTTGATTATATTTCAAATACAATTGCATATCTATTGAATATCATAGATTCATTGTTAGATCTACTTCTACTACTTTCTAGAATTCTCTATTTCAATTCCATTTTAAAGGTTGATTCCAAACTAGGGTTTGACCAAGGCAAACCCCTCATCCAAACAACAAAACCTTTTTTCATGCAGGTACAGGTTTGGGATAGCAAATTGCAGTTTAGATTTGAGTACCCTTTTCGGTGAACTTTCGGGATCCGCGAACAAAATTTTTGTCAGAACAGCGCAAGTCAAGGTCAACTTTTTGGGGTAAGATTGTGCCCCAGGATAAGATCTTACCCCTATTTTGGGTCAGGGTCGACCTTCTTTAGAAAGACAAAAGATTTATGGGTTTTCTCCATTTTTGCATTTTCAGGCCAAATTCGGTTGCAGAATTTCTCAAAACTGAACACAAGCACCAGAAAATAGTGATTTCTGAATTTGATCCTTTTCAAGATAAGTATTTATATTTTATTAAGTTTTGAATCTCCACAACATTTTCCATCATACACATCATCACTCCTTCAAACAAATCACCCCGATATAAAGATATATCCCAAAAAGATATATTTTTATATCTTACAGTTTTATCGCACCAAATCAAACTGGATATTCTTATTAACTTCTATCAATCTTCGTTCAATCAAGCTCAGAGTCGGTATGGTCGATTCTTGTTCAATCAAGTTCATAATTGATAGCTTAAAGCTTTCAATCATGTTGAATTTCATTCAATCAAGCTTGGAATTCTCAAATTCAGAGTAGTTTATGATGCTCTCTAAATCTCCTAGAATTCAAAGTGGTTTCTATTGCTCTCTAAATCTCCTAGAATTTAGAGTGGTTTCTACTGCTCTCTAAATCTTCTCAAATTCAAAGTAGTTTTTTCTACTCTGTAAATCTTCTCAAATTCAGAGTAGTTCCAGCTTCTCTCTACATCTCCTTGAATCCAGAATGGTTTTATCACTTCATATCGAGCCACTCTCTAAATCAACAACATCTATTTTCTTTGAATCACTGTGTTTCTCATAAAAAAATTCAAAGAGGGGCAAATATAATCACCCTGAATTGGGATAACAAATCCAAAGGCCCTACTTTCCCTAATTCAGAACAATCTCCTAATTATGTTAATTTGATCACCTGATATTAGCATAATTTATTAAAATCAATGAAATTTTTTAATCAAGCATTTAACCATCACTAGTTGATAAAAAATCCTATTAATTACCTATAGCCTAATTAATTAAATCAATCCCACTTAAATACATGCCTAAGGTAATTAATGAAAACCAATTAATAAAAAGTCTTCAAATACATGTCACCTCTCAAGGGACAACAAGAAAAAAAAAGCAACCAATTAGAGGCTGAGCACATGGATTAACTCACATGGATCAAAGGAGGATGAATCTCAATCACTCCTCTCAAATTGAATCTCAACGGTCGAATTCACTAATATTTCTATAAAAGAGAAATTTCAAAACTCACAAATCACCTAGTTAATTACATTCATACTTACATGTTGTCATTTTGAATTCCTAGCTTAAATCATATTTCAATTCATAGCTCAATTCTCTTAAATTTGGTAATGAATTAATGAAATTTCATGATTTAACTTCATTTCTCAATTTCTTAGTTAAATTCCATTGAATCTCTCATTCTAGCAGTGTAATGTCACTCTTTAGATTCTAAATTTGAGAGCAAAATAGACATTAAATACACTCTTGCTAGTGTAAGTACCTAAAATGTAGTATCTAAGAATACCAAACTAAGCTAGCATTCAACAAAACAAAGAAAGTAAACAATTATGATAAGACCTACAAAATGAAGATAAAACCAAACTAGAGAATGAAAACCTCCAACTCCAAAGTCTCCAAAATGTAGAAGATTTATCCAATGGATTGGATGTGTGCTCATGAACTATGCTTCAAGCTTCAAAGTGTGGGAGGATTTTGGCATAATAAGGATGCTTTGGATGATTTTGGCTCTCAAATGGGCATAATAACTTTGCTTCAATGGTGGATGAAAATGAAGGAGAAAGAGGCTCAATATAAAGGCAAATGGGAGGTGTATGGATGGTCAAGATGCAAACTTGAGGAAGGGTTGAGATGCATCTACGAGAGACCACATGGATTGTGCTTTCTCAAATGCATAGCATTGTGACAAGTGTCACAATGGGCGAGGATGAGAGGAGAGGCCAAATCCTTGAGGAATGTGACCACTTTGGGAGGTGTGAGAGGGGACAAGTGTGTAAGAGATATGTAAGAGATGTGTAAGAGACTTTATGATTTGGCATTGGAGGATGTGGTGATGTGACATGAGGGTTGACTTGAGATGGTTTAACATTTCTTAATCTTTGGATTATGATTGTGCAAATGTTTAAGGGGTGATGAGCTTTGGATTAGAGGGTAAGTGGAGGATTAGGAGGATGTGATGGGAGGAGAGAGAATGAGTGGAGAGTTAGATTAGCTAAGCATGGGTTATTAGCTAATTAAGGAGGATTGACATGAATTTTAGAATTAAATATTTTATTTAATTCCAAGTGGGAGGAAAAAGGGTTTTTATGAATTAATTTAATTAGATAAGTGTATCCATTTAAATTAATAAAAGAATAGGGATTTAATTAATTATCAGACTATAGGTTTGTCATTTAGATAATTAATTGGACTATAGTTAATTAATTAAATTAATTAACTAGGGGATGACATAAATTAATCAAATAAAAATATTTAATTAATAGGATGTCCTAGGAGAAAACTAAATAAGATTACTAAATAATGTAATCAAATTTAGGTGTCTACATTTTGCCCCTTTTCGACATAGTGTTAAAATAACACTGTTTCGAAGATATTTTTAGCAATAATAGATGACACGAAGAATGGAATAGGTAGTGAGAATGCCCTAGATTATGGGCCAGGATGTTAGACTGGGTGATGCCCCCTTGAGAGGGCGACAAGGAAAGAAAAAGGGGCCTAGGTGGTGTCTCGTAAGGAAAAGGGGAAGAAGGCGTGTTGTAGGATAAGAAGTGGGATGAACAATGGAAATGGGGTTGAAAAAGGCAATGGGGGAAGGGGGTTGTTGCTGGAGGGGATGATGAACAAGGGGGTATTTGCACAATCACAATCCATGGGTTAAGAACGTGAGGTGAAGGAGGTGGATAGGTTTGTAGCATGACGAGGTGCTTATGGGGGAAAGATGGGTGAAAATAGGATGTGAGGAAGATGCTTTTGGGGATTTTGGCTTAGGATTATTGATCAGATTGGATAGGGAGAATGTGAGCTCTAGTTCGGATGATTGATAGGAGGGAGGATGTTTAGTGAAGCTTGAGCACGAGGTATTCCGAAGGGGAACACCACCATGTAGTTTGAGCACTTATTTTGATATAGCAACAGAAGGGACTAACCAAAGTTACTAGGAAATTGAGGTCATGTCACTAGCATTGCATAAGACTGATGTGAAAAAGACATGTGATGATTTCCCCAACATCATGCATGCACCCGAAAGGAAGAATGGTGGAAATGAAGTGGGGGAACCCACAAACAAACAACACTTCCTAAGTGCACCAGATAACCCAGAAGATCACCGATGAACCATGCAAGGGTCATGTCTGACTAAATCTTAGACATAAAAGATTAAGACCTTGCCCTAAGCTCCACCATTCATAGTGCACCATGATATAAAGGATCATAACGACCATGAGGAGGTGGAACAAGGAAGCTCAAGATAAAAGATTGTATCATCTTAAAATGGAAGCACTTCCATGATAAGAGAGTTTAGCCCTCCGAGTAAGTGGTTTGGGGTCATGTTAAGTGCCTTGATCGGGTCTTTGTATGTATCTAGATTTTCCCCCTATTCTTCTTTCCTCTGCACCTGATTTTCACTTCATATCTGCATTTCCTAGCATTCTGGGTCAGGATCCTGAGGTTTTTGACCACAAGATCAAAGTTGACCTTATGGGTCAAAGTTGACCTTGACCCTAACCTGGTCAGGATTGACCTTGACCCTAACCTGGTCAGGATCGACCTCATCCTTGACCCCCTGTCCAGATTTCAAATTTCCTTGATTTTCGGGTGTCAGGTTTCGGAGATATTTTTTTTCCCACCTCTGGGTCAGCCATTTCGGGTGTCAGAATGGTAAATCCTTAAATTGCATTTAATCTAGATATATTTTCTAAAGTTTAGGACCTAATTGGGATTTAATTATCCAAGGTGGCCCCTCTAGAGGATTGTGCCCTAGTTCACTATAAAAGGAGGCCTTCCTCTCTCATTTTCTGAATCAAGTTTCCAAGCAACTTCATGATCAAGGCTTAAAGTTTGCAATCTCCTCTGTCAAGCTCTCAAGGTGATCAAGAAAGCATCCATTCAATCATTCAAGTCCTCTTCTCCATCCAAGTTCTCCATTGAAGATCAAGGATTCAAGTATTCAAGCCATAGAAGGGAATTGATTCAAGCATTCAAGATTCATCATTCAAACCCTAGATCTAGCCATCATGATGGTGTGATCTTCCTTCAAGATCCTTTTGTTCATCTTCAAGATCCATTCATTCTTTCCTCAAGGTGGATTCCAAGCATACAATCATGGAGGTTTGATTTACATTTATTGATGTTATGTTCAAGCTTTCATATTAACATACTTGATTACATTTCAAATACAATTGCATATCTATTGAATGTCATAGCTTCATTGTTAGATCTACTTCTACTACTTGCTAGCATTCTCCATTTCAATTTCAATATTAAGGTTGATTCCAAACCGGGGTTTGACCAAGGCAAACCCCCAAAACAAACAACAAAAACCCTCTTTTTCTTGCAGGTACAGGTGTAGAATTTTGGATCTAAGCTTAGATTTGGATACCCTTTTCGGTGAACTTTTGGGATTTGCAAACAGAGTCAAAATCGGCCTTAAAAATAAAAATGTAGCCTTTGACCTTTTATGAGGGTCAAAGACTACCTACTGTTAGAAAGATAAATCATTTCTAGGTTTTCTTCGTCTCAACATTTCTAGTTCGAAACAAGTTGCAGAATTGCCAGATATTGTACACAGGCACCAGAAAATAGGTATTTCCAAATTAATTTCATCATGAGGTATGTATCTTATTTTATCTAATTTCAAGTATTTCCCTTACAATTCAAATGTATGTGTAAAATATTGGCTTTGGGGTCTCTTTTATGTGCAAACCATTGTTCTAGGACCCCATCCATATTTTATCCTATACAAAGATAAACAAAGATCCAAAAGTACCAGAGAAATAAAAAGTATCTCACAAAATCATTTTCCATAAAGAGGATGATGGTTGACAACTGATTTGATTGGTCTAATATGAGGAAGGATACGTCCTATGAAGACCGATGGTGGATTGATTTAGACTAAGATTCCTATGACAAGAGATAAGTGAGACACTCAAACCTCAAAGGGACTAGGGGATGGTTGCTGAAGTGCTAGCTAGATAGGGACACGGGTCATGCTGATGCAAGGACTGACCGACACAAAGGATGGGACCTAAAGAAACATATGTACAAATGGGCCTAGGTGGGGACATGACTAACGTTATGTACAAGACACAAACTAAAATATGTACAAGGGATTGGGGAGGAAGGCTATGATGTAAATATTGACATCATGATGCCCCGGTTGATATGGAAAGCCAAGATGGACTGATGGTGGGCAGGGTGATGATGGATTGGGAAGGATGCATCCCAATGATGATAATTGGATTGAGATCAGGGCTTGCAACAAGAAATAAGGATGTGATTGGGTAGGTTGATTGATGTTTGGGTTTGGATAGCTTAGTGGATATGTATAGGATTTGCATATGATGGTAGATTTCTATTGGCATTAGGATATGAATGGATGACATTGGATTGCATGGGGGGATAGCCTAGAGCTAGATACCAATAACAAGGGAAGTACTAGGTGATGGAAAGATGGAGGAAATGTTGAGGGATAGGGATGGAGGAACTGCTGGGGGATTTGTAGAGAGGAATTCTTGGGGATTGGATGGAGGCATCACTTGGGGATGTGGATAGAGGAATTGCTGAGGGATTGGTATAGAGGATTTCTTGGGGATGTAGGTAGAGGGATGCATGGCGATTGGATGGAGGAATTGTTGAGGGATTGGTATAGAGGACTGGTTGGGGATGGGATGGAGGCATCACATGGGGATGTGGATAGAGGAATTGTTGAGGGATTGGTATAGAGGACTACTTGGGGATGTAGATAGAGGGATGTGTGGGGATTGGATGGAGGAATCGCTTGGGGGTGTGGATAGAGGAATTGTTGAGGGATGTATGTTTTGGAAGGATTGCAGGAAAATGCTTAGGGATTGATGTTGGAGGTACTATTAAGGGATTTGGATGGGAGGATTGGAGGAAGATAAGGATTTTGTATTGGAGGAAGATATGGATTTGGAGGATAAATATGGGAAGATATGAAAGGACAGGGAGATGAAAGGAATACATATGTGATAAGGTCTCCAAGGAATATGTCACCAAGGAATAAGATGCCCCTGCTTAGGATAGTTCATGTATTTAGAGGCACTAGGAGGGTGTATGATAGGATGGAAGATAAGATGATAAGAGGATGAGGAATGTAGATGGAAGCTTGGGAATAGTAGGTGGATAAGGGGAATGGATGGAAGGAAATGGATGGAAGATAATCTGATAGGAAGGATGGATGGATAGAGGATAGGTGTGCCAAAAGCATGTATACCTGGTGGTCTTTGTTTTTGTATCAAGATTCGAAGGAGGATGGAGGAGGTAAGAAACAAATGGGATGGAGTAGATGTTGGATAGGATGTGCTGGAAGGAAAATTGCCCCTAGTCGTGAAGTGGATCTGGATGGAGGGATTATGTATGATGCCTATTTGCTAGGTTTTCATCATGGTACTTGTCCAGGGTGCTTGAATTGTTAAGTTTTCACCATTGGATGAATGCTTTTCTCTATCTTTTCTTATTTTTTTTATATTTTTCTTGATTTTTCCAATTTTTATGGATTTTTTGACTTATCACTAACTTTTGTTGATCTTGCTGACTTTTCTAATTTTTTTGGATGTTGGTACAGCCTTATTGGGATTGGTGGATTATGCAAAGGCATGGATGAGATTGGTGAGATGGGGGATATGCATGAGATGAGAGAGATGGTGGTAGAAAGAGTTTGGATGGAATGATGGAAAGTGATTAGGATAGGAGGATGTTGTTAGGACCAAAATTGGCACATGTTGTGAGATGGGTGGATGAAATGGATGGGGTGTGGATGATATACTTAGATATGAAGGAGGAGGTATGATAGGAGATTTTGGGACATAAGGACCCAAAATAGATTTAGGAGATGGAGAAGAGGAATGAGTGGCTAATGGATTAGCAACTGTGAATGCCATTGTGGATATTTCTTTTATTACATCTTTTTTCTTTGGGATTCACATGGTCTTTGCTTTTTCTTTGGTGGGCCTTTGTGGCTATTGGGATATATTGGATTCCACTTTTTCTTTGATGGGCCTTTGTGGCCATAGGGATGCTTTGGATCGCTTGATTGGATTATGCCTTTCTTGAGCATGTTTTTTAGAGTGGACATGGTCATCTTTAGATCTTTTTGGATAGTTGCCTTTATGCATTTTTGATATGGCATCCAAATTGCAAGGAGCATTGGAATGAATATGTGGAGATGTGTGAGATGGAGGGAATATGGATGGAGAGATGGAAGGATATTAGCAGATAGGAGATGTGTGACTATGCCTTTGTTGATCTTGACTAGGAATATTTGGATTTTGGATGAAGGGTTGAGTAGGATAAGATGGGGGATGATATTTTGGGATGTAAGGGCCCAGAATGGATTTGGCATTTGAAGGATATGCAATGGTAGACTTTGGGACATAGGGACCTAAAATGGATTTGGAGGATGAAGGAGGAATGTGATAGGTTGTCCTCAGTTGTAATGATGGAGGAGGAGGAATGGCGTTGTAGGTTTTGGAGGGACAATGGGAAGATGCAGTGGTGCTTTTGGAAGGATGTTTGAATTTGGATTTAGTTGTACCAACATTTCTGGAGGAAGTGCCTTCTTTGGATGTACGACCAATACCACATGATTTTGGATGTTTCTTGTCCTGTATGGGCTCTAGATTTCCTTGTTCATGAGCACCTAGTCCTTTACCTTGATAATTCCATTTCTTGAGTATTTTATTCAAGCAAGGATACTTCTAACTTGGGGAATAAGATAAACTTCTAGTATTAGGTGTCATGGTGGAAGATATGAAACTTATTTCTTCTACTTCAAGTGGGCCACCATTGACAAACGTAAGTCGACCAAGGGGATAGAGTGATGGTGGTGGGATAGCAATTAGAGGATCATGAAGTGGAAGGGATGGGATGATATGATCTTGACTAGGATTGGGGGATGGTAATGGATCTTGAGATGGAGGAGTTGATGGGAGCAATGGATCATTTAATCAAGGAAGTGGGATGGTGGGATCTTGAGTTAGAGGAAATTGGATTATAAGCTCTTGGATTGGAAGAATTGGAATGATAGGATCTTGGATTGCGGGTGATGGAAGCAATAGAATAGGAAATAGAGGGAGTGAAGGGATTGGATCTTGGCTTAGTTCAATGGATGATTCAACATGCTTTTGGACAAGATCTTTACTGGATTGGATGGGTGTGGGTAGAGTGATGGAGGATGTATGGATGGACTCTTCAGATTGGATGGATGAAAGGATGGGAGATTCTCCAATTGTGATGGTAGGAAGAAAGGAGAACTCTTCGGATGGTATGGATGAAAGGGTGGGAGATTCTGCAATTATGATGGAAAGAAGAGGGGTGAAATCATGAGGCTCATTGGATGTGGCTTGGATAATGCTAGGAGGAGGAGAAGTGGATGGGGACTGGGTGGAATCAATGCATGGGAATGACTCAATGATGTCAAGAGATGGAAGAGGATCAATAAGTGGGGTAGATGGAAGAAGGATAGCTGATGGGAGAGGTGGATGGGCCACATCAATGATGGATTCACATGAAGGATTGAGATTACATGACTCTTCAGCTTTAGGAGATGGATGTTTTGTTGGCTTCCTTGCGAAACTCCTTGGAGACTTTCATGATGGAGGTTGAGGTGAAGGATTGGAGTGTGTAGAAGATGGACAACTAGGATAGTCCACACATGCAGGTGGGGTAATAGATTGTGAGCTTGGTTGAGGGGATGATTGTGTAGGAAAGGAGGTGGAGGATGGCATGACTAGATAGTTCGCATAAGTGGGCATGGAGGAAGCTTGTGAACTGGATTGACTAACTGGTGAGGTGGGGGTGATAGATCGAGGCATGGGATATGAAGTGGATGGAGGGATGCATATTTCTTGTAGAAGGGAATTTGTGGTAATGTAGGTAGGAATGGAATATGGTAGATTGAGATAAGATGGAGGAGATGGAGGAGAAAGGTAGGATAGATTGGATGGTGGATTAGCAATAGTATGGGGATTATGATGTTGGATTGGAAGACTAGGATCTTGATTTTGAAAATGGGTTGGAGGATAAGGAGATGGAGGATTTGGATTAGGATGTGGGGGATAAGTGGGTACAATATAGGAAGAAGGTGTGGATAATGGATTTCCCTTGTCAAAGCTATGATAAGGAGTACTAGTGTATATGTATGGAGAACTAGTGGGGTAGTTTGGAGGGATGATTGGATTTTGAGGGATTTTTGGAGAAAGCTTTCTAAGGTTTTCAAAGTATTCATCATGATCAACAAGACTATCATCATCATTGGAATAGGATAAAGTGGGAGAAAAGGTGGGATGACTGAACTCATCATAAAGGAATTGGGACATGATGATTTGCAGATGAGTTGGATGGGGGTGAAGGATGAGGATGGAAGGAAAGATAAAGCTTAGATTAAGATGGTCAATAAGCTCAGATTGAGATTTGGATCAAGCTCAGGATAGGAGGAAAGAATAACTCTAAAGAGGATGGAAAGGGGATGAGGGATGACCAAGATGACCTTGCTAGCCTAGGATATGGGGAGGAAAGGAGGACAATACTAGATGGAAAGGATGTGGGATGACGTGAAGACCATGATTAGGAGACTAGGATGATAGGATTTTGGAGGCTTGGGTGACTTCTAGACTAGAGGATTAGATTGACATGGCAAATGATTCGTTTGCAGAACTTTTTGATTATGTATGTTTAACAGATGTTTTCACTAGTTTTGTAACTTCAAGAACATGCACAAGCAATTTCTACCTACAAGACAGGCTAGTATCACAACCTTTTCCCACAACTTGGTATCCCAAAAGAGGGATACAGATGGTGAGTAATCTTCAGGTGACCTAGAAAATCACTTGGGTTGGTCCTTGCACAAAGATTATGATACTTTCGGGAGTAGATTGGGTGGGCTTCTAATTAATGGCTTCTAGTAAGATCTGTGGCATCCCCCCAATCAGTTTGTATGCACGTGACTCACTTAAGAGCCTAGTTGACCATTCCAAAATTGTAGGGATATTCACCTACCTTAGGCTACCATCAACATGCCTTGCCTGAGCTTGAGGGGATAAGGTGAGAGTTTTCTCAACACCTTATTTATATATCGATCGGGGAATTACTAGTTTGAGGTCATTCTCTAAAGAGGAAGCGCTTCTCTCTAGATAGGCCTCGCTAGAAGTGTTGTCAATCGGACTTGATCTTTCTCTTCACCCAAGATCCGCGAAGACAAGGGGAGAGGATACAGATATAAGTGGATTGCTTCCACGTCACTTACTTTAACAAGGTTTTGAAAAGAATTTAAAAGCTCTAAGGAAGTGTTGAAAAACACTCCTTCAAACATGCCAAGAAGTATTCATTTCCAAATTGAACCTAGTTTTAGACTAAGTGTTTGCTATCCTAGAACATCAAACACTCATTTGCTTAACATGCAAGGTTCTTTAAAAAGTAAAAGGCAATGTTTGGAAATGAAATTTGCTTTGCAAAAATGAGAAAAGTGTTTACTTCCTTTAGCATTCAAGATTGAGTTTGCTTGTTTTTAGAATCCAAAATGAAATTATTTGTTTTCTTTGTTCATTCTGATTATGCACTCAAGATTTGATTGTTTAGAGCCCAATTCGATTAGAACAAACAACTAAATGATGAAAAAAAAAACTACTTTGAAATTTATGCCCCCTTGCAGAAGGCATAACTTTATGCTCATAGCTTGAAATGACATGTCGTTTACACCGTTGGAAAGATAATCCAATTATCTAGAGGCAAATTTCAATAGTATTAAATTGTTGAAGTAATCATAGCCCAAAAATGCTCTGAAGACCTCCAAAAATGCAATTTACTAAAACATCTAAAAAAATACAAATTTTTTTAATTATTTTTCTTAGGCATTTGAGATTGGATTTTGATTTATTTTAAACACCAAGAGAAATGTGTGAGTTCTATTTTAGAAATTTTAATCGACATTCCCGCAAATACCTACAATCCTGCAACAAAAAAATTGTGTTCCCGCAAAACCTTACAGGCATTCCCGTGGGACTGTCAGAATAAAAAAAAATTGACATTAAGTAATAAATGTTGGATAGGGGATGATACCTGTGGACGCATTCCCACAGTCAATGACATTCCCGTAGAGTCAATAGTCAATCCCGCATAGCAGGAATGAAGGCAGAAACTTCAAAAAAAAAAAAATAATAGTGCCTTACGGCTTACAAAGGGTCAACATGCAATCTCGCTTGGCTAGACAATGTTCCTGCAATAGTCAACAAACAATCCCGCGTTGCAGGAATGACAACAAAAATTTCAAGATTGTAAAGTTATGCCTTATGACTTACAAATGTCAACATGCGTTCCTGCGTTGCGGGAATGCAATCCTGCAAAATGGGTATAGAGGACGGACTAGTGAACCGAGACAGAGAGTGAGAAAAAGATAGAATATTAGAAGTTTCTCTGCGGGAATGCATTCTCGTAGACCATACAAGTGTTCATGCAACCAAACACGTGTTCCTGCGACAAAAATAGCGTTCTAGCAAAATTTTGCAATTTTTAAATCTCATTGCTGTGTAAAATTCGAGAGCGGGAATGCCTATGCAAATGTGTCTTCTTCGGCCTCCAACCTGCAAAATACCCAAAAAACCCTTGTAAAGAACTCAAACAGTAAAAAAATGCTAGTATTTGGGTTAGTTTTGCAAAGAAAAATGACCCTTGAAGTGGGTCCCACCGGGCATGCCAAAATGTAAGTACCTAAAATGTAGTATCTAAGAATACCAAACTAAGCTAGCATTCAACAAAACAAAGAAAGTAAACATGTATGATAAGACCTACAAAATGAAGACAAAACCAAACTAGAGAATGCAAACCTCCAACCCCAAAGTCTCCAAAATGTAGAAGATTTGTCCAATGGATTGGATGTGTGCTCATGAACTATGCTTCAAGCTTCAAAGTGTGGGAGGATTTTGGCATAATAAGGATGCTTTGGATGATTTTGGCTCTCAAATGGGCATAATAACTTTTCTTCAATGGTGGATGAAAATGAAGGAGAAAGAGGCTCAATATAAAGGCAAATGGGAGGTGGATGGATGGTCAAGATGCAAACTTGAGGAAGGGTTGAGATGCATCTAGGAGAGACCACATGGATTGTGCTTTCTTAAATGCATAGCATTGTGACAAGTGTCACAATGGGCGAGGATGAGAGGAGGGGCCAAATCCTTGAGGAATGTGACCACTTTGGGAGGTGTGAGAGGGGACAAGTGTGTAAGAGATGTGTAAGAGATGTGTAAGAGACTTTATGATTTGGCATTGGAGGATGTGGTGATGTGACATGAGGGTTGACTTGAGATGGTTTAACATTTCTTAATCCTTGGATTATGATTGTGCAAATGTTTAAGGGGTGATTAGCTTTGGATTAGAGGGTAAGTGGAGGATTAGGAGGATGTGATGGGAGGAGAGAGAATGAGTGGAGGGTTAGATTAGCTAAGCATGGGTTATTAGCTAATTAAGGAGGATTGACATGAATTTTAGAATTAAATATTTTATTTAATTCCAAGTGGGAGGAAAAAGGGTTTTTATGAATTAATTTAATTAGATAAGTGTATCCATTTAAATTAATAAAAGAATAGGGATTTAATTAATTATCAGACTATAGGTTTGTCATTTAGATAATTAATTGGACTATAGTTAATTAATTAAATTAATTAACTAGGGGATGACATAAATTAATCAAATAAAAATATTTAATTAATAGGATGTCCTAGGAGAAAACTAAATAAGATTACTAAATAATGTAATCAAATTTAGGTGTTACAGCTAGTTAGAGAGAAATAAGACAATTTTTTTTAGTTTACTTGATTTCAAATTTGATTTTGAAACTAACAATATAATGTCTTATTGAAGTGTTGTGTTGTAGGATAACAACTACCATAATTAACACACACAACACCAGGCCTGTTAGAAAAACCCACCAGAAAAAAATTAGGCATCGAGAAAATTCCATGGTCACTAAAATATTTCGTGGATGCCAAAAAATGCTCCGATGGCACCCTGGTGGTGCGCAGGTGTTCAGTCGACGATGACTAAGGGAGGAGGTGACTAGAGGGTGGAGCGTAGGGGGTTGGGTCGTGGATGTTAGGATTGAATAATACTGAGAGGGGGGGGGTGAATCATTATTACAACACTTTAAATTAAACTTAAACCAATTCGAAATAAACTATATGATTGCTGAAATGAAAAGAACATAAATAAATAACACATAACTCATAACACCATTATTTATTTTTGAGGAAACCCTGACCAAGGGAAAACACCGGTGGGGATGGTATCCACAAATATGCACTAAAGTATAATGTCCCTATTAGGAGACCTAGCCCTATTAGGAGCTGAGTATTACATAGTATATTTCCTTCTTAGAGGAATATTAAACCCGTTAAAGGTATACAAAACCCTGTTAAAGGTATACTGAGCTTACATCTCTTACAATCAATATTTTAGTTACAAAAGAGTTCTCAAGAATGAACAATACAAGCATCTACTATGCTTTGATAGTTCCATTTATAGCTCTCAATATCCTCTATTAATCTCTAATCTCACATCTACCTTCAACCATTACTGATATCCAAAACTCACATCCAGATCTCACATATATCATATATCTCTTTAATAAAACATTCTTCATTTATATGTATTATGTCATTCAGTCGGCTCTCAAATACAATGCAAAACATAATAATTAATAATATAAATAATAAGTACTAAGTCGATGATCTTGTATTACCAAAGTGTCGGCAATATACAATCTTTATCTAACTTAGCAGGTTATCATTCCATCTTATATTCCCTTAATCATCATGACTGTTCATATGCCCTGTTTCACTGTTCATCTATCTTCGCATGTCTTTATATCATCGTAACTTACTAATATCAATACCAAATCACAAGAGATCTTAACTGAAGGTCATATACATCCCAAAATGTCTTCCTCTAAGCTCGCAAGTTATCATCTATCATATATTGTCTTCAGTATCCAAATTAGTTATGTAGTACTCTATAAATTTGATTCCATACTTAGTCATTTTCAAGACTGTATCTTCAATACTAATACTTACTTCATGTGATCACCATATCATATGTGTTGCCATAAATGACAATCCTCAAGTGCTTCGATTGATCATGCAAATGATGTTTTGAGAGAAAGTGATGTTTTGATGTTTTCAGAGGCTTTTTCTACTACCTTGTTACTCAATCCTAACAATTGGTATCATCATTTTGAATTCCTAGCTTAAATCATATTTCAATTCATAGCTCAATTCTTTTAAATTTGGTAATGAATTAATGAAATTTCATGATTTAGCTTCATTTCTCAATTTCTTAGTTAAACTGCATTGAATCTCTCATTCTAGTAGTGTAATGTCACTATTTAGAGTCTAAATTTGAGAGAAAAATAGACTTTAAATACACTCTTGCTAGTTAGAGAGAAATAAGATAATTTTGCTTAGTTTACTTGATTTCAAATTTGATTTTGAAACTAGCAATATAAGGGAGATATTGGTATAAATATACCTAACCAAATCATGGACCATACTATTTCTATTATGGCTTCTACCCTGATAGGAGAGTTTATGGGTCCTTGACTAAATATAGATCTGGTGAGATCTTTCACAAACCAGAAATGGAAATTCAAAGGATAGGTGGACGTCATGACTATGCCTAAAGGTGTCTTCTCCTTTCAATTTTCTAATGGAGAAGACCTTTCTAAAGTGTTGTGTGAGGGCCCTTGGATGATGGGTAAATCCTCTTTATCTCTGCAAAAATGGTTGACAAATCTGGATTATAATGATAGTTTTTTTCATTTCTGCATCGGTATGGGTTTGTTTGCCAAGTCTGCCATTAGAATATTGGCATGAGGACATACTAGTAGCAATAGTGGGTTCCTTTGGTGAACTGCTTACTATTGACCCGATGACTACTGCCTGAACTAGACAAGTGTTTGCTAGGATCTGTGTTAATATCCAGCAAGATACATAACTACCTCAAGTAATAACGGTTAACTCAAAGGTGGGTAAGTGGAGACAAGAAGTAGAATATGAATCTATACCATTTTCTTGTTTCACTTGTAAGAAGCCAGGTCATTGGGTGAAGCATTTCCCTCTGAAGCCTTCAAAAGATAAGAAAGAACAAGAGCCTAAAATAGCTAAGAGATTGGAGTGGAGGAAAAAATAAGAGGACAAACTCCAAAAACCTCCTGAAGATCAGAACCCCTCTTCTAATCTTGCGGAGAAAATGATACTTTCAGAACCTGATAAGAATGTTACAAGAGAAGAAAAGGAGGTAGTAAACCAAGTGGAGATGGATAAAACTAAGGATCTGATTAGCTCAAATAACAAAATAGAGTAGATACTTGTATCTTCAATAGGAATAGACTCCAAGATGGTCTCAAGAGTTGAAGATAGCCTGGACTCCATTCCAGAAATAGTATCCTAGATAGGACTATAGGGGACTGACGATGATCTGAATGCTTACTCTATAGATGATCAGATCAGTAGTGGAGCATATAATGCTAACCTTAATAACCCAAACTCAAGGCAGGAAATGCCAAGAGGTAAGAATGAAGAATCTGAGTCTTTTGAAGTAGAGAAAAATAATAACCCCCGGATTGAAGTCCAGGATCGTAAAAAAATCCTAGCATGAAAGGAACTGGATCCCTGTCTTGAATTGAATTTCAAAAAGACCAGACTCCTTTCTCGAGAAAAAATAACTCAAAAGTTTCTCTAGGATGTTATGCTCCTAAATCAAGCAAAAAGAGCGGACAGCTTAAACAAGGTGGTGTCCAGACTAGAGGCCAACAACATAAAGTGGACACATGTACCCCTAAGAGAGATAGAGGAAGAATGTCTGAAAAAGACCAAAGGGAGCTGGAAGCTAAACAAAACATAGCGGATGGAAGACAACTTACCATCGACCGGGTCTATTCCCCAATCCTTAAATGAAGATCTTATCTTGGAACATCAGAGGTCTTAATGGAACTCATAAACAAGATGTAGTTAGGAATTTAGTTAGAGATACTAAACCTGATATTCTTTTGATTCAAGAAACTAAGATGCTGAAAGATAACGTTGTGAAAATTAATCTACTTAAAAAAGGGAAGAGTTATGGTAGTGATTCTGATGGTGCTTCAAGAGGTATGGTTATTTTCTGGAATACTAGTAGTTTTAATTGCTACCTGTTGAGAGAGGAGAAGAATTTTCTTGTAGTTAAATTTTGTAGCATTAAGGATAACTTCTCATGGACCCTGATCAATGTGTATGCTCCTAACATGAAGTCAGGTAGACTTGAACTTTGGAAAATGCTACATGACTTTAGGCTATCCAACCCTGATAAGAACTGGATGATTATGGGAGACTTCAATACCCCTTTGAAAGAAATAGATAAAAGAGGTGGGAACATAACTCAAGTGGAAAGTAGGGTTGATTTGATGGAATTCATTAGTAATGAAGGTTTGTTGGATGTTGATCTAGAAGGAATAAACTACACCTGGTCTAATAGAAGAGTGGGAGCTGATCTTATTCAAGTTAAGCTTGACAGGGTTCTTTTATCTTCAGAATGGTATGTGAAATTCTCTTGCTCCCTCTCTTCCCTTAACTGTATTGGGTCGGATCACTATCCAATCTCTTTTTCTGCAAATTCTTTCAGTGGTAAAAGAAATGCACCCTTCAGATTTGAAAAGATGTGGCTTGCTCACCCAGACCTTGAAAATAGAATAAGGGAATGGTGGAATATTAATGTGGATGGAAAAGCTATGTTTCAAGTGGCTAAAAGAATGGCAAATGTAAAAGCCAAAGTAAGACAATGGAATAAGGATGTCTATGGTGACATTTTCCAATCCAAAAGTAAGATTCAAATGTAATTAAAAGATATGCAGGATAAGATTCAAATAATAGAATTGATCAAGGAGCTAAAAAAAGAGGAAAATCAAATCCTAGCGGATTGCCATAACATTATTTCGAAAGAAGAGACCTTTTGGAGATAGAGATCTAGATCTTTATGGCTAAAAGCAAGAGACAAAAACACAAAAAAATTTCATCTTACTACCATGAAGCATAAAGCTATGAACAAAACTAATTCCTTATCTACTATAAGGGGAACCATATCTAAAGAAGATGAAATAAGGGAAGAAATGATGGGCTATTTTGATTCTTTGCTTTCAAGGGAGCCTAATCTAAATCAAGAGAATCAGAATACTTTGTTGCATTCCATTCCTAGAATTTTGGATTCTAAGGACAATGACTTCCTCAAAGCTATCCCTAAGGAAGAAGAAATCAAAATGGTGGTCTTCTCCTTTGAAGGAGAAAAATCTCTAGGACTTGATGGGTTCCAAATGTTCTTCTTTCAATCCTTCTGGAGTATCACTGGGAAAGACATGTGTTGTGCTATGAAAGAGTTCTTTGGTTCTAAGTCTATCCTAAAAGAATTAAACTCTACTTTTATAGCTCTCATTCCAAAAAGACCAGGAGCCAACTCTGTTGATAGCTTCAAGCCTATTAGCCTTTGTAACTCTTTGTATAAGATTATGTCAAAGGTCCTTACGTCTAGAATCTTAAAACTTCTCCCTATTCATATTTCTCCTTAACATAATGGCTTTGTCCTAGGGAGACAGATTCTGGACTCCATCATAGTTGTTCATGAGAATATTCATTCGTTGGAAAAATCTAGGAAACATGGTTTCTTGATGAAGCTGGACCTGTCAAAAGCCTATGATAGAGTGTACTAGGAATTTCTTTCTAATATTCTTTAGGCCTTTACTTTTGATCTTGAGGTGGTTAGACTAATTATGCAACTGGTTACTATGGTCTCCTCCTCTGCCATTGTGAATGGGGGTTCCTCTCCCTTCTTTAGACCCTCTAGAGGCTTGAGACGAGGAGACCCTATCTCTCCTATCCTCTTTGCTATTATGGCTTAAAGTCTTGAGAGATTTATTAATAACATGGTGATTAATGGGCAAATTTATGGCCTTCAACCCTCCTCTTCTGGTCTTAAGTGTTGTCATGAATAATTTGTAGATGACATGATTCTTATGGGGGAATCCTTTGTTAAAGAAGCAAGGAATATGAAAAAGGCCCTCAATGTTTACTCAAATGCTACAGGAAAACTTATCAACTAGGAGAAAATATTTCTTTACTTTAGTAATACTCCTAAAGAAAGAAAGAATAAAATTTCCTCTATATTAGGCTGTAAGATAGGGATGCTTCCTACTCCTTACTTGGGTTTGCCTCTATGCCTAAAACCTGAAGTTTATTTTTGGAATGAAATTATTGA
The DNA here is from genome assembly GCA_027943335.1 of Chamaecyparis obtusa. Classification (NCBI taxonomy): domain Eukaryota; kingdom Viridiplantae; phylum Streptophyta; class Pinopsida; order Cupressales; family Cupressaceae; genus Chamaecyparis; species Chamaecyparis obtusa. The sequence continues at coordinate 71,423 of BSBK01000184.1, read as the reverse complement.
TAGATTCCACCATAAAATTGCTGGTTGGAAAGGAGTGTTAGAAATAGGGAATACTAAGAGGGGGGGTGAATCAGTATTCTACAAACTTTATTTTTTGCCCAATTATGGATATAACAGATTATCTTTATACATGCATAACATAAGAAGCTAAACAATATGCATAGCAATGGAAATAAAGAACTCATAACACATGATATGTTCTTGAGGAAACCCTGGCCAAGGGAAAACCCCGATAGGGATGGTACCGACAAAGATCCACTAATCAAAAGTATCCTGTTAAGGATGTTGACCTTGTTAGGAGTCTATTACAAGCATATAGTGTATCAGTCCTGATTAAGGGACTATAGGCCTTGTTAGAAGCCTCAACCCTGTTAGGAGTTGTCAATACAAAATCTGATTACCAGATGAGCCCACTGCCCAAACAAGTAATGTACAATGTATACTTATTACAAAAATGGATTAAGGTATATAACCTTATGTTTCTTGCATCAATCTCTTTTCACTGCTCTTACATTCACATCATATCATTACAACATTTCCATGTCATTACTTCTTCTTCTTACAATTACATATTACATATATACAAGTTATTAAAGATAATAACTTTACATGGTCGGCTTCCATATATCTTTATCCAAGAGTTAACATATAGGATTTCATCCCTTTATATTGTTAAGTCATTATTTTGATAAACAAAATAATCCCTTAACTCTTTACCAATTCTGCCTTCATATTCTGTCATGTCGGCTTAACACTGTCTTCGGTAAAACTATCATAACTAATTCCGTACATTCCGTACTGACTTGCACTCTGAGATGGGTCATCACTAGTCATCATAGAGTCTATGTTCAAGTACGCAAGCATAGAACTTACTCCAGTCAATGTCACAAACAAAAACTATATCCTGGTGTACTGGTGAAAATGCTATCTTACACTTAAACAAATTTGCAATGCACTCTACTATACTTGCTCTCAGACCTGTGTGATCTTCATGTGGATCATATGTTTCCATAATGACAACATCTATGTACTCACTTTAGCCAAATTTCCAACAATCTCCCCCTTTGTCATTGGTGGCAACATATGAGAAAATTGGCTAAGTGTACAAGTCAAAATCTCAAAATTGTATCAAAATTGTGGCCATAGAATAGAATATGTATACTATCCTTATAACTCCTCAAAATATAAACTCTAATACAATGCTCCCCCTAAGAGTATCAATCCTTAACAAATATATCAATTTTCTGCTCTAATATCTCTCCCCCTTTGACAACAATGACAAAATAAGGTAGGGAGGATTACAGAATTGTATCCCAAAAAAGATTATACCTTCATTTTCTTATTGCAAAGTCGGTAGGCTTGCATAAAAATCTACAAAATCAGCTTTCATAGCTTCTATCTCCTTTTCCCATGAATTCTTGATGGAATCTACCACATTGAGTAAAGTGCTCAATCCATAAGCTATTATTTGACAAGCTTGGAGGTTGTCAAATTTGAATTTCTGAAAGGATGTCTTAGCTGTAAGACATTCTTCTAACTACTCTTCAATGATACTCAACTTCATAGAGATGTGTTCTCTCAAAAGAGTGAGTCTCCTCATTTTTCTATTCCTCTCATCTTGCAATACTCTTATTTCATCATAAAACTTCCGAACTTTCTTTTCAACATCACATACCTTCACATTAGGTCTAGAAAGAAGGTTACACTCATTCTAAATCTCAGCTTCCTTCAACTTGATCTTCTGTTCCTCTTCTACTGTCAAAATCTTTGGTTTTGTACATTGTATGTACAATGATTTTCCTATCTCCAAATGTTTCCTCAAGTTCTTGATACAAATATCAAGATTACTAATATCATTCCTGATATTCTGACTTATGCTCAAAAGCATTTCAGCTTCATAAGCTACTTGAGCTCTCACTTTTGCAATATCAGATAGGTCAGTGAATTCATTGTCAAAAGTGCTCATTACCTTCTTAGCTTTCTCCAAAGGGTCTGCCTCTGTGATTTGTGTAGTTACAATGCTTTGTAACTTCTTAGTAAGGTCCTTCAGACTCCCTTCAAGATTTTTCACTTTCTTGTTCTTGCCAATGATTTTATTCAAAGAAGTGATCAGTTCCAACTGATCATCATCATCAACTTCCTTTCCTAAATCTTCAAACAAAGATCCAATTACTTTCTTATTTCCAGTCTCAGGAGTAAGACTAATGTCTTCTATGGTAGGAATGGGTTCTTGAATCTCAGACTCCTTAGGTTCTTCACTGATAGATTGAGTTAGCTCTGCTTCTTCAGTTCTATCTGGTTCATCAAGAGCTGAATTGTCAAAAATGTTTGCTAAGTTCTTGAATACATTTTCATCAGTATCCAAGGTGACCTTAGTACCTTCTATGTTCATAGTTTCATCTTCAATGTTAATAGTTCAAGGAGAAGGAATATCCTCTTGTTCAGCTTCAACTGCTTGCTCTGCTGCAATTGATGGCTCTCCAATGTTTTCTGCCATGACCTTGATTATTGCCTACTCTATATCTGAATTAACTTCTTCATATCTACCTCCCATAATCAAAATGGTTCTCATTTTGGTTCTCAAATGGATGTGTAAGGCCTTCAATATCTGCTCCAAGTGTTCATCATCTCTCACATCACAAAGCTTCTTCACAAGATTCTTTTTGATATTAGTGTCTTCTTCAGTTGCTCTCTGGCTTTCTATTTAACAGTTTGGTGTACAACTTATCAGGTATTTGACCTTGAATAGAATCAAATTTCTTGTTTTCCAACATCATATGCTTCACAATAGCATTCTCAAAATTAAGTTTGTCTAAATAACCATAAAGACTGTAGTATTTGTTCATTCTGGTAAAGTCTCCATTTTCAATAATCTTCTCATTAAGCTTTTCAACTTTAGGTTTCCAAGATTTCTTCTTAACTATAGTGTCATCATCTTTTATCTTTGCAATTTCTCTTGGTACTGGTTGAACTAAATTCTTCTGTCTCTTTCCTGGTCCAGTAGCAATTTATTTCATTCTCTTGCTAGTTGTGGAGGAAGTGGATCTAGTTGTTACATGTTCCTTCTCTAGTTCCTCTACTTTCACCTTGACTCGTGTAGGTTCTTGTTGTGCTACACTGGATGACAAGGGTGGTACAATCAAGACTTCTTTCTATCCAATATCCTTGATTGCTGCTGCTGTCTATTTTGCTATTAAGAATTCTTGTTCTGACATTCCTGTATCTTTCATTATTCTCCTGATAGTGCTATCAACTCTCTTCTTAGATTTCTTCTCTTCAATTATAGCTTTTGCTGAGTTGAAGTTCTCTTCAAAAGTTCCAAATCTGATGCACTGAGTGTCCAATTTACTTTTAAGTAATTTGCCAACATATTCTTTTATTTCAGTCTCAGATATCTCATAGCCAAGAGGGTCTATGAACTCAATTCTAGGTTCCACTACTTCAATATAGGTAAAATCAATGTCAACCATAAAACATATATCATTCTTATACTTCTTCACAAGTGATTGTGGAATTCTTGATCTGCTAGTTACCATGTTCTGAAATGTCTTCACTACTAACATAGCACTCTCATTTACTTTGTCAATAACATGTCTCAAATATACTATATTTATTCTTTCCATAGCATTTTGTCCATCATTCCAATCATGTGCAATGGTGTATGGAAATATTCTCAATGAGTGGAAAAACATGTATGTAATTAAGGATGAAAATCTAAATTGTGCATACTTAGATTTCTTTATCTTCTCCAAGTTTTCAAATAGTTGAATTTTCAAAATTTCACACATGTCAACTGGTACTTTGTCAACACACATTAAATATGCAATATGCACCATTCCATCTACCATATCATCTTCTTTAGAATTTGCACAAAACTTAGTTGTTAGGTACCTGCATAAATATCTAACATCATGTTGTTTGATCTTGCTAATCACAATTCCTCTGCCATTGTAGGATGAACTTGTGTTGTCTATGACTATTTTCCTCATATTTTTCTCATTTAAAGGAATAGCACCAACTTTAGATAAACCTATGACTTCATGAATCAAGTTAGCTATAATGTCTATCACTCTATCCTCTAGCCAAAACTTCCCATTGTGAATTCTACTCAGAATAATCTTAGTACATTCTTCATTGTCAAACTCATACTTCAAAGCATACTGAACAATCTCATTATCTTTCAAATGTTCATATCCTTGTTTTAATGACATATCCTGATTGTAAATGTTCATATGTTCATTGGTAAAATCACTATCAGTGATAGTTTCTAACTTGCATCCAAGATAACTTCTCACATTTTCTAAATGCAAAACTTCGTATGGTACGGATGATAATGCTAACCTAGGATCATCTTCTTCCAAGGGTTATACTGGTTCCCTCTTCATTCTAGGTCTATTCTTATCTCTGATATTGTGAATTAAGGATACATCCATGACTACTTTAAATTCTTTTTATCGATTCAAAGATCTGTCAAGATAAATACCTCAAGTTCACGATTTTAGGGCTTTCGTAGATTCAGTGCTCAAATCTTTCACCAAATCACTACAAAATGTTTCCAATCTATGTTCTTTTCTCTCCTAAACACTTCAATTCACTTTGATAATCAAATAACATCGATCATAACCTTTTATTACTTCAATCTCACTTAGATCTGACATCGCATTCAATTCTTTTGCCGCTTCTTTCCAAAAAGTTGTTTCTGTTATCCTGCAAAACTTAAAACTTCTTGCGATCTCACAAAATATAATATTTTCTTTTGTGCTCTTAACCATAGCATTAGTACATCATAAACTACCTTACATTAACTGCATAAGACTTAATTCATCAAAAATCTACTTCTACACTAATTCTAAGTTCCTAATCTACTGTAATTATCATAAATTTCACCTTTGAGTTAGGTCAGGTAAGGATTCATTCTTACCACTTGATACTTCACCTTCAATGTTGAATATGTTTCCTTGATCTATGCCTTTAGCAAACTTCACTTCATCTACATTACTACAACAACCTTTCTATTTGTTACCTACATCTTCATTTCTTCTTGCATGATTTCTAAGGTTAGGGTTAGGATGAAAAAATTCATTGTTCATTCTGCAAAACCTTGTTGCATGTCCAATCTTGTTACATATTTGACAAACAATTCCATTGTTTCCGTATCTTGGTCCTTGCTAATTGATTTGTGATCTACAGTTTCTAGCAATGTGTCCAATCTTGTTGCATCTATAACATACTACTTCATTTCTTCTGTTCATATCTTCAGTAGGTCTTTTATCTGCATTGTTAATATTTCTAAACATTCTACTACCATAATTATTCTCAATAACTTTAGGTCTTCTACATTCAATAGCTCTATGTCCAAAACCATGACAATTATAACAATAACCATTAAGAGGTTTAAATTGTTTACATGTGCAATCTCTCTTCATGTGACCAATAGTATTACAACCAAAACATCTACCTTTGAATTCTCTTTGCATACCTTTGGGTGATTCCTTTTGGTTCGGTGGTTCTTCTTCTTTAGGTGGTTCTTCTCCTTTAGGTGTGTCTTCAGATTTGTTGATCTCATTTGACTTTTTCTTATCTATGCTTTCAGATTCTTTCAGATCTAGTTCCTTGCTTTCATCATTTGTTTTGAATATGTTAAATCCAAGTCTAGTCTTATCATAGGATGGTTTTCCATAAGATACTTGTTCATCAATCTTCTCACTATTTGAATATAGCCTTTGAAGTTGTTGTTTGGATTGAGTCAATTCACCTTTCACAATCTTATTGTATTTCTCAAGTTCTGCATGCTGCAAGTTTACTTTCTCAAATTCAGATGTTACTTTGCCAAGTTTAGATTTTAATTCTTCATTCTCAATTTTCAACCTTTCATTCTCAGATCTTAGATTTGCTTCATTTTTGTCATTTCCATCTTTCAAACTAAGCTTCAGATTTTCTATCTTTAGTTCATGCTTAAGGATCACATTTTCTTTTTCTAAATTGTCATCACAGTCTTCAATAAGAATTTCAGATTCCTTTTCAGATTTCAGATCTTCTACCTTGTTTTTTAGTTTCTTAATAAGGTTCTTTACATCATCATATTTCCTTTTCAAAGTGTTTCTTTTATTAGTAAGCATATCAATCTGTTCAAAAGCTTCTTCAATATTTTTCTATAGTTGATCCATATCCATAGAGATCTTACTCAAGCTGCTAGGCTTTCCTTGAATGATTCTTGTCCGAGTAACTAAGCTCTGATACCAATTGTTAGAAATAGGGAATACTGAGAGGGGGGGTGAATCAGTATTCTACAAACTTTATCTTTTGCCCAATTATGGATATAACAGATTATCTTTATACATGCATAACATAAGAAGCTAAACAATATGCATAGCAATGGAAATAAAGAACTCATAACACATGATATGTTCTCAAGGAAACCCTGGCCAAGGGAAAACCCCAGTGGGGATGGTACCCACAAATATCCACTAATCAAAAGTATCATGTTAAGGATGTTGACCCTGTTAGGAGTCTATTACAAGCATATAGTGTATCAGCCCTGATTAAGGGACTATAGGCCTTGTTAGAAGCCTCAACCTTGTTAGGAGTTTTCAATACAAAATCTGATTACCAGATGAGCCCACTGCTCAAACAAGTAATGTACAATGTATACTTATTACAAAAATGGATTAAGGTATATAACCTTATGTTGCTTGCATCAATCTCTTTTCACTTCTCTTACATTCGCATCATATCATTACAACATTTCCATGTCATTACTTCTTCTTCTTGCAATTACATATTACATATATACAAGTTATTAAAGATAATAACTTTACATGGTCAGCTTCCATATATCTTTATCCAAGAGTTAACATCTATGATGTCATCCCTTTATATTATTAATTCATTATTTTGATAAACAAAATAATTTCTTAACTCTTTACCAATTCTGCCTTCATATTCTATCTTGTCGGCTTAACACTGTCTTCGGTAAAACTGTCATAACTAATTCTGTACATGACGTACTGACTTGCACTCTGAGATGGATCATCACTAGTCATCATAGAGTCTATGTTCAAGTGCGCAAGCACAAAACTTACTCTATTCAACGTCGCAAACAAAAACTATATCCTGGTGTACTGGTGAAAACGTTGTCTTACACTTAGACAAATTTGCAATGCGCTCTGCTATACTTGCTCTCAGACCTATGCGATCTTCATGTGAATCATATGTTTCCATAATGACAACATCTATGTACTCACTTCAACCAAATTTCCAACAAGGAGCTACTCTGAGTCAAGCTAGGAAAGTCCAACTGCTGAAGGCAACTCTTTAAAATCTTCCAGTTTATGCTCTCAGTCTATTTAAAATACCTCAGAATTATGTTGACCTGATTGAAAAAATTCAAAAAAGATTCCTTTGGACTAGGGTTGAGGAGAAAAAAAGACTTAGCCTAGTTTCCTGGGAGAAGGTTTGTAAACCTAAGAAATTTGGGAGGCTGGGCATTAGAAACATTATTAATACAAATAAAGCACTGTTAGCAAAGTAATGTTGGAGGATCTTCGAAGAAGAAAAAGAATGGAACTCTATAATTAAAAACAAATATCATATTACTTCTTTAGAAGATACTCTTCACTCTCAAATGGACATCCAGGGATCCTATGTCTAGAATAGTATCAGCAAGGGTAAGAATCTAGTCAGAAAAGGTGTTAGATAGAAGCTAGGAATGGCAGGAAGATTCAGTTTTGGAATGATAAATGGCTGATGGAAAAGTCTCTAATTGATAACCAGGAATGGAAAATTGCAATCCAAGAGTGTAAAGAGACTATTGGGGAAATGATGAACAACTACTGGATTAATGATGAATGGATAGATCTTGGATTAAAGGATGAAAAAATTAAAAAGGTGAATAAACAACTTAATAATTGGTTTATGAGAGAAAATGTGATTGATGAACTGATTTGGGGCCCTGAAAATAATGGTAAGTTTTCGGCTGCCTCAGCCTCGGCCCTCCTCATCTCTCAAGTCGATCAACCCCTTTGCTCTCTGTACACACTCAAATGGTGCACTTCTCTAAGTCATTATATCTAAGAGAATCTATGAATAGGAAACCTTAGAAAGCAACCTAGAGCTCTCTATGCATGGAGTTGCAGGATTATTTGATTGCTCTCAGCTAGAGCTATTAAGCTAATGACCTTGCTAGTCAACCACACAATGAGAAATTCAAATGAAGACAAGGGCAAGAATGCCAATATCCCCAAGAATCACTATGAAATGCAAATGAAAGCTAGATTAAGATGAATATGCAAGCTAGAAATGAGAGATGCAAGCTAAGCTATGGAAATGAAAGTACAAGCTATGCTATGAAAAGGAAAGTACAAGTATTACCAAGCCTTCCTAGTTAAACTAGATGAGTTACTCTAAAGCTTGAAAGGAAATCTAAACATGAAGCTACTATGCATGAATGAAACTAAGAATGGAATGTAGATGCAAAAGCCAAGAATGCTCCAAATCTTCAAAAGCTCCAAAGTGACCTAGAAAACCTGCAACATAACATTAGCATAAAAAGATGGATATGAAAATGAGGAAGAGAGCTCTTCTTTTATAGGAAGATGAGAAAGAATGGACCATGGAGATTAAGAGGCAAAAGATTTAATCAAGGGTGGAGCTTGAAAGAGGAGCAATCCATGTGCACAAATATCTTCCAATGGGAAAATAAGAGTTGACTTTTGTGTCCATATGAGACAAAAAGTGTTTTTCTCCATTTTATAAAATAAGAATAATGCTTTATTTGTGCAACTTAGGATAAGATGAAAAGTGGGGGATTTTTATTTAATAAAAGGGGAGGAAATATTCCTTTTAATAAATAAAGACTTTAGGATAAAATGGTTAGCCCAAGGAATAATCGAAAATGATAAAATAAGATTTGATCAAGGAAATTGATATAATTGAAAATATTGATTCAGGGATTTGATAAATTGTTGAATGGGGGCCCAAAGTCTAGGCGACCATTTTAGGGTGCATACATTTGCCCCTCTTTGACTAATGTGTGATCATTTTGGGAACACATGTGGTCAAAGAAGAATTGAAATGTGAGATCGATTTGGGATCACAAAACAATCCAGACATGTGATCATTTTGGGAACACGCCAGGACAAAAATAAACTAGCTGAAAGACAAGACCAACACCGTTGTTGTTAAGTGATAGTCAAGTCTCAAAATAAGAGATAAGAATCAAAAGACAAGATCAACACCATTGCTGTTAAGTGATAATCAAGTCTCAAAATAAGAATCTCAAGTTGAACTGAATGATAAAGTTGAATCAAAGATTTGAAGCTGATAGGTACTACCCCCTCGGAATTGAAATCAAAATTAGGCAGAGGAGAACAACAAATTGATAAACTTGATCAAGTCACTAGAAATCATAATCAAAGGATGGAACATGAAGATAACCATTAAGCAGTGAGGAAAATGCCCCAGTTTGACTAAGAAAGTTATAGGATAAAAATGAAGTCAAACCTCAGAGAGATGAATCAAATGAAAATGAATGAAAGACTAGAAGTTTTGAAAGAGATGGGGATGAAGAAATGAAGATGCCCCAATGAAGATCAAAGGATCAAGCCTCAAATGGTTAGCCAACTGCGCATAAGAGGGTGAAATTTTGAAATGTGATTTTGACTATCAAGATTAACTTAGATTTTGATTTTGAGTCTGAAAATGGATTCAGGACATCGAAATTAGCTAGGGGTGCAATTTTCATGCAATTCTAAGGTGTTTGAAAATTAGGTCAAAAAGTCAAAATGCTATATAAGGGGTAAAAAGGTCATTTTCAAAATCATTTATCTTTTAGCGATTTGATAATTTCAAGAGCTTAGAGAGAGAAAATGGCCGAGAAAGCAGTAGTTCCAGTTCATAGGCATCAATTTGAGCACTCCCGGTTGCACAACTGGCCTCCACAGTATGGTGCCCCAGTATGTTTTCAGAAAAACTTACCCCTGGTTGAGTCATTATGAGCATTTAATGCATTTTGAACATGTTTTAAAATTTTTTAAAATTTCAAATTTTACACTTAGCTGAAAAGTCACGCGATACTTTACAAGTATCACCTCCTTTGAGAGTATCTATTGCACGATACTTCACAGGTCCTTATAGTATCAGGTAGGTATATAAGCTAGTATCGCATGATAACTGGCGAACTATCATGTGATCCTATGTGAAGTATCGCTTGAGAAGATATTATCACCTTGTTATTAGAGAAAGTATCACGTGATACTTTAGCAAAAAATAGTATCACCCAGTAAAAATTTGACATGTTTTTAGTATTTTTTGAGCAAAATGACATGGGTCTAGACAATGTTTACTTTTTAAGATATTTTGTACTAACTTTTTAGACATCCATCATGATATGTGCTAACATCTGGCTGGGGTTAATGGTTTGCAGGAGCACTTTCCAGCGCTACACATAAGAGCACCGAAGGTGACAGGGCTACGATTTGTCTGAGATCTAGATGATCTGGGCAAGGTAGATCTGAGGGCTATAGGCTTCAGGTACTTGCTACAGTTACCCTACATTTGAGCAGACCATGGGTTGTTAACTGTGCTTGCTGAGACATGGCATAGCGAGCACAACACCTTCCATCTGCCCACTGGAGAGGCATCAATCACCTTGGAGGACGTGTATCAGATACTCTAAGTACCGAGCCATGGCAATCCTATAAGTATAATCATGTTTATAGATAGTCATAAATGCAAAGTTGCCATATAATAGAAACTGACATGATTGTTTGATGTCACAAATATACTATGATCAGCATGCTACCGAGGGATGGCGGGCCATCCAAGGCATGTTCCAGGATGTCACCATTATAGATAGACATGTTAGCTGGGACTGATTGATGGATGATTTTGGCAGGGACTTCCCAGTACCTTGCATTGTTGCTTCCATTATGGCACAGGCCCTTATTACTGACAGGAGTCAAAAGGGTTTTCCACCGGGATAGGGTAGGTTGTTAGTTGATCTAGTAGCACACCCATGTCGGATGGCATGGGGCCCAGCCATATTAGCAGACATGTATCATGAGTTACATGAGATCATCTACCGTGATAGTAGGACATGGGCATGCGGTGCTATCTTAGCACAGGTGTGGGCATGGGAGCACATTGTTGTGGTGCGCCCCCGAGTACAGCCGAGGGAGAGGAGACATCCCTTCATATATAGGTATGCAGGATTCTTATCACATCCTCATAGTGGGGATGTGACATATTATAGGAGGATACTGGATGAGCTTACCTCATTCCAATGGAGGCCGTACAAGATTGTGGAGGGATGGGGAGATGCTAAGGATGAACTTAGTTACATGTTATGCAGCCGACCACTGGTAGGTTGGCATATAGAGATCATGTAGAGATTTGTGATCACTCAGGTATGGTGGTAATTCAAGTGGCAGTAGTGAGTATCCACTGAGACTACTACATACGCTTGAGCTAGGGATGAGGAGGGTCAGGCTTGGCTGTCGATGCTGGATTACCAGCAAGTAATACAGGACATAGCCATGATCAGGAGAGAGCCCTAGGAGTACCTTCTAGACATGGTGGATGTAGGGACTAATGCAGCCTATAGATCAAAGTGGCAAAGGATTCCATTCCCTTGATTCACAGTTCCTGATGTACAACCAATAGCTCAGGGGGATGATGGTGATGACAGTGGAGATGAAGGAGATGGTGGAGGGAGAGTGAGAGGGAGAGTGAGGGAGACCGGGGAGGGATCTTGATCAGGTGGCTAGAAATGGTCATGGGGTCAGAGCTCTACTGATGAGAGCGAGGATGTAGCGAGATCAGTTCACCGACAAGTAGAGGCTAGGGATGATCCGCCTGCAGGAGGGGAGGACCTGAGAGCCAAGATACAGGCTCTAGAGATGGAGATGAAGTAGCTAAGGATCATGATAGCTATTAGAGAGTAGTAGTTGATGGATCTAAGGGCAGAGAGAGATCAACAACTATCTGATCTCAGGGCAGAGATAGCACGTCAAGAGAGATTAGCATAGGCGGATGCACTAGAGATCCGACAGGAGGCAGCAAGAGCTACGTACTATCATGGACTCTATCTTCAGGCTGTTCCAGAGGGTCAGAGAGCACCGACATACTCTTCGAGGGTAGGGATGTTAGATATGGTATCAGACAGGGCAGTGATGCCACCTCCTCCTCCACTAGCTCCACATGATGGGGCTAGTGAGTCCTAGGTTTAGGGCTTAGATCTTAGATGTTTGACACATATCATGAGACTTTGATCTAGATTTTGGGATCCCATATTTTGTATATTGTACTATGACATTCACATATATATATGAGATTACTGGATTTGCGATGTATCTGTATTATTTGTCTCACTTGTGATGGATGTTTCAATTTTAATATTGTCTTGTCATGTTGCTCAAAATGTATGTTTATATGCTCATGTATATTCTCTCTCATAGATGTATGTTTAATTCTCATGTGTATGATATAGACTCATATTTCTGAAAATGATCTCTTTTTGATATAGATATCATGATAAGATTAACCCCTTGTGATGACAGGAATAGGATGTGATGTGAAAGACAAGGAGTGAAAGACATGATCGAGAATAGAAAAGGTGAGCGCAGTTGACTGACTAGTTCGTGAAAGATAAAAGGAGAGCTCTCTCCATGCGCAAAATGAAAAACTAACTAACATGAACCTAAAAATGCAAGCTACTATGAAAAGTGGTTGACTTGCAAGGTCACAACGCTAATAGACATCTAATAATCATCATCGAGCTTTATTGGTAGCGTCATAAGATCATACGATACACACTAGTATGACTATGGGTATATGAATATGATCTATATCAGATAGAATGTGGAAATCCCACCTAGGCACCAAAGACATGTAGGTCAAGATGACTAGTACAATGAGATTACCTAAGTTTGCTATAGCGAGATTATGCTTGCATCAGGACATAAGAAGGTCAAGATGGCTATAAGCATGCACTCGTATAAAATAGTCAAGGATAATACCTTGTAGATCCTAGGTGTTAAGTGGATCAAGCATAAATGCTAATGACAATTAGGATCATCAAAATATACCCACAAGTAGAAAAAGCAATAAAACATGTCCTCATGCCCTCAATCTTCTAGCTATGCATCATTGAAAACTATCATAGGGAGAGAACACTCATCAAAGAAAGCATCATAAACAACACACAAAGAAAACAAAGTCAAACAAGTCTCAACGGGTCAAGTGTTTAAGTGTGTGTGTGTAGGTCATAGAATTAATCTTTGAGTATCGCATTTGTTAGTGGAAATATCATATCATGCTAAAATGTAGGGTAGGATATCTGATAAGTGTTGAGAAACACTCGATGCTAGGGTAGTGTTGAAAAACACTATTTGGGGGTGGTGTTGAAAAACATCATTTGCAAGATGTCCTAAAGACCAACACATCCTAGAGACCAATGCTAACACAGTGATGCCCCCTAGACAAAGACAAAGACCAATTCCAAACCAAGGCAACAAGGTCAAGGCATGATGGAAAAAAAAAGGCTAAGTGTTGAGGATGCATGCTAAGAAACGAAGGTGCAAAGGCCTCAAGTAGCGCCTGTTTCCAAGTTTTCACTACTTGGAGTTTTTTTTTATTTTTTCAATTTTTTTAATTTTTTCTACCAAGGCGCCTGTTTCCAGGTTTTCACCAAGGCACTTTTTCTATTTTTTTGAATTTTTTTGCATTTTTTTATTTTTTTGTATTTTTTTAGGACTCTATATGCTTTTTAGGATTTTTTCAGCATCATATATGAATTTTTTTGGAATTTTTTCAGGATCAATAAGATATGTACAAAGAATGCCCCTAGACTGAATAGGCATCATGGATAGAACTTCTTGAGGTGCAAAACATTGATAGGGTTAGGGAGTTGTTCCCCCTCTGGATCAGATAGTAAATAAGCACCTGTACCAAAAGCTACAGTAATAATGTATGGTCCAAGCCAATTAGGTTCAAACTTCCCTTTTTGTTCTCTATTTTGTTGACTCTTAGGGTTTTATCGCAAAACAAGATCCCCCACTTGAAATTCTCTAGGGCAAATTTGTATTTCATAGTGATTCTTAGGGATATTGGCATTCTTACCCTTGTCTTCATTTGAATCTTTCATTGTGTGGTTGACTAGCAAGGTCATTAGCTTAATAGCTCTAGCTAAGAGCAATCAAATAATCTTGCAACTCCATGCATAGAGAGCTCTAGGTCACTTTCTATGCATGGAGTTGCAAGATTATTTGATTGCTCTCAGCTAGAGCTATTAAGCTAATGACCTTGCTAGTCAACCACACAATGAGAGATTCAAATGAAGACAAGAGCAAGAATGCCAATATCCCCAAGAATCATTATGAAATGCAAATGCAAGCTAGATTAAAATGAATATGCAAGCTAGAAATGAGAGATGCAAGCTAAGCTATGGAAATGAAAGTACAAGCTATGCTATGAAAAGGAAAGTACAAGTATTACCAAGCCTTCTTAGTTAAACTAGATGAGTTACTCTAAAGCTTGAAAAGAAATCTAAACTATGAAAGCATAAACATGAAGCTACTATGCATGAATGAAACTAAGAATGGAATGTAGATGCAAAAACCAAGAATGCTCCAAATCTTCAAAAGCTCCAAAGTGACCTAGAAAACCTGCAGCATAACATTAGCATAAAAAGATGGATATGCAAATGAGGAAGAGAGCTCTTCTTTTATAGGAAGATGAGAAAGAATGGACCATGGAGATTAAGAGGCAAAAGATTTAATCAAGGGTGGAGCTTGAAAGAGGAGCAATCCATGTGCACAAATATCCTCCAATGGGAAAATAAGAGTTGACTTTTGTGTCCATATGAGACAAAAAGTGTTTTTCTCCATTTTATAAAATAAGAATAATGCTTTATTTGTGCAACTTAGGATAAGATGAAAAGTCAGGGAATTTTATTTAATAAAAGGGGAGGAAATATTCCTTTTAATAAATAAAGACTTTAGGATAAAATGGTTAGCCCAAGGAATAATCGAAAATGATAAAATAGGATTTGATCAAGGAAATTGATATAATTGAAAATATTAATTTTTGAAAATATTGATTCGGGGATTTGATAAATTGCTTAATGGGGGCCCAAAGTCTAGATGATCATTTTAGGGTGCATACACTCTCAGGTATGGAATAAAGATCTCATCCCAAAAATTAACATGTTTTTTTGGTTACTTGTTCATAATAAAATCCTCACTATGGATAACCTCACTAGAAGAGGATTCCAAATGCCAAATAGATGCATCTTGTGTTGTGAAGAGGCTGAATCTTGTAATCACTTAATGATCCATTGTTCCTACTCTAGAGATGTGTGGGATACTATTCTCATGACTATGCATCTAAAGTGGGTTAAGCCTCTAAATTTCCAAGACTTTGTTCAGCAATGGAAGTGTCCTTTTCATGACAAAAATGCAAAGGCTCTTTGGTATCTTGTTCTCCCTCACTTCACTTGGAAAATATGGAAGGAGAGGAACAACAGAGTCTTTAGAGAAAAAATTGCACCTTCTCACAAGGTTGCTAATTTTGTGTGGAGAAGCCTTATGAAAAATTTTAGAAGCATTGGCAAGAAAGACTCCATCTTATGGAACTCCATCTTTAATTATGATAAGACTTTCTCCTGGGACAATCTAAATAGCAGGACATATCTGAATCCTAGAGACAATATTATGTGAACAACTCCCCCTATGGGATGGTTAAAAGGGAACTTTGATGGCTCTGCTAAAGGTAACCCTGGAAGGGCTAGGGTGGGAGGCCTAATAAGAGACTGGGCTGGTAATTATTTGGGAGCTATAGCGGCACCGCTAGGAATTCAAACTAACCATGTTGCGGAAGCCAAGGCGGTGCTCTATGTGGTGAAGCTGGCAAAAGAGATGAGATGCTTGAAGCTTTGGCTGGAAGGGGATTCCCTCAACATTATAAATTGTATTAAAGGAAAAATGATTGCTCATGGACTATAGCTCACATAATTGAAAAAATCAAGATGATAATCCAAACATTTGAGGAAAGCCACATCACCCACATCTACCGAGAAGGTAATAAGCTGACGGACAGGCTGGCAAATGAGGAGGCCCAGAATGATGTCACAAAAATGTGGATCAGGGAAGAAAATCTTAAAACAGAGATTATAAGTTTAATCACTTGTGATAGAATTAACCATAAGGATGGAAATACCACCCTAAATAATGATGACAAGGATGAAGCAATTATCGAGGAGTGCTACTTGTAAGGTAAGGTGTGTGTTCATCATTTTAGACTTAATGAGACATAGATTCTGGGCAATTTTAAGAGTTCTAGATAGCAAGAGAAAGCCGAGTTGTGAGTCTTGGAAAATTGGTAAGATATCCAGCCAGAACAATAACAGCATTCAGAAAATGGGAGGAGGTTTGAGAAGGGAGGAGCCTCTTGACTGTGAGAAATGGAGACAAGAGAAGAAGGTCTGGAAGAAGCTGAAGAAAGGAGGGGTCACCCTGTACATGTAAAAGCTTCATGGTAATGATAAACAGGTAACTATAAAGTTTTCTGAGGGTTGGGTAAATGACAAAGTTAATTTACTGGGCAAATCTTTCCTCCTTACTCTTACCCTTATTTTTGAAATGACTGGTTTATCCATGGAGGGAATGCACTTCTATAGGGATAATAAGTGTATAGGTACAGATGCCTTTAAGCTTTTTCCTAAAATTGTGGATGAAGAAGCTCTGATGACCAAAGGTAAAGGGGATTATGTAGATATTATGAAAATCAAGAAGTTTTGGGCTAAAATGCTTAAAGTGTTGATTGAGTACTTCACGTTGGATGGTTGTTACTCTAAAATTTTTAATCTGCACTTTGTTCTGGCTAACCATTTTAGGCACAACAAAAAGGTTCCCTTCCTGTACTTTCTGTTGAGTTCTTTGAACAATAGCATTACTGAGCACATGAAGAAATTGAACAATTTGGTGTTGCATGAGGGTTTGATCCTCCTCATCGTTGACTATGCCAGGGATATTATCCCAGAACCTATTCCTAAAAGAGTTATAGGTAAGAGAAAGGATAAAAAAGAGGAAAAGAGTAAGGCTGAAACCTACAAGAAGGGAAGGAAAAATAAGAAAAAGGCCAATGATAGTGGTGATGAACCTGATGAGAAAAGCCCTTTGTCTCAGGGAAAGGAAAGTACTCAGAAGGATAATGTTGAAGAGGACCTAGGAAAAGAGGAGGAAGCTCCAGAAAAAGAGGATTAGAATCCTGAAGAAAATGAGCAGGAGGAGGCCATTGAGGAGACAAAGAACATGGATGAAGAAGATGAATAGGAAGAAAGGGGTATAGAAGAAGAAAATGAAGAGGATGAGGAAGAAGGATTGGAAGATCCTAGGTCAGAAGAGAAAGAATAAGAAGTGACTGAAAAAGAGGAAGGGAAGGGTCAGTCGAGCCATGGGGAAGGCGAAAGCCAAAAGGAGGCTATTGTGGGCTTCGAGATGGATGCTAGTATTCTGGAGGAGGTAAAGAAGAAAGATGGCCATGACATTCATATGGACAAGTGGATATCCCAGGAGATGCAAGAAATGAAAAATCACCTCAAGGCCATGGAAGACATGATGGATACCCTGAAAACAAAGTTGGAAAAGCTGGAAATGAATTTTTTGGACAAGGTAAAATACAATAACCCGAATGAGGATCTTACTACTTACATTAAAACAATGGCTGACAACAAGCTTAAAGACATAACTAAAAAAATTAGTTATAATAGATACATAATAAATGAGGTCCTCAAGCATAGCAATGAAGGCCTAAGTGTCTCTATTATGAACCTGAAGATGTTGTACAACTATCTGGAAAATAGTCTGCTAGAAAATACTACCATATTGATTGATGAAGATGTTGGGAACTCTGGACCGGGAACAAGAACTAGGGGTGGCATCAAGAGGAAGGTCCTTGATACACCAAAGGAGCTGAAAGGATTAAAAGAAGCCATTCAAAAAATGGAGGACCTGCAGAAGAAGGTGGAGAAGACTATTAATAACATGTAGTCTCTTCTGGTTGGTTGCTGGTAGTTGTGCTAGTATCCATTTTTTTTTGTCTTTGTTGTCTTGTCTCAGGTTGGGTAGGGTCCTTCTTTTCTCTTCTGGTTGGTTGTTGGTAGTTGTGCTAATATCCATTTTTTTTTGTCTTTGTTGTCTTGTCTCAGGTTGGGTAGGGTCCTTCTTTTCTCTTCTTAGTAGGCATTTTTTTTTGTTTAGGGATAAAATGTGAAATCTTTCTGATCTTTTGTAAATGGTTTCGGGTTCCATTCAAAACATGCTTTTACCTTAATAAAAAATAATATAATGTCTTATTGAAGTGTTGTGTTGCAGGATAACAACTACCACAATTAACACACAAAACACCAAGCCTGTGAGAAAAACCCATCGGAAAAAAATTAGGCACCGAGAAAATTCCATGGTCACTGAAATATTTTGTGGATGCCGAAAAATGCTCCAGTGGTGCCTTGGTGGTGCTCAGGTGGCTAGACGACGACGACTAAGGGCAGATGTGGCCAGAGGGAGGAGCACAGGGGGTTGGGCAGCGGGGGCCATTGGTAGTGATGAGATAGTCAATGTCGACAATCAGAAAGGGCTTGTGTTGGGGCCCTTTACACCTAGCTAGCATAGGCCTACGCAGGTAGGGTATGTGGGCCCTAAAACTTTTTTAAAAAACCCACAATTAAACAAGAGCCCATCACTCTTTTTTTTTAATTTTTTTTTAAAACAATTTTTGGCCTCGGCAAACCGTAAAACTACCAAAAAAATAAAAATAAATCATGTGCCTCGATCCACATGTTAGGGTTGTACAACCCTAGTACAAATTTGTTTTGCCTCAGATGGCAACTTTGTCCAAATTGGATAAATTTTATAGGAAAAGAGGGGTTTTTGGGTGCTATGAGCACAACAGTGAGGTCTATTTGAGCCCAAAGTGACCAGAATCAAAGGTCCCCTAGATCCAACACAAAACCTTCTAAAAATCACAGATTTGATGAACAAGGCCAAATATCTCATGAAGAGAATAGGGGCATGAAGATTTGAAGCTCTGATACAGGGGCATGAAGGCCAAAATTTAATGGTACATGAAAGAGGAGACATTCTAATATGCAAAGAAAAATTATAATACAATGTAATGAATGTGTTATGATTACAAGAGAGATCAATCCTAATACAAAGAGATCAAAACCCTAAAGGTGAAACCTAGGTTGCATGATAATAATTAATAAAAGAATTAATTACTATATGCCTAAAGTTTAGCTTAAGTAAAGAAATAGATAATAAGTGACTTAATAATTAAATCAATATGATTTAATTAATAAGCAAAACAACTTATTACTCTAACACCTCCCATGGTTGAATTCTATTTTGTATTATTTTGATATGAGCTAGACTCTTTCTTTGTCTTGTGACTATTCATATGATGTGATCATATTGTGGTATTGTGAGATGCATCTAATTATAGTACATTCTTTTGATTTTACCAATATCATTACTAACATAGATGTTACGTTATACTTATGCTTATCGTTTTGATCATATAAGCATGATGATCTAGTTGTGATGTGACATGATGCTTTATGATGATATCTGGTGTATTTTGTATTTGAGAATATTTGATTATGTTACCATGATGAATATTACTAATATCCTATGGTATCGTGCTTTTATGTTGATGAATATCTTATTTAGAGTTTTCATTGATATATGGTTTAAATGTTGTAAAATGATTATTTAATGCTCTTATTTAAATGACATATTTATTATGATGTATATTGAGGATTTAATATGGAAGGTTCCATTTCATAACATTCTAATACATACGAATGATTATGCCGCTAGAGTGGCCCTTTCCATTAGGCGCACTTTGGCTATTACATGCATGTTCTTCGACCATTTTTACTGTGAGAAGCTACACTTGATGTGTGTGTATTTTAGTGAACAAGTATTAGACATTGACTCTGCCTGGGCTATAGGTTTGAGTTTGTCCCTAACAATGACACAATAGATAGTTACATTGACCATTCATAATTTTAGCCAATATCATCTTGTATGGGTGATGTATCCATATTGATGTATTATACCTCTCATACCGTATAGGTGAAATTTGGACTTCCTTATATAATTATATTGGACCAATACCTGTCTGTACATATAGAATATTCATAATTATCATAGTTGAGTTAGATATTTTCGGCCGATTTTAGTTATTCTATGTTCATTTGTATTTACCATCAAATTTGTCATAGTTAGATTCTATTTAATTGGAATTGATTAAAATTATCTAGTGGGGTTTTAGGGAAGTTTTGGTCTTTGATTTAATTAATCTTAAGTGATTTAATTTTAGCCTTTTTGCCTTTTGGGGAAAAAGTGACTTTAAATTGTGGAAAAAGAGTTTATCTCCACACTTGTTATTTTTGAGAAATTGGGATTTTGCTCTAAATTGGTATTGGAGATTGATCTTTTGCTCATTGGGTTTGATTCGCTCACCAAATTTTTATGGGCATTAACTCATTGAGTTCATGTTGGGATTGCTCCGCTTTTTCGATGATCTCATTCAATTTCATGGGGATTTGAGTTTTCTTCTTAGTTTTTGGTTTTCATAATTATGTGAGGTAAGTTTTCCTCAAAACTCATTTGTTTCTCAATTATTTTTGTTTATGGTTGGATGTTATTGATTCTTGAGATGTATTCTATGATTTTCCCCATGCGTGTGAATTATTTTCATGCTTGTTTGGGCTTCCATGTATTTTCCATGTTTTGGTGATTTCAAATGTGAAGTTTATATAAGGTTACACTGCCCATTTTTTGTGTGCGCTCAAAATGAGAATTTTATTGGACCAATGTGTTGTTGGGTGTCAAAAAACCAATTGTTTTCTCCTTTTCACTTTATTTAAAGTTTGATTTTTTAGTGTTTTTCAAAGGTACATCAATGATGATGACCTTCAGGACTAAATTTTAGTCTGTATATGTAGTCCATGACTTTTACAATGTGAGATTGTCAATTAATCCAATGTTTGTGGGGATTCCATATTTCATGGTGTTGAGATTTGATCCAAGCTGGAATCCATGCTCCTGGAAATAAGGTCGATTGAGTGTACCCTTATGTACTTGTATTTTGCCTATGTTGCTTATTGACCTATGTTTGATGCTTAATTTGAGATTGCATCTTGATATATTGACATTGGTATTGAGACCACATTATTATCACAATTAGGTTGTGGTTTGTTGAATCTTGAGAGACCCGTGCTCTTAGTTTGAGACTAATTGAGCTTGCTATGCTTCATTTTGGTTTATGACTTTGAGAGTTTGTTCTTGCTTTGTGCTTTATTTGCATTTATTGAATAGTGCCTTGTTGAAATGAGATGATCTTGGGTGTTTAGGTAGTGGGGTGGAGTGACTCTCCACGATAGGTTGGAACACAAAGGGTTTACTAGGGTAACTCATGGAAAGTAAAAACTAAATAAATATATTCACTAAAACACATTAACAAGAATTAATATGACTACTTGGTCATCTAAGCACATTGATTGAAACACATCAAGTAAAAACTAAATAAATATATTAGGTAAAATACATTAATAAGAATAAATATGACTATGGTCGTCTTGTTGGAAATATAAGTGGGAAAGTAATACTGAGAGGGCGGGGGGGGTGAATTAGATATTACCTGCTTTTATCCTTTTAATCTGATAAAACTTTATGCATGACACAAAAAAAACTTGATCATTGTAAGCAACTAAACATATAAAGTAGTATACACGAAATCACTCATAACACCATGATTTTGGTAACCCAGAAACCCTTGAAAGGTAAAACTAGGGTGGGGATGACACCCACAAATCTTCACTACTGCAGTAATAAGTTTTGCCTATTAAGGCTTACAAAATGTGATCAATTCATGATCTACCCTGTGAAAGCTCTGCTCTATCAAAAGCTAAAAGACTTGTATAGTCTACCTTGTTAAAGGATTTATAAACTTACAACAAAGTAAGCACTCAGAAAAGAGATTTACATAAAGTCTGTTAAGACTACTCGGTTAAGAGATTTACCCTGATACACTGGTCAAAATGTCTCAGTACCTGATCTTTCAGTTTGCACTTGTATGCAGATTACAGATCTCCTCTTTACTTTATATTTTGATCTCTTCTATCTAATCTTTCTTGATTCTATCCTTTCACTGCTTAGCTCAGTCACTGGACTCTGTCTGAATACTTAACTATTCTAAATATACTTCTCTGATCATTCTCATACTCATTCGATCTCAATATCTCTTATCTCTTTGATTCACACACTTCTCTTGGTTTAGATCTTGCCCTTATATAATAACAAAAATGTTTTACCGTTTCAAGATCTATGTTTCAGATTTATTTCTATTGCCGCCTAAACTATACATTTTTTTGATTGGCTCTAGGTTTTACATAGGGATCAATGATAATAAAATGGATGTGTAATTACCTCTATAATTACCTCAATAGACAAGATACAAAACATCATTATCACCAAAAATGGTTTACCTCGATCATTGTGCCATTCCAAACTTGTATGTCATTCATGGCTAACTCGGTAAAAGTTATTCCTGGCACTCAACATTAACTGTACTCAGCATCGGTTGAACTTCTCTGTCACTTGGTAATCATTGATATATGTAACTCGGCAACAACTATACTCTCGGCATATTACAAACATATAGTGACCAAGACTTTACTCGGTAGTACTACTGCTCGGTAAGTATACAATATATAACTCGACCTTTACAAAATGACTCGGTCATAGTGATGGCTGACCATTATTGCCTAGGTATATGACTAAGTGTGAAACAATAATGGTCAACAAAACTATAGAGATCTACAATCTCCCCCTTTGACATTAGTGGCAAAAACACTTTGTCATGACATTTGTATTTATAATTACAAAAATATGTTTGTACTAGCCTAATACTCCCCCTGAGATATATATACACATTCAAAAATTTTGTTACCTGTCCTTGTTCTATCCTTGTCCATACTCATGTCATGATGATTCCCCCTTGTTTTTGACACGACAAATTTCTTCATTAGTAGGTAGCTCACAAAATTTCTCTAGAAAAGGTTTATGGAGCACCATGATCATGTAAAGTGCATTTGTCCAAGCAGTTGAAGCAATGTTCAAAACTTCTGTCTGCACTTCTAAATCGACAGCTAAACTGATAAGACTCTTAGCTGTGGACAAATGTGGATTACTCTGGATCAATGCTTTAGCCTTTGCTAACTTTCTCTATATAGCCTCCAGATGCGGTGTCAAAATAGTTTGAATAGAGAGTAGGCGAGAATGAATCTTGCCGTCACTAGCCATTAGCTTAGCTAACTTACCTTGTGTCTGCATGATTTTTACATAATGTGTAGCATTGGTGTCTGCATCCAAGGTTAGGGACTGACTTGTAGCTTTAATCTCTTGCTTGAGAGTATCAAGCAAACATTGATTCTCATTTGTGAACAGTTCAACATTACATATTTTGGCCAATAGAGACTGTCCGTTCACAACTAATCCCCCAGTCTCCTTTACTAAATTAGATAGCTTGACCTGTTTCACTGCTATCTCGGCAGATATCTTCTCTAGCATTTTGGTCTCAAACCTCCATTCTGACCATTCAAATAACTTATCACTTGCACAACTAAATTCATTATTGACTTTCTGAATAATGTGTACAAGTTGTTCCAATATGGGAACATAACTATTTACATTTGATAAGTCATATACTTCATTAAATATATCTTTGATTTCATGAAGAACCTGCTTTTGTTGATGCTCTCTTTGGAGTTCTGCTTGCCTTCTTTTCCTTGTCAGCAAATCTTTCATTATTTGCAGTTGCTCATAAGAAAGGTTATTTGTATCCCATTTAGGAATAACAATGACTTCATCAATTGTTACCTCATCTTTCTCCTTTTGTGCTCTCGGTGGGGTACTCCCACTCAACATCTGTACAAGAGCTTTTATTGCCTCTTGTTCCTTTGGCTCTTGTTCTTCAATGAGTTTTCCTTTGATGTTTGTTTCTTCTTTCCCCTTATCCTCGACATGAGGACTAACATCTTGTTCATCTAATTTGATTCCTTGGTCCTCTTTGTTGTGTTCTTCCATAGGAGGACTTTGAATTTTGTCTTCTACTTTGTCTTCTTCCTCGGCAGATGAAGATTGAGTTAGTGGTACCGACTTGATGGGATCCTCGGTAGGGCTTGTACCAACTAACTTATCACTAATAGAAACTCCCAGTAGAGTAGTATTCTCATTAGCAGATTGTGTGCTCGTGATGGTTGGATAATCCATGACTTGTAACAATACAATGTTACTACCTGGCAAGGGTGTGTCAGTTGCTTTCATGTTCTTTAAATTATCCTTAGTTAAGAATGAATTCTTAATGGGGCTCTCCTCGGGTATGTCAACAATGTGAACCTTAGATATATCCTGTGTTTTCACTTCCTTAGGAGTATCAGTCTCCATTTTATTTTGCTTGTTTTCAGGTTCAACAGTTGTTGAAGTAGTAGCATCTTTTCCTTCATTCTTTCCTTCATCCTTAGCGGGCAACAATCCAAACAATACCTTCCAAATTTTAATGCTTTCTTGTACAACATCTTCAACCTTGTGTTGAAGAATTAGATAGTTTCTAAGTTTAGGATCAAACTTGCCTCTGTATTGCTCAATTATCTATTTGATGTTTGTAGGAGTGAGAGTGGATTCAACTTGTGCTAATGTACTCTCCCTTATTTCTTTCTCTATTTGTAGAGCATACTCCCATTTCTGTGCAACCCTGTTGCATAATTCTTTTGGAATTCTATTTTCAATTTCAATTGGTAGCATCTTGAAAATGCACAACATTTCAAGAATAACATCCTCAACTTTCTCTTTATCTCCAATGCTCATTTTTCCAAACTTTAATCTTTTCACCTCATCTACTGCTGCAGTGCTAGTAATCTTAAGACATAATTCATCAACAATGAGTTGATGTGTACCTTGTTGTGTGACCTTCCCCTTTATTCCTTCATCACTTTCAGTTTCTTCATCATCATCTTGTGTTAAAACAAGTTTCCTTCTCGGCTTCTTCATAACCGTATTCAACACTGACTTGGGTTGAGCGGATTTTTGTTTGGCAGATGCAGGAGGCATCTTAGGAGTCTTAGCAACAGTTCTTCTAGTTCGAGGCCTTAGTGATGGTGTCTCTGACACTTTATGTTTCAACACTCTTCTCTTTGGCAGGGACTCAACAATTATTGGTTTCTTCTCTTCTTCTTCTTCTTCTTTCTCACTACTACTAGTTGCACTCTGTTCATCTTCTCCCAATCCTTGGGTCAACTCTAGTGGTGCATCCTTCTTAGATTCTTTAACATAATCTTCCATATTTTTCACTATCTTCTTTCTTTTCCTCTCTGTGGTGGCAGCCAATAATCCCAAAGAGATCTTGGATTTGGCTTCTTCAAATGTTCCAAAGTAAGGTGCCTTAGTATCAATTTCTTCTGCTAAGAGGGCTATGATTGCAGTAGTAGCTTCATCTATGTTGAGTTCATAGGGTAAAGGCATTAACCATGAAACCCTAGGTAGGACTGCCTGTGCATAGGTAAAGTTTGTGTCTACCAAAAAATATATATCCTTACTGTATTTCTCAATCAAAGACACAGGGACTCTAGTCCTATTTCTCATCTTCTTCTTAAATTCAATGAAATAATTATCCATTATCCCTTCAAAATCATCACCAATCTGGTTTATAAAATCATTTATTTGAATAGTGATAGGTTTCTTCTTATCCCATGTTACATCTCCATGTGTAGTGTTGGTGTTTGAAAACACTTATGCCACTTAGGGCTACCAATATGCCTTGAGACTAATGTTAGGAGTGGTTAGTTCCAAGTATGGG
This sequence comes from Chamaecyparis obtusa, assembly GCA_027943335.1. Classification (NCBI taxonomy): domain Eukaryota; kingdom Viridiplantae; phylum Streptophyta; class Pinopsida; order Cupressales; family Cupressaceae; genus Chamaecyparis; species Chamaecyparis obtusa. The sequence goes on along the minus strand of BSBK01000184.1, from coordinate 45,503 downwards.
AGCTCTGCAAGGCAACTGGACCAACTATAGGGACAAGACTGCCCTCTACACTTCTGGCTCTGCAAAACCATGGCAGGTGCACCTAATCCAGTAACTTATGGCATTTTAGGACTTTGGACTGGATTAAACAAAGCAGATGATAGCAAGAGACTACTAAATGTTAACCAGACATTCATTGAATCTCAATTGTTATTGGGTATAAAATGGCCTTGTGAAGGGTATTACTACTATCAACCAAATAATGAAAGACTTGAAATGGTGCTGCTATTCAAAGATGCAGGAAATAGCCAAAAACCATCAAGCATTGGACTCAACTGAATATACTAGTCCTTGATCAGTGCCATTATCCATTGGGCAGCACTCAAAAATAAATATAGAACATGAACCAACTACTGTCAAAGACTCAAAGCCATAAATACAACTGTTCCAGCCCATCCACTACTTATAAGATCCTTCTGTAGACAAATCTAATGAATCTATGCCCTATCCAAAGTATTTTTCACTTGATCCTAGATCAAGAACTAAAGACTAGAACATATGCAAAGGTACCCCTATGCAATGGACCAGAAAATCCAAAACTCATAAGACTGACACTAAGGAGAGACTTGAAAGCTTGAAACAATTATATTAAGTATGATGAATCATGTACATGTCTATACCAGAGATGAGGCAACCACTTCAATAACCTGCAAAAGATGCAAAGAAATTCTATTCAGCCTCCTACAATGTGACAAAGTTTACTACTTCCCACAGGAACCAAATATAATGGAACCCTTACAAAGTCAAAACTTCAACCATTTATACCACTAGCTGCCTTGGAATCCCAAAGATAGGATGCAACAAGCTTCAGACAGCTAGGGTATAGGTTACAACAGCTAAATCTGAAAACTCACTGGAGGGAAAACCAGCACCAATCTGTCAGAAACAAGAATGATCCACAAGAAAGATAAAATCTTCAAATCTATACCCAGGATCACAAATTCATCATGAATAACAGTCTGACCGGACCATCAAAACACCTCGAGGCAACAAAAAATGTCCTCCCCCACACGACAAAACATCTGCAAGCAATCACCCAACTCACTGGACCATACTGCAACAATCGATGCCACCAACCAAATCAAGAAACGACCAGAAAACCATAAATTCTGGTACTTCCTGTCACGAAAACCATCTCCAAGTTTGAATTTGAATTCCAACGGTCAAGTCTTTGGCACCCAGCTCATTTTAAAACATGGCCATTGATGATCCATCTTTCTCAGCAAATCGGGCGGCCCTTAAAGGAATCCTGGTTTACATTTATGCCTGGTCGCATGATCGCAAGACACCCTACTCACCCTTGCGATCATGTGACTGCAATCACTTAGCCACTCAATGTCGATCACAACCCCTCTGAGAAGTCCTCAGACCATTGGTAGTCAACAACCATTCAAAATCAAACACGTCAGCAGCACTAGCACCGTGGACCACCTTAACTCCGCAATGATGATACTCCTTTTTAAAAATTCACAGGCTCCACGTGCTTTATATTTCTTTAAACAAAATTGATGGTCGTCGTTACACCATGATGCTGAAAGTCGAGCATCTCACCTCAGCGGTATAACGACAACCACCCGATTTTTGCAGACCTGCAAATGCTCTACTTCCTTTGAAAACTACGGCCCCACATAGGAAGATCGACGACCGTCTCAAGTTCGCAAAGACTTCCAAGATTCTATCAGATTTCACGCCCACTGTCGGATGAAGAATCTTCCCCCAGCCCTGACAACCCTCTGACAAGATACAAAATCAACGACCGTCACAAGATCTTAAGCCTCTGACACACTCGATGAGATTATACGTCGTTCGTCGATTAACTGACAGGATTAGGACCCACTGACACATCCGAAAACCAGGTCCCACTGACAACAAGCTACTATGCAAAATCATGGATGAATAAAATAGCACCAATTGTGCATATGTGTCAACGGACCCACCTACCTCCCTTATGAGAATCAATGGCTGTTGCTATACCGCTGCATTAAAGGTTGAGCATGTTTCATTAACGGTATAACGACAACCACAAGATTAAACTGAACTTTAATCTGCCTGAATGCCAAGAAGACCGGTCCCACTGACAACACTCCACTTCATACTCCCATGGACCAATGAGATACCACCAAGTTAGCTCACCTGGCAGCGGGACCACCGCCAAAGATACGTTTGAGACAAATGAGATCAACGGCAGGTGCATGATCTCATGAGCATGGAATATTCCTTACGTTCATATGCCGACCATCGATCTCCTCCCTCTGCCACTTGAAGAATTTGGCCCCACCAACCATCGCACTTGCGCACTTAAGACTGACGAACAAGGAGTGCCGACAGAAGAGAAGAAATGCAAGGTCGAAAACACATAGGGTTTTCAGTGAAAGATTGAAAACATCCAAGGTATTCAAAAAAAACATTGTGGGTTTTTGACACTGGGCAGATTCTGAAACTATTTCCTGCAGACCTTAAAACTTGAATATCTCCCTCGGTTTTGTGATTTAGGAGGTGCGATTAGAGCTGGAGCTAGGTGACACAATAAAGAGCACAGGGCTAAGGGCACACATCATAAAACCAAGTGGATTTTCATCGCAAGTTAAAACTGTGTAGCAGGGTGGCATAACTTCAAAAATTGCAAGGAAGAGGCCATTTTCACAGGATTTTGCATTGATAGGAAAATGGACTAACATGTAGGAAAACACTTCTTGACATAAAAGAATAAACAGATCAGTAGGGAACCAAACTTACACATAGAATTCTTCACCGTCTAGATGGAGTTCAAGTTCTCGGCAAGTTGAGTCAGCTGGAGCTCGACAAGGTCATATATGTGCCCTTTCTTAATTATCTTCCATGCCTAGTCCACTGCCATACAGGGGATGTTGTCCAACCGACTGGATTGATAGAACTTGTGCAAGATGACTCTAACAGCAAAGTCAATTTCCAGATCAGTTATGGTGGAAATTGTCATTCCGTGTTTGTTCCAAATTGCCTGGGTGTTTGCTTGAATATCCTCTTTTCCTACACATTTCATCATTCTCTTTTCATCAATTGTAGGGTAACCATTGACTTTATGTATCATTTCCTTTGTGATCTTCATCGGTCCATCTTCCAGCCATAACTGCATGTCATGTACTCGACCCAAAATGATCTTTATCCATTCCACTTTGAAATTTTGCGGGAAATTTAGGGCATGTACTAACCCTTGATCGGCAACAACCTTATGTTCCAACTTCAGCACTCTGTTGACACATAATTTGTCATATGCTTCCCTGATCTCATAATCACCAATTTGTCCAATTTTGCACATATAGCAAGACCTAACGTTGTTCATTAGTAACACATTCTCCGGAATAGAAGATAGGGCTCCATTCAAATCTCCTTTAATAGCACTTTCGGATATTGCCTTGAATACCTTCGGTTTGCAAACTTCGTTCCTTACAAGTTGCACATTGAAAACTTCCATCCCTTGTTTCTTGACTGGTGTAGATGAAGATGATGCCATTTTAAACTATAATTTTTGAAAAGAAAATATTTGCTCGATAAAGTACCTTTTTGTCAATAACCCTGTAGATGAATTTTGCCGACGGCACGCTGAGAAAATTCAAAATCGCTTTGCTTAATCTGGTTTCACAAACTCTGAATCGCTCTCAGAAATCTGAAATAGCCTAGTGAAATGAAATTAACGGCAACTTTTCACTTTATAGAATTCAAAAAATAGAATTAGGGCCTCATAAATGCTCTGTACAGATTTTGGTAGATTACAGCTGTCTCAGCAAACTCACAAGCTCGGTTGATATAACTATTGCGATATAGCTCGACATACATAGCATTTTGGCCATAGGAGGTGCTCGACATACATTGATAGCTCAGTCAAGACACTGATGCTCGACATCAAAAATGAAATTTTCTATTTTGCTCAAATATGTCCTAATGCATCTTTATCTATGCCGATGTGGACTTTTGCTCTTTTGCTCACTTCTATGTTAGGAACTGATGAAAGATAAGAATTTGCAAGAATCAGTTCCGAACATACCTTTCAAGCTTAATTAGAAGAAGTGTGATCACCTGATCCATTGGATTGGGTGATCGCAGATGTGCTAGCTTCGCTTGAGTTTTCTTCTTCTTTCTTCCTCCATGTCTTTTCCATCTGATTCTTCAGTTTCTCACGGATACCTTCATTCTGATTATCATTGCTTGGCATAGGTGATCTACAATCTTTATTTAAGTGACCGACCTTGTTACATTTGTAACAGACCATGCTTCCATTCATCCAGCTTTTAGATTTGCCTCTAAAATGAGTCTTCATGCAATTTTCTCTGATGTGTCCATACTTACCACAATAATGGCAATTGTACCAAGTGTTGTAATCCCAATTGTAACAGTTGTGCTTTGTGAATGGCTTGGTTTGTTCATTTGATGACCAGCTTGGTCTAGATCTACATTCAAACGCTTTGTGCCCATATTTATGACAATTGAAACAACTTCCTTAAAACTTGGGTGAGGTGGATGAATTGCTAGCCTTAGATCTACATTCATGTGCTTGATGACCATGCTTCTTGTAGTTAAAATAATGTCCATTAAACTTAGGTTTAGAATTAGACTTACCATGTTTGCTTCTGCATATGTTGGTTGTATGTCCTAGCTTTCCATAGTGATGACATGTGGGCTTGGTGTTCTTTGGTTTAGCAATCTTCTGTTCTCCATTCATTGATGATTCTCCTTCTTCAGTAGATGAATGTTCATTCAGTCCAAGTCCAGATCTATCACCGGATCTTCTAGGTGATCTTAACAACTCTTCAAAATATTTTGCAGCTTCATTGGGTTTGTTCATCCTTTCATTGATTTCCTTTTCAGTTCTCAAATCATGTTTCAACTGATCATTTTCAGACCTTAGTTAATTGATTTCCATATCTTTCCTACCCAATTCCCGATTAACCATCAGTAGTTGATTTACCATGTCTAGTTGATTATTAGTCAACCTTTGCATGTCACTTGTTCTTTCATCTAGCCTGATTGCAATTTGTCTTTTGTCTTCCTCAGCCATTGTCTTATCATCTTCAACTTTCTTTTTTTGTTCCACTAATTCACAAAGTCTGACAGATTGAATTTCTTGTTCTCTCCTTAGAGTTCTGATGTCATCATTTAGTATGGTATTTTTCTCCAGTAGTTCTTTTATAGCTTTATCACTCTCGACAGAGTTACCATTGTCAAATAGTCCAGAGATGTCTTCTTCTTTATACTGTGGCTCATTTTGTTGAATTGCAATCTCTCTTCTCCTACTCAAGGATTTCTTCAATTCTCCTTTGGCTGCTTCTAGTTGTTGTAATGCCAGTTGTACTTCAATCTTTTGATTCTCTATGATCTTCCCCAGTTTATAAGCTTCCATTATAAGATCTTTTTCCTCAAGTGGTTAGACTTCCTTAAGAGAAACTTGGCTTTGATACCAATTGTTGGAAATATAAGTGGGAAAGTAATACTGAGAGCGGGGGGGGGGTGAATTAGATATTACTTTCTTTTATCCTTTTAATCTGATAAAACTTTATGCATGACACAAACAAAACTTGATCATTGTAAGCAACTAAACATATAAAGCAGTATACATGAAATCACTCATAACACCATGATTTTGGTAACCCAGAAACCCTTGAAAGGTAAAACTAGGGTGGGGATGACACCCACAAATCTTCACTACTGCAGTAATAAGTTTTGCCTATTAAGGCTTACAAAATGTGATCAATTCACGATCTACCCTATGAAAGGTCTACTCTGTCAAAAGCTAAAAGACTTGTATAGTCTACCTCGTTAAAGGATTTATAAACTTACAAGAAAGCAAGCACTTGGTAAAGAGATTTACATAAAGTCTGTTAAGACTACTCGGTTAAGAGATTTACCTTGATACACTAGTCAAAATGTCTCAATACCTGATCTTTCAGTTTGCACTTGTATGCAGATTACAAATATCCTCTTTACTTTATATTTTGATCTCTTCTATCTGATCTTTCTTGATTCTGTCCTTTCACTGCTTAGCTCAGTCACTGGACTCTGTCTGAATACTTAACTATTCTAAATATACTTCTCTGATCATTCTCATACTCATTCGATCTCAGTATCTCTTATCTCTCTGATTCACACACTTCTCTTGGTTTAGATCTTGCCCTTATATAATAATAAAAACATTTTACCGTTTCAAGATCTATGGTTCAGATTTATTTCTATTGCTGCCTAAACTATACATTTTTCTGATTGGCTCTAGGTTTTACATAGGGATCAATGATAATAAAATGGATGCGTAATTACCTCAATAGACAAGATACAAAACATCATTATCACCAAAAATGGTTTACCTCGATCATTGTGCCATTCCAAACTTGTATGTCATTCTTGGCTAACTCGGCAAAAGTTATTCTTGGCACTTGACATTAACTGTACTCGGCATCGGTTGAACTTCTCTGTCACTCGGTAATCATTGATATATGTAACTCGGCAACAACTATACTCTCGGCATATTACAAACATATAGTGACCAAGACTTTACTTGGTAGTACTACTGCTCGGTAAGTATACAATATATAACTCAGCCTTTACAAAATGACTTGGTCGCAGTGATGACTGACCATTATTGCCTAGGTATATGACTAAGTGTGAAACACTAATGGTCAACAAAACTATAGAGATCTACACGTCTGTGGATGTTGATCGAAGGTAAGTTAGTGTTTGACCATATGAGGATGTTGAATGAAGACACAATGCTTGGTCATCTAAGGATATTGATTGAAGGCACATTATTTGGTTGTCTACGGATGTTGATAGAAAATACATACTGAGTCTAGCCATTTGTAGACATTGATCAAAGGCTCAATGCTACACGGGCCACCACAAGCCATGTAATGACACTCCATTCTTGAGTCCCTACACTAAACCATTGTTAACACTAAGTAGTGACCCTATGTACTCGTGTCATATTGTACTCCTATATGAGTGATTGCATTGGGATTGTTATGTCATTTCCCTTATTGTTGCACTTGTATGGTGTGTGTGTGTGTGTGTGTTAGCCTACTCCTTATATCTGCATTATGTGTGCTTTATTTGTGTAACTATCTCTGCAAGCATGCAATGGGGTGGGTCTGAGGGTACCACGTGGTTGGGTGGTATTGTACATCATTGCTAGAGATCAACGTATAGGTGGTGGACTACTTCTAGTGGCATAACACTGAGCACGATGTGATCATCTCTATCTCTATGCACTTTCTTTTAGTGTTTATGCTATTTGGACATCATGTTGTTGTTGTTCATGCTTTCATGCTTATATAAATTTTATCGAGTGATCATGGCCTCAATCTTATGTATCTGGTATTACCTGATGTGGAGCTAGTTGTATTTTAGTCGTATGTTGGAGTCGACATATGTTTGTCTTAATTTTCTAAGTTTTCAAAGAGGCTTCTAGATCAGAGTTTGCACCCGCACTTTGGCGTCTTCGCTAATCGACATTGCCCTACAAATGGCATCTTTGCCTCTTTGGTCTGAGACTTTCTGTCTCAAAATTTTGGAATTTTTTTTATCAATGTCTGTTTGAGTCAAAGCAACGCATGGGATCTTCGACGTTTGCATCCTGGAGATCAACATCTTTGGGTTTTTGGATTGAGACTCTATGAGAAATTTATCTGGCGATCAACATCCACACTTCGTAGATTGTTGCTTGCATTCTTTAGTGTCTCTGCCCACTTTGGCGTATGTACCTCATTTGATTTACTACTTAGACTTGAATGTCAGGTTTCTTGTGCATGCTGCTTTGATAGTTTAATTAGATGGTTTTATAGCCTAGTAAATGAACTTGCTTGGATAATCATCATAGGAACACTTTCCTTTGGTATTACAATGAATATCTGCTAGATGGATTTAGTGGATTGATTTAATTTCCTCTATTTGCTTGCTGAGTTATTGTTGACTTGACCTTTCGTAGCTCATTGCATCTTGTCCAAGCTCTTGCTAGGTGATCTTGGGAACACGTGTATTCCATTCCGAGTGTGTATTCAGGTTATCTTGGAACCCTTGAAAGTGCTTGTAAGACTTCCGCTTGTGCTCTCCTCAATCATCGATGTATGTTTCCTTATCTACTTATGCAATGTTTCTTGTTGATGCACTTATATTCATAATGTTTATATCTATATTTTTTAAAAATTATCACATGTATTACCCTATATTTATAAGATTCCTTGACAAAACATTACACATACATCTTATAATTGAAAAGGTTCATTTAGGAAAAAATCCCATATACTACAAGCCAATAAAACACAATTTCAACCTTCAAATAATAATTGCCAAAACAAGGCTAACCTAAAAACTAGGTACCCCACAATGAAAAAGGCAACAATTTCCATATTGGGAACATTCACGAAGTCTTTGCTTAACTTAATTCAATTTACAAGAAGAAAAAGGCAGGGCGAAACTATAGATAGTAGATAATAAACGGATTTTAGGTCATATCTACATCCTAAATTCCAGGCGTTGTTTTTTAATAACGCTTTTTCCAATCAATATCCACTTGTCCTGTGTCGTGGGGGGAATTCAAATAACGGTACATCTTAGCCGTCAGATGGAGATGTGTGGACGGCTGCAGTGGGTCCTGATGGACGGGTAATAACTTCCCAAGTGACATGATGGACGGTCCCGATCAATCCTGAGTCCTTGTTTGTTTCTCCCCGGCAGCAGAAGAAGAAGAAGAAGGAACAGGAATCACAGACAGAAGTCGAAAAGAAACAAGAAGTGGAAGCAGCGCAGGAATTAGGTATTATCCACAAGAGCATCCATCTCAAGTAGAAGAGTGAGACTGCGGGTTTCATAGCTCATAGCACAGCTAGAGAAAAAGCCTGCTGCTTTGTGCAGCTCATATGTGATGCTTTGCGCCATTAATGCTGGAATATCAGTGATCAGTGAAGTCGGTGGAACAAGGGTGGGTGTGATTAGGCCTGTTTTTGAACTAATCAGGGTTTCAATGCTTGTTGTTTTGTTGTGTTGCCCTTAAATTTCTACGGAGAAGACTCTCTTTTGCTTTTGCAGGCTGAGATTTTTGGGGGATTTAGTGCTAGGGAGCATAATTTTGGTGCAGACGGGTATCTGTATCCGTTTAGTGTTTCCCCCATTGTTGTTTCCAGCGCTGAATGGAAGAAAATACCAGGCAGTTTCGTCTGATTAGAAGGCTGGTTTTGTAGGTGATTTTTGAGTTGAAAGTAGGCGAGCTGGAAAGATGTTGCAAGGTAGGGCAGCTTATTTGTCACCGCCTGTGTACGGACACAGTCATTTTAAGAAGTTCTGGCTCAAGAAAATGGAAACGGAGGACGATTCTGAAGCGTCAGTGACGCCGCCTGCGGAAAGCGGTGGCGGCGTTGTGTTGACGAAGAAGCCTCCGCTGTATGCCGTGAATTGCACGGCGTTGGAGATGAAAGGCACTTCTCCTCCGCCCGCCGCCATTAGAGCGGCGGCGCCTGCTGAGGAGATCAATTATGCGGCGCAGAAGAGCGAGCGCGACTACACTCTCGCTCTAGGAGTCGGTCTTCCTGATCAAGAAGAGGAAGAGTCGCATAGCTATGATGGATTTTCCAGCGGAGAGGAGAAAATTGACAAATTCGCAACCATGGTGGAAGAGGAAGCTCAGCCGCCAAATATCGTGTATGGAAATGGCGAAAGCAACGGCCAATCTGCTGCAAAAATGTGCGCCGACTGCAAGACTGTCAAGACTCCTCTCTGGAGAAACGGCCCGCAGGGTCCCAAGGTCTGTTACATTGTAGATGATATATTCAATGTATATACATCTAGTGCACTTGATATATTCATTGTATATACGCCTAATGCTCTTGATATGTTCATTTAATATATGCCTTAGAATGTCTCTGATTAGGGTTTTTTTGCGTTATCTGACGGCAATTTTTTTTGGTTATGTTGCAGACGCTCTGCAACGCGTGTGGAATCAGGTATAAGAAGATGGGAAAACGTCAGTCAAGTAACGGCGACCGCCCATCTTCCCCCTCTACACCGCCCATTTCACCGTCCTGCAAGAGTAAGATCCATGGCAAGCGTAAAAGAGAGAGGGATGTTTATTCTGGGGAGCAGCAGGAAGAACAGCGTCATCATCATCATCAGCGCAAGAAGATGAAGAGTCTTGCAGGTCGACCGAGCTACAGCTTACAGTCGGAGGCCTATTCTTCACAAGTCGGGGAGGAGAATCGATCTGGGGAAGCGCTGAGGAGGTGGCGGCAGGTGGAGAGAATAAGGAAGGGCCTTCTGCGCTATGGTGTAATGCGGAACTCCTTGGCCGAGGATGAAGAAGAAGGCGCCATGCTTCTCATGGCTCTTTCTCGGGGTGTTGCCTCCTGCTAGATATTAGATACTCTTCATCTTTAACCTATATACTGACTGACTCTTTTTACTACACACAGTTAACACTTCTACTTACACTGACGACATAGCTTGAAGCAAACACAAATGTTGTAACGATACAGACAGACGTCAATGTTTTCATTTTAACCCAATGCTTTGTGAATTTCATGTAAAAAGCGTGGTTCCTCGAATCTTTTGTTATCACCCATGGAAAATGGTTTTCTTCTTTTACTGTCAAGAGATCGATTTGTGTGTTTTTGGTCCGTTTCTGATAAATGGGTATTAATGTATTTGGTATTTATGTTTTCTGTAAGGAATTAACAATCAATGTTGATGGCAGATTGAATGCCAGTTTATTTGGTAGATTTTCTCACGAGATCTGCCCTCCATGTTTTAAGAATCTGCATTCAGACCCATTCATTTCACTTGCAGGTCATGTTCATGTATTAGTACGGTTATGGTAGATGGAAATTAAATGGTAGATGAGGAAATTGTGCACTGTCTCCGCCGACTAGCCATTCCAGTCAAATAAGCAGGGAAAAGACAGTTGGATTGTAGTTTTCTGTATAGTGCATGGCTGCTTTCACTGTTCAAGTGTTATTTAATTATGATATCTGGTGTTTTTTAACCTCTGCACTTAATCCATTTTTTAATTTTCAGCCGTGTACTGCTGTTTTTAATGCGTTCCACTGGCGTCTGTTGGCCACTTGTGGGCATTTATATCTCTATTCAATTAATAAAGTAAGCAATTAAAATGGGTGTATTGGGGCGATTTCCAAGCTTATCCAGCGTCTGTTGTGCAGAATAAAAGACACACAAATTTGTCTTATTGTATTAGGGCTAACAGTGAAGTTTAGGGCTTGAGAATGGTACCTGTCGGTTGCTTTCACCGGCGCTACCTATTATGGCAGGTGTGTTCTGATTAGAAATGGGAGAACACGGACTTGTAAATGGATTGTTTTTCTATCTAGAGATCCGTAACTTTTTAGGATCATGCACAGGGGTTTTATACTGTCTTTTCATTTATACGGTGACTTCTTAAGCATGTCAACTCTGTTTTTTCTGCTGGCTTCTGTCCTCATTCTAACATGTTTTTTGTGTTCCTGTGGACCAAAAAGTCTTGAAAGGACTGTTAACTATGGTGGATCAAATTAGGTTATAAACACATTTGACTTGTATGTCTTAAGTAAAACTTCTAAGAAAAACAGAGAAAATTTGTTATGTAGATGTTAATTGTGTCTCCATTCTCCAAGAATAAATCAACTCTTTTCAGTTATTTTTCGTATTGGAAAAAAAAGCATACAATCTTACTAAATCTATAAAATTACAAAAAGATAACTATTCACTTTTTCTCATTGGTGGATTTCATACTATTCCAAAGTCCTGGTACGAGAACTGTATACGATCACTTCCTTTTAAGTGGATTTGGAAGTACAAGACAAGGTAGGCTTCAGTAGTTTTGCTATTTATGCTTACATAATAGGCCCTGATGTTCATAGCTTTTGTAATGCGGCACCCTCGTAATATTGATTTGATCTGCCTGCAGCTTTTGAGGTATGTGCCTCCTCTATAAGCAGAAGTCAATTTGCTGCCTTGTGACACAATTTGTCTAATCCCCTTCTGACACAATTTGTCTCATCCTCTAATGTCAGGCTAATATCAGTCTTCTTAAGGTGTCTAAAATGATTCCAAAAAGTGATAAGAGCATTGTGGTAAGAACAGATGTACATTAATTTAATGGTGTATTGACAATATAATTTAATGGTGTATTGATATGACAATATAATTTAATGGTGTATTGATATGACACAATATGAATTGCTGTTTTTTGGAATTTAGAGACATCTTTTTAAGGATGCATATTGTAAGGTCTATTTTGGACGCTTTTTATAACATGTTTATTTTTTATGTTGTTATGCTAGCAATGTGATAACAAAGTGAATTGCCCTTCTAACATTGTGCTAAGGGACAACACCTTTGTCTGCTGCTTTCAATATCAAAAAAAAATGTATTGGACCTTGTGCATGTATTAGCTCCTCTTTAGAGTAGCCTCTTGATGAGATGGACATCTTTTCCATTTGTAACCACTATATACAACAATTTGTACTTTCAAGATTTTATATAACAATTTGTACTTTCAAGATTGTATACAACAATTTGTACTTTCAAGATTTTATACAACAATTTATGCTTTCAAGATTTTATATGCTCTTCAAATTTGCTTGAATCTCCATTGCTTCTTTATTTCAAATTGGGCCATCATTAATGGGTAGATTTAATTGGAGGGAGACATTGGCTTAGTTCAAATTGTGATTACTAGGCTTTAAGGGAGAAGAATTAAATATTGAATGGTTTCTAATAGTTTTAACATTTGTTGCTTTGTTTTTGCATAATTATTGAGTTGATAGTTGTGAGTGTTGATGATGATTACCTATAATTGAATAAAAATATTTTCTTTAGATTTGAATAAGTAATAAATGAAAATGTTTCCTATAGATTTAAGAAGAAATAAATAACATTAGCACATCAATAAAAATACTTTTCTTGATTGTAGGAATAATGACTAGCATGACTAGTACTGGTGATCTTGTGCTTTACCATAGAAGGCTCATGCCAATTGAGCTAGTCCCCCAACCCACCAATAAAAATACTCTAGTTTACAAGTATTGGTCTCATTTTTTTTTCTCCTTCTCGACATCTTGGCAAAAGTATATTGATGTGGCATCTTTTTTTTTCATGTGACCCTAAAATATTTTAAGCTACTACTAAAAAATGAAGTGATTTTGAAATTTTGATATTGAATTTTGAGAAGCCTTTTGGACTCTTACCCTATGACCTTTAAAGTAATGCTTATAATGTTTGTGTGGCTATAGAGGTTTGCCTTAGCCAACCCCTTGTTTTTTTTGGTGATTCCCACTTTTATAGATAGCCAACGTTTGAAAATAAGAATTGTGTGTGCTTTTGAATCTCAAGTATATCTAAGATTGCTATGAGCTAAAACACATATAGTAAATCAGAGATCTACCCTAGTATGTTAGAGTAAGACCCTATATGATATTGTGAACAAATGTAGTTTATAATAATCAACTTCAAATATGAAGATTTGATGTATAGATCTAAGGATAACATGAAATCATACCCAACCCAAAGGGAGGAGTACAAGCCAACAATCAGTCGGTAATCTCTTTGTCATCTTTATGATCCCTTGCAAGCTTCATGGTGATCATTTAGTTGTTGAATGTTTGATGTTTGATGTGAATGAAAAAATAAACCTTCTTGTTATCCTTGATGAGGAGATCTTCACTTCATAAGATGTCTTCAAATTGTAGCACCAAGCCTTCACAATGGCTTTCATCTCTTCCCTCTAGTTCTTCTAATTGCAAATGAAGTGAGATAACTTTTCTTTTACAGGTCTTTCAAGCTTTTCAAGGTGAAAAACTTGAAGGAAGCTAACAAGGATTGAAATCCCACTCAAAATCAAAAGACACTAAGCTCCAATTCAAATATAGGGCTAATCTGCCACGTAAGTGGCACCTCCCAATGTAGGGGGCAGATTGGGCTGTCCTATATGCTCTAGGGCACCCTTTATGAGACAATCTGGGCTTAAATTTAAATTGGGCTAGGGCTCAAACTAAATTGGGAGTTCATATGGACACGAGGATATAAAAATGTGTGCAAAATCAATTTATGGTAAGTGGAAACATACAAAAGGCCTCCCATTATGAAATAGGGCCTATGTATGTAAAAGGTGGTTAAATGATTGAAATAATTGAAGGGGCATAGTTATAATAAATGACCCACATAATGTTTGGATGACATTAGATTAATAAAGGATTCATATTTTAATTTTTTATTAATTAAATGCATCATGAAGTCCTATAATGCATGTTAAGACGAACACACTAAAATGAGTGCTAACAAGTATGCAATTGTACACCTTAGCAAGGCACGTACAATTTATGACACTTGGTATACCTTGTAAAAAAATAAATTTGATCCATTTGGACTATGTTATAAGAAATGATCAAGTATTAAGAAAAATGCATGCAAAATGTGAATACTTGTGAAAATTATTAAATAACATTGTTAGAGTTTTATTCTAAGTTCATTAGGGAACATGATGAGTTTATGACTTTAGCTACTATAGTGGGATATGTAAGTGACTCCCAATGTGGCCCTAGCCCTAGCCCTAAGTGGTATGAGAGAGGCAATCACATTTGGTGTAACGAATCGCTAAGAGACCCGAGAGGACAACATTATTCTAACTAAAATATAGGTACAATAATTTTTTTAAAAACTAATACAAATTCTCTAAGCATAATTGCATCACTTAAACATCAATTTTAATAAACATTTACAAAGTAAATAAATGAAGGCAAAAGTAACAATGCATTGTCATATTACTAAACGCTCCTGAATCGCGAATGCAATATTAACCCTTTTATTAACATAGGTCCTCTTAGGGTTTCCTAACATCATTACTTGAGCAACATTCTACACCATAAATAATCATCTAAATGCATCAACAAATTAAGAATAGGAAGCATTAAGAAATACATCACATGAACTCTAACCATTAATTACTTTATATCCAAGTTCATTTTAGAGCACCAAACCAAGTATTCCTAATTCTTCCTTTCACCAAATTAACCATTAGCATATGATCACTTAAGATAATCCATCTTGGCTTACTTAAACACATTCATTTTTTAATCCCAATTGTTAACATTGAATCACCATTTATATTACTAACTCTAACTATCATATTTGATTATGTACTAAATGATCATTTATAAGACATCTATCTATATCATTTGTTCTATGCTATAAGCACATTGTTTTCATTACATAAACATTATTATAATCCTACGAGATAGCCAATTCTGATTGAATTTCTATCTAACTCATTACTATATTTTCATAATCAGATTTACTTTAATGAACCTATACACTAACATTTTTCTACCATTTCCATAATTACATATTCATAAGTCAACTAATAATGTCATTAAATCAATCCTACTAGTACTTTGATTACCAACATATACATATACCCTCATAAACACATAAACTTACCAATTTTAATTAATAATCCATTCAATTCTAACTTAACAATCTTTGTTCCCCTTACAAGATCATATTGCATAGCAAATACATTTGTAACAAAATCTATCCTAAACTCCCTACATAAAGTACTTTATTACAATTATATTATCAAGAGCATAATTACAACAATCTCCCATACGAAGTGGACAAATAACATCAATATACATATATGAGTAAAACATGGCATATGATAACATCATGTACAAAATGAAGGTTACTCAACACAACAAGAATGGAGGCATTGGTACAAGATTCATCCACACAACATGAACCAATTGAACCTCAATGAGAATTTTTTTACCATCCACAACTTGGAGGCCCACTCCCATCGAGCTAAAGAGGTAGACACCAAGGCTCCACACCAAGATAGACAAATCCAATATAAAAAATTAGGGGGTAACCATTCTCCA
The DNA here is from genome assembly GCA_027943335.1 of Chamaecyparis obtusa. Lineage (NCBI taxonomy): Eukaryota > Viridiplantae > Streptophyta > Pinopsida > Cupressales > Cupressaceae > Chamaecyparis > Chamaecyparis obtusa. The sequence goes on along the minus strand of BSBK01000184.1, from coordinate 29,583 downwards.
AACAAGGCTAGGAAAAACAAAGGATCATAAAGAATTGAAAGACTACCAGAGGTGAGCAATCACCAGATGGAAAGGGACTCTAGGTCACATATAGGATGAGTGTCATCATATAGCCCATCCCTTGGGTTGTCCTGGTAGTGATCCCTCTAGACCCCGATCCCCAAGTGAACTCATGTGGAACCAAACAACTTTCATGAAGACAAGGTAGTTCGATAATGTCATTTCAAATGACATCTTCTTTCATTCCCATCCTAAGCTTGTACTAGCGCTTAAGTCATGGGTCAAGAATCAAAATTTATCTTGATTAATATTTATCCCACACGGTTCTTTTATTAGGTTATCACTTGATTACAAAACTTTACAATGGGTTGTCTTGGAATTGACCACTTTAGGGCCTCAACCTCTATTTCAAGCCACTCAACCTATCATGTGCCTAACTTACCTAACCTAAGATCAAAACCATCAAACATATACATAATAGAATCATAAACAAAGGTAATTCACCAATTTGAATTCCTTACAATATCAAGAATCACAATAATCAGGTTTAGGAACACTCATATTGCCCCTCTTCATGGAAAACCCTAAACCCTAACTAAGAGTCTAGTTTGAATCAATTTAACAACATGGAATCCAAAACACATTAAATTTGTGTTAATTAAAGCATATCACTTCCTCATAGAGCATCCCAGATTGAGAAAACATGATAAATTAAAACCTTAAAGCCTCTGGTATAAGCCCAAAACATAACTATTCAAAATATGACCAAAACATAGGTTCTACGCATGTGGGCACAATTTTTACACACTTGGGATTAAGTACTATGCACTTGGCCTTAATGTTTCACACTTGGGCTAATTTTCTACACACTTGGGCTCTACAACTGCACAATTAGCCTAGAGATGGCACCGTTTGGACAGGGTCCCCATAACAACCTCAATAGGGCATTGATTGAGCCTTGGAAACAAAATTAGAGAGATACCCATTTGAGGTATCTGAGTTTCCTTTCTAGAAGATAAACCAATAAAAACCTAAACTCAGATTAAAATTTACAAATAATAGATTTCTAGAAACATGCAGTTGAAAACCTAGGAAATACAAAACACATTTTGCTTCAAATTGCACAATCACTTTCATATTTATATGAAACAAAAATAATAGAATTCAAACATTATTACAAAAACTAGATTCATATCAAACATGATAGAGAATCAATTAGAATATGGGATTCAATCCCTACCTTGGGTCCTGCGACTTGTTCAACTGAATATGAAGAAGATAAGGGAGGGCAATCCAATCTCAATGATCAACAACCGATCCATAATCATTTCCAGCAATCTCAAAGATAAAGCAATAATTTTCATATAAATAAATCCCTCATGTAATCAATCAAATTGTCAAGCAAAGTCCCTCTCCAAATTGCAAAGAAAAGCCATGGAATCTTCAAGCAAATCCCTCTCAAATATTCCTCTCAAATCCTAGAATTGTCCTCCCAAAACCTCTAGCCATCCTCCCCCCCAAAAAATTGAAAATCAAAGCAATAAAAATCTCTCCAAGAGGCACATACAAGAATGCAACCAATTCCCACCAAACTAATATTTAAAAATAAAGTGTACAATCAAACATAAAGTATATCTTACAAATATATATATTTACATATTATAATTAAAAGCTATATAATATTCTCAAATATAAATATAGGTCAAACAAGTAATATAAATCCTCAAAATATAAATATTAATTGTACATTAAAAATATATATCCACATAATATACATTCACCCACAAATATAGATTATTAAATATTATAATATACCTCACACATTATTATATATATACCCACAATTAAATAGGAGATATATTTGATGCTCTCATAACATAATTATAAAATAATAATTAATAATAACACACACACACACACATAATATATATATATATATATATATATATATATATATATATATATATATATATATATATATATAATCATGACTTTATAAAGAAGAATATAATTAATCAACATACTATACCAATCAAGACATAAGCCGTCAGATCCAAAATGACTAAAAATCAAACATAACAAAGGCAAAAGTATTCTCATCTTGAGACATGGACATAATCAAAATAACATTAATGATCCCTGAATGACCAACCATGACAAGGTCAAAGTACATTAATCCTGCACATAAGATCAACCAAATAGATTACTTTTAAAACCAAACATGACAAACTCAAAGACATACGTTGAGAAACATAAGATCAAATAAGGTATACTTAATCCAAATCACAAAGCATCAACCAATACCCAGAAATCACAAGAGATACACACACAATCACATCATGTCCAACCAATGATCAAGTTGATAAGGACTTGTCACCTTGACAACCTAATCTCTTATACAAGGTCATCATAGTCCTTCCATTAGAACCATTGGTGATGGATAGGTTAAAATGGTCCTTGGTACTATCTCCCTTCAAAAACCATTAGAGATTTTGAGGGCATGCTCAGACCTGTGGAACCAGGTGAAGTCGATGCTCGACACCTACAAACTTGCATTACAAAGACAAAACATACATATATGTATATATACATCTCATATAAAATAGTACAAACAATGAAGGGGATCAAGACATCATGTGGGTTTCACGAGTGAGGAACACAACTTCATCCCTCATCATACAAGAACATCATTGAGAAGAATAATCACATCGTATACATCAAATATATCATCAATTTTAGCATAATCAGGGGTTAGAACATAATCAGATATACACAGGGATAAAAAATCATAAGATATAACCAAAACCATCATATAACCATAATAGTCTAATAATCATGAAACATTATTCATTGAAGAGATTTCTTAATCATAATCATAATCATAATCATAGAGAGAGAAACATGAATAATGGCCATATCAATGTCTATGTATCAATCAAGAGCATAATCATCACAACATCATAATCAAATCCTAATGCCATAAAAGCAAGATCAAAGTTCTCTCATAAACCATCAATGTCCAAAGAAGTCCTAACCACACACACCAAGGTCTTGAAAGACCCGCAACACATAAGTAGAGATGAATACACACATAAGGGTACCATTAAACTAAAACCAATATACCTAATAGTATCATTATGTCTATAAGATAATAGCATCATCAAGTATCAGAACACGAATTCATCACAATTAAGTTACCAAAATAGATTAGATAATTACCTCTATGCAACCATCTATTGAAATTATAATATTTGCATAAGTAGCAATGAAAGCATAGAAATATCTTGTAATATCCAACAGACTCAACCCAATAGAATCTTGAAATATAAGCTCAAAATCATGATATCTGCTAGATCGTGCTATGGTTAGAGAGGTGTTATAATTTTTGAGGAGTCATGTAACCAAGTGAAAACTAATAAGAACATGGGTAATCAAACTAATTGAGATAATTGTTTCTCCTTGCATACCTTGAGAACTTGCAAAGGCTGATAATTATGAATTGGGAAGACATGCTCATTCTAAGAATGCCAACATTGTATGATGGAGTATATCCATTTGTATGTGAGGGTACTTGGTTCCACATGTAGCCATCCCTTTGAGATCCATGATGACATTCCATAATTGGTTCTCTAGCACCCAGTCCTAGTATAGCTTGAGTGACACCCATGAGATATACCATGTATAAGTATGTTAGTGTGTGCATTATTGGTTTTCATGTATTCTCCTTAATAGAGTTAAGAGTAAGACTTCCTCCCTCGTGTGTTATGTGAGTGTGTGTTTGGGACATGTGATTATCTCCTAGTATGGTGGAGTGGACCTACGGTTTCTACATAATTAGGTGGCATGGTAACTAAAGTTAGGGTCTATAAGGTATGGATTAAAGACAATATTAGACGCTCTTTATTCATCATTTCTTAATGCACTCTACTTAGTTCATTTCAAGAAAATGTCTAATTCAAGAACATTTGAGTTCTATGCAATTGTAATTTGTAATCATGCTTATTAGACCTCTCTTGACTTGAGGGAATTTTAATTCAAAAATATGAGAATCAATTAGTTTAGTTATGTGCCTTAGTGTTGGAACTAAGCATGAGGATTTTGTACATTTTCCTTCAATATTAGATGTTGTAAATGGTTAAAATAAAACTTTTGTTGAAGCAAAAAACCCTTCTTGAACCCTATTTTCATAGTCAGAGTACAAAAAACATTTCAAGTGTTTTTGGATTTTATGAATGACCTTTTACCTTTTTGATTTTAGTTAAGTAGGTAACAGGAGTAAGGCTTATCCCAAACCCTAATCATATACAACATAGATTCAAATTACCAAAATTTTCTAAGGTTGTTGGGCATTAGATGTGAAGCTTTTCCCTTGGATTAAGCTTTTGTATAGTAGGAGATAATGATCATCCATGATCCTTGACCCATGAAGTGTAACCTTTAGGCCTTCTTCGCCAATAGTTATCAGACATTGGGTATTGATCTTACACCCTTTTAGTTTCAACCAAATAGTGAAATAGGTACGCCAAAACTCTAACCTTCGATCTTTGATGAACACCTTTTTATATTGCCTTGGATTAAGATTTTTTGTAGTAAGAGATAATGATCATCCATGATCCTTGACTCCTGAAGTGTAACCTTTAGGCCTTCTTCACCAATAGTTATTAGAGATTGGGTATTGATCTTACACCCTTTTAGTTTCAACCAAATGGTGAAATAGGTACGTCAAAACTCCAAGCTTCAATATTTGATGAACACCTTTTTATATTATAGACTTCAGAGTTCCTAGGTTTGTCATACTTTAGACATTCAACTTTATCCTTACTATTTTCATCCATGCCCACTAACAATTAAGTGAGAACTCGAACTTCAAAACCTTGACTTAGTCCTCTAAATTTCAAACTTTGAGGTTTCCCACTTCCAAGTTTTTCTAGTTTATGAATAAGGAAAAGTGAAATTCCAATCCCCAAACCACAATAGAAAAAATAAAATTACTCAATATAGTTCTTATATTTTTAGTATCTTGTGGAGGCCATAACTTCTAGTTCAGTGATCCAAAAGTAAAATTCTTTGTACAATCTAAAAGAGCTTGAAGAGACATACCCATTGAGACTTTTTGATGACAATGTTTCTAAGGAATTTGATGAAAGTTTAGACCCCAAATTCCACCTCAAAGACCTCCAATAATGAATTTTTCTGAGACCTAGAAAATTAGACCTTCAATAATTTCCATATCTCAATTAAGAATCTTTCATAAGATAATCTTAGATGCTCACATCTATCCTTGTTCACTTACTTGATGTTCCTTTGTGGCTGAGCTTGCCCTGCAACATTTAGCTTTTTGTTGGTACCTCCATTTTTATACATTGGTGAGAAACTTCTCTACTTCTCTACATGCTTCAAACACACATAAACAATAAAAATCAACAATCACATATTACACATAAAATTCCCTTCCCATGGATTTACACAATGGGTCACCTTGGACCCATAAGAGGGGTGAAGGTGGAAAATAACCCAAGTAGGAGAAGCCATAAAAATATACATCCATGCCTTCAACAAGGCCCAATACCATATACCATTGCCTTCACAAGATCATAACCAAAAATACCATTCCTTCCATTTCCATGTACACAAGTAATAACCCTTATGGCCCCCAAATATGTAGATAACAAACAATGACATGGAGCCCATACATCCATACCTCAAATGAGCGTTCCCAACTAAATCCCTTCACCCTCAAGGCTCTCTTCCCTCCCAAGAGTGAGTTTAGCCTTGCACACCCCAACAAAACAAGAACACAAAAATAAAACTAGCAAATAAACTTGAACAAGAAGCCATGAAAGACAAGCATAAAGTTTCACAAAAACCATATATAACATCACACAAAAATCTGCATATTCATACAAGTAAACAAAAATGAGTCTTCCATGAAAGGGTACCATCCTTTCTCAAAGCTATGGCAATGAGGGTTGAGAAGAGCCCCCTTCCTACAAGTCTTCCTTTGCTAAGTCCACCAAAAACGTGCTAAGTCCACTAGAAGTCTCCAAAATTGGAGAGTGGAAAATCAATCCACCAAATTCCTCTCCATCCCACTAAAAGGAAAACCCTACCTAACATCTTACCTAACCTCAAAGGTGATTGGACACACTATCCAAGGGTTCTCTCTCCAAGAAGAGGGAAATTCAAAATTGCAAGAGAGGAAGACATGACACACTTCCCAATTTTGTCACATTCTAAAAATGTATTTTTAGAAGAGGCAAAAATGGGACAAAAACATCCTATTGGTCAAAATTTGATCCCCAACCCAAAGTGCACCTATGGGTTATCTCATTTTAACCCTATCTAACCCCTACGACTACATTTAACCCCTCAAAAGTCCACTAAAAGTTGACCCATGAAAATTTGAAATAAGATTCCCTCCCAAGGCTCAACAACCAAGATACCTAACCTTGAGATTCTACAATGTGACTCAAAGGTGGAAGACAACCAATAAACAATTTACTTGGCCATGCCAACTCACATACACATTTGTCAATTGACACCACATAAAGTCACAACACATCACTATACACATCAAACTTCTCTAGTCATGTCGTTGGCTATGACTGCACATTTCTTTTGTGCAATATTTTTGGTGTGTTTGCTCACCTATATTTTTGAGCATTGTTTGTCTTGGGTTGAGCTTTATTGTCCTATCTTTCGCCTTTCTTTGTATTGGGTTTCGGGACCCCATCAAAACTTATTTTTGCTTAATTCAAAAACATCATCAACTTAAAAAATATAAGTCTATGACAAATTTGTTGTTATCCCTATGACATTATTCTAACAATTTCCTTTCAATTAATCTAATAACAAAAATGATTTCATTTATTAAAATGTACCTTCATTATTTTGTGATTATTTTTATTTTTATTATTATCTTGTAGCATTATCTTTATCTTAAGACCTATATATATATATTTTCACAAACTATTATATACTTTCATTATAAATATACTTTCATTATAAATTCTCATATATAATGCTCTCATTAAAGAAGAAAAAGAAAAGAAGCACTAAAAAAAAAGAAAGGTGAAAAAAAGGAACAAAATGTAAGTTAGAATTGGAAAACCCTAAAACCTAATGTATTAAAATTAAAAGAAAAAAGTGACAATTTGTAAATTATAACACATCTTAAATTTGGATAACTCTAAACCCAAATGTATAACCGCCTCTTTCATCATTATCAACAATGTTAAGAAGTGGTACAGTGAAGCGCCAATCCTATAAAAACAAATGTCTCTTTCAAACTAAAGAAGCTTAGCCATAATTTCTTTAAGACCAGAAAAGGCAATTTCCAGGCGTTTTACTAAGAATAGAAATCTAGTAATAATAATAATAATAATGATGGCTATATTTTAGGGTTAGGGTTAGATGGACAGAGACCTTTTCGCTACAGAAAAGGCAACGAAGACGGTGATGGTGACCGGTCAAATCGGTCGGGAGTGGCGGCGGTTATTAAATACAAGCTTTTGCAGTTACGCATGGGATTTGATGAGCAGATAGTGCATCGTACGGTCAAACGTTGCAGATTGTTACCGGCCAAACAGTTTTGAAGGCCGATCTGTATGTTCCTAAAACGACCAATTGGCAAGTGATGAATGTGATTCGGTAGTGATGGGAATGTGTTTCCATGAAATTGGAATTGGAGCTTCTGAATTTGACAAAGAGTGATAGAGCTCCACATTGTTATTTGATATAAGAGCACATCAAAGATTAGGCTAAAACTTTATGCTTACACATTTTGTTTCTAATAGTATTCATTTTTGGTATTTTAGTTTTTAGGTTTGATTGTGTAGAATTTTTTACCATCAATGTTTCGGATCATACTACATGATTTCAGAGAGCAAGAGTAAGAGGAACATGAAATGGTAGATTGCAGATCTAGTAAACAATAAAAAGAGGAGGAGGGAGAAGGGAAGAGGAGAGAGAGAGAAGAGAGGTACACAAGGATAAAAAATAAATAAATAATGGTCTGCCCTACACCTCAACACTAAGCCCTGTTTGTTTGTGGGAATTGGAATTTGAGACAAAACTTGATTATCTCAAAATTAGGTTTTGAAATTCCGGTTTTGTGTATTCGGAATATAGTTTGGACCGTTTGGTTCACCCAAAAGATGGCTGAGACAATCCATATTTTGCATTTGGTTGCCATTTTCGAAATTGGAATTGGAAGTGACAAATTCCTATTTATGTGTTTGGTTTGCGATTTCAAATTGGAATTGGAATTACATTATCCGGTTTCTGTGTTTAGTTCTACATTTTCAATTGGAATTATATTTTGAGAAGAAAATTTAAGTTTTTATAATTATTATATAACGTTTTAATTTAATATTTTATTTTTGTTGTCCATTTTTTATTTATAGTTTTTTTTTTCATTAATTTATATTTTTATATAGAAAATCATAAACAAAATTTAATATTTTTTTTCCAATATTGTGAAGAGTAAACTTAATTTTTTTAAATAATTTTATACAATAACATAAACAATATTATAACAAGAAAGTAATTATAGCATTGCTCGATATCACATCAAAATATAAATAAGTCATCTAGTCCACATATATATCTATTTTTGCATAATGATCCAACAAATGGCCGAACTAAATAGTATGATTGTTGCACAAATTAAACATCGTAAAAACATGACTTCGGCTTTATATGTAGCCTCCGCTTTTGCAAAAGCTTTTTCGAGCGCTTTGCAAAACTTGCACTCGTCATCCACAACAGTTATATGTGGAGAACGTGTAGATGACGTAGACAACGAACCATCCTCATGATATAGCTAGGTAGGTGCTGCCTGGTGAACAATGAGACCTTTGCTTTATGCTATATGCCCAAGGATTACTTGCATATTTCTACTAAAAAATACTCCTCGATTGAATCAAGGGGCTCGGCTTACCTTACCTCCTAAACTTGGAGAGTGACCGGCTTACAAAGACTGAAGATGGGAAAGGAACAGCGATGGGGTGTCATTGGCCCACTAAAAATACTGACATCCACCGCCATCCTACAATACAAATCTAAGTTAGTCTCACTATAATGACTAATATTTATTCTTTGTAAACATTTAAATATTATGCAATTAACAACCTTTTTCTTATTTTTGCAACTCCAAAATTGACGATCTAGATTATCCCGCGTGTGTGACGTCTTTAACACGCAGTGCGATCCATCACCACACTCACACATAGGGACATTTACCATAGCCATCAGCACTGTATCAAGCAATTTTTTTTTCATTCATACTATTTTTGTTCATTCATATATAACAACATGACTATATTCTATGAGTACAAATTGAAAAAGTTTCATTTATGTTGATATTACAAATTTATAGAAAAAATATAATGACACAACTATAGCATCAGATAGAAGTTTTGTGGAAGAACAATATCCATGAAGTAAATGGTGGTGTGAAAACACACCGTTAAATAAGAAAATGCAAGGAAATCCACACTCTACGCCCTTATGCCCCACATTCGATGAGCAACCATCTCATATCCCGCTCATTATTCCCATTACTTTCCGTATTGTTAGATGGTCAATCTTGCATCTACAAAGTAAACATGCTAGAAAAATTAAAACTTGTTTATTTTTAAATGGAATACGCGAAGGAGTACCATCAGAAATATTGACCGTTTACAAACATGAACAGTAAACAATCATCAGATAGCTCATTTTTTTTATCATCATATGTGGATATATTTGGCATCAATGTTTCAAATAGCTTCTGGATTCAATTGTGTAGATAGTTATGGATCACACTCTGTCATCCATCATCAGGATGAAAGAGACCAAAATGATTGCAACAGACCAAAATGATGGACTTTTATTTTCAATCATTTTTCTCTCTTCCATCCCGATGAGGGATCACAGAGTGTGATTGTAAATGTTGATGCCAAAAATATCTACAAAATCGAATCCAGAAGCTATTTCAAACATATTTAATGTCAGCATATGTGCAGTCTCACTTTATTATCATATGTGTAGTCTCAAAACTATCCATTTCTATTTTTGTACCTATCACGTGGTTTTAAAAAATGAATGAAAAATGAAATAGAGCATTGAACAAAGTAGAATTATTTAACTTAATTTCGTAATGCAACAATAATAACAAGATGGTTAGGGTATATACATACAGAATCATGAACAATACAGTCGTCTACCAAAACACATTTATAAAATCATGTCTGAAGAACTAGAAATGGATAGTTATGAGACTACACCTTAACAATGCATTAAATGAAGCATTCATCATGTGGTACTCCTTCGCGTATTCCACTTAAATATGCTAAAAGCAACAACACTAACAAATGCAAGCTAATATGTCTATAAAAGCACATTAATGAAAACAATGGTCAAGGGAGGGCATGCTTGTTTGTCCATTAATTCAACAAGATCTTGCAATATCAAAACATTAAACCAATATGCACCAATATGCCATTGATGGACCTCTGAAAGTACTCAAAATTCAAAGGAAAAGAGAGAAACAAGGTTTCCTACCTTGAAGGGGAGAGAAAAACCAAAATGGAGAGGAAGACAAGCACACTCTGTGAAAGCCAACATAATCACTAGCAACACAAAATAATCTTGGCATGGATCCAACGAATCAACACAATAAGTATACCAGTGGGTACTTACTAGTGGCTACTGTATACCAGTGTATACCAAAACAAAGAGGGAAAAATGAAAGAAATAACTTGATTGGGTTGACACATGATCCCAAGAGAAGTTCTGAAACATCTTTGCATGGCCATTGAGAGAGCAAGTTTTTACAATTGATTATACATTTTTTATGTAAATTTTACTTCATGAATCACAAAAAAAATGCATGGTAAGAGGAAAGATGGGTTCAACTTGTGTTCCAAAATAAATATCTTTGACTTCCATTTCTCATAAGAGTGCTGACAAACTATATTTTGTAATGGAGATATACCAATGTATACTGTAACCAGTGTATACTGTTATACAACCACTGGCATACAGTCTAATCAGTGGATAAACTTAACAACATCTTGAACATGCATTGCATGTTCAAGATGCATTTCATGTTCAAGATGTTAAGTTTCTCCATTGATTGGACTGTATGCCAGTGGCTGTTAACATCAATCACAAAGTATCGTTTCTTTTTTATTCATCTGTAAACGATACTTTGTGATTGATGTTCTAAATACTATAACCAGTGTATACTATTATATAGCCATTGATTTGTTTAAAACTTGTTAAGATCCTTTGTCTTGGAAGTAAGGCTTCAAATGACATTATATTGAAATTTTTACAGCTTTGCGTGATTAGGGAAATTTCTATTTGGTTGATGGTAATAAAAAACTTAAATCATCTGTAATTCTAATATACCCACATATGCCAAGATGGTTCATCAAAGTTCCAAGTGTATACTGTTATACAACCACTGATTTGTTTAAAACTTTGTTAAGATCATTTGTCCTGGAAGTAAGGCTTCAAATGACATTATACTGAAATTTTTACAGCTTTGTGTGATTAGGGCAATTTCTATTTGGTTGATGGTAATAAAAAACTTAAATCATCTGTAATTCTAATATACCCACATATGCCAAGATGGTTCATCAAAGTTCCAAGTGTATACTGTTATACAACCATTGATTTGTTTAAAACTTTGTTAAGATCCTTTGTCCTGGAAGTAAGGCTTCAAATGACATTATACTGAAATTTTTACAGCTTTGTGTGATTAGGGCAATTTCTATTTGGTTGATGGTAATAAAAAACTTAAATCATCTGTAATTCTAAAATACCCACATATGGCAAGATGGTTCATCAAAGTTCCAAGTGTATACTGTTATATAGCCACTGATTTGTTTAAAACTTTGGTAAGATCCTTTGTTATCTCAGAGCCCTACAGGAGATGGTACAATAATAGCACAAACAAGAGCCAAAATCATCACATTGAAATAGAGGGCACAATCTACTAGTCTTAACTAGACCTTTCTAGACAATTTCTCATCCATTTATCGAGTAATTCATTTGCCACATGCCACATCTATTTGTGAGAACAGGTTAAATACTATCTATTTGTGAGAAATATATAGTATTGTATTCTAGAGATAAATGTAAAGTTCTTCAAATATGTAAATATGTATTGTATTTTAGAGATCCATGAAGTTCCTTTGAGTTGCGACATTCAGTCTATATTTCATTTATTGTTTTGGCTTCATGTCTATGAAGGAATCAATACAAGGAGCCAAACTATGAACCGTTTTAACATTTATATATGACAACAAAGACATGAACAGAATTGAGAGAACATCTATAAACATATCTATCACATAGAGCAAGTATAACTTCAGTAAATACTAGATTGTAGGTATTTCCATAACAAAAGGACATGCAAGAGAGAGTAGTATGAGTGACATTGTCCCATAGTCTATTGCCTACACTAATATGAATAAAGAAATTCTGGTCCAATTCCCGCAAACAAACGTGGCCTAATTGAAGTAATGTAGAATTGGCAAGGTCAACTTTAGTGCTTTTTCAATATGAGATGATACCATCCTCTGCTGTTATTTCCATGACAGGTGTGATGGCAAGATTAGAAAGGACATCCAATCTGTAGTCATTGAACAAGAATTGAGACTCAAAACTAATAGAGAGTTTCTAATAAATAGTGGTAGTTTTTTATTTTCTTGAAAACTAATATAGGAAATATTCCCTAGCTGTTCAAAAAATAGATTTGTGATATCTCTGCTCAGGTGAAGTGGTTATGGAATAGAGCATCAAAAAGCAGGAAGAGGTATTCAAGAAATTCAATGCTAATAGGGACGAGAAGATCTCCACGTTTGAGCTGGCAGACATCCATTTGTCCATAGGCAGTCATGTGCGTGAGGCAGAGGTCCAGGCCATGATGAAGGAGGCAGAGTAGCTCCATCTTAGTAGATGAGTTGTACCAGGTTCTCAAGATTATGAACGAACCCTGCACCAGGGAGGAGTCTAGCAACATTGTTTAGCATTGACAAGAATTGCGATGGCCTTATCAGTTTTAACAAGTTTAAGGAAGTGATGGTCAATAAAATTAATCATAAAAGCAAACGATAGTCTATTTTTGTTGGCATTAAGTATGATTGTCATTAGTGACAACACTTATTTAGACTCTCAGTGTTTACCGAGAAGAACAATGTTTACCGAGCATAACAGTGTTTACCGAGCAGAACAGTGTTTACCGAGTAGAACAATGCTTACCGAGCAGAACAGTGCTTACTGAGTTATCTTCACCGAGTGATGAGATGAGCAGTGTTTACCGAGTGCCAACACGGTAAATAGGGAATTCAGTCTCTACCGAGTGACACTATATCTACCGAGTCTCCAGTATATACCGAGTTTGAAACTACAACTGAGTGGTTAGTATGGACCGGGCCTCCACTTCTACCGAGTGCATGATGATGCCGAGTAACGCAGTAGATGCCTTAGTATCAGAAAGTCACCGAGTTAGTTTGCAGTAACCGAGTCACTATATTTGGGCCGACTCAGTAATACTTGTGTTTGCTTGTTTAGAGATGACTTTGCTATTTTTTTGTAATTATTTTAGATTGATATATAAACAATGTTTTTGTATCATATCCAAAGGGAAAAAAGGCAGAATCAAAAAAGAGAAGAAAGGCAGAGATAAGTGAATTACAAAGGGATATAACAGTATAAGAAGCAGTAGAGACATATCTATCATAGAAGGTGATCAGTACATTAGAGAATCTCAATTAGAAAGCACAGTTGCAAGTAAGAGATCTACTGTTTCATCCTAACAGGTGAATCAGCCCCAAATCCTTTAACCGGGTAGACTTAACAGTATTTGCAAAAATCTCTTAACCGAGTGCATACTTCTTTGTATGTTTGTAAATCCTCTAACAAGGTGGACCTAGGAGTTCTTATTGCTCCTAATAGGGAAGATCATCAGAAGTGATCATTGTAAGCCTTAACCGGCAAACTTTATACTGCAGTATTGAAGTTTAGTGGGTTTCATCCCCACCCCAGTTTTACTTTCTATTTGGAAGGTTTCTGGGTCACCAAATCTCTGTGTTCAAAGTGTTATGAATGTTTTATTCTTTCTATTACTCATACATATAGTTAGCTTATCAATCTAATGTCATTGAGAAAATGGTTGAGATCTAAAATTTGTAAAAGTTTTGAAGTTACTGATTCACCCCTCCCCTCTTAGTAACCTAGCTAGTCTTGAATATTTCCAACAATTGGTATCAGAGCTCCGTGGTTCTCAGAATAAAGTTTGACAGCTTGAGAAAAGATTCAGGACAATGGAGATATTTAGACATAACAAAGTAATTGAGAATGAAAAGCTAGATCTGGAAATGGCCATAACTCAACTCAAGGAAGCAAAAGAGCATCTTTCCCTTTCCCTAAAAAGAAGGAAGGAACTTGAAAATTAGATGAATGACCACCAGTATGTTGAAGAAAAGATTGAAGACTTTTTCCCTTCAAGCAGCTCAGATGAAGCAAACAATGAAGCAAAAGAACTTCTAGAAAAGAATGGATCTCTACAAGAAGAAGTAAGAAAATTGAAAAGAGAACAGGAAATTCAGTCAACAAGATTCTGTGAAATCTTGGAACAAAGAAACAAGATGAAAGATGAAATAGATGGAAAGAACAATGAAATCCAGAATCAAAACCTTCAGCTAAAAAACCTTATTAATCAAGTCTCCAATGCAAATGAAGAAATCTTGACTCTAAGATCAGAAAATGAAAATATAAGAGAGGAGCTGAGATCTGAAAAGCAAATCAATTTAAGATTGATGAGTGACCTAGATACTGAAAGGCAAATCAATGAAAGAATGTTGAAAGCTCAAGAACATATGAATCAGGTGTATGAACGAAACCTTCATAAGAAAAAAGGAAAAGTAGGACTTGGATACAAAGAGGAAGGTGAATCCTCCAAACAAGGTACTCAAATGAATCAGAAACCTACTTGTAATCACTGTGGCAAAATTGGTCATACTTCAAACAAATGTTGGAGCAATGGAAAAGCAAAATTCAATGGAAAATGCTACAATTGCAATCAACATGGTCATAAAGCAAATGAATGCAAGGAGAAACCAAGATTTGAAGGCAAATGTCACAAATGTAACAAACAAGGTCACAAGGCATCAGAATGCAGAACTAAAATACCCAATCCAGCAGAACAAATTATGAAAGCAATATTTGGTTGGGATTACAACACTTGGTGTAAATGTCATTACTATGGAGAATATGGACACATTGGCATGAATTATGTAAGGCATCACTTGAGAAAAAGGGATACTACCATAAGATGTTACAAATGCACTAAGCTTGGTCACATAGCTAAAAATTGCATGAATTTAGGCAAAGTTGAAGATGAAAAGAAAGAAAAAGCAGATAGCATCAGGAAGCAGATAAGACAACAGTGGATCCCTAAACCTACCGAGCAAACCATTCCAAGTAATGAAGTCACTCATGAAGAGAGTGGCTCTCTCAATTCTAACTAAGTCTCCAAGAAAGAACTAGAACTGTATCCTCATAGACATATTCCAAACAGTTCCTGAATTAAAAGGAAGAAAGATCCAAATCAGTATGCAAGATACAAGAGGATCGCAGGAAGGTCAGTATCAATTTCAATCGAGCAAGGTCGGGAGTAACATATTTTCATTCGATTATCGAGTAAGGTCGGAGTAGTATGTTCCCCGAGTTGCATAATCTTCATCGAGCAATTAATGCTTAGTGGATGACAGTCTGTCAAATTCTATACCCTAATTCCTACGGAGCATTAATGACAAAGTTTTAACAAAAAGCATGAAATCAAATTCATTCTTCACCACAAATATCAACATATTGAGCAGAAAAATTTCTAAGTGCGATCAAGTGATTCAAAGAAAAATTTTGCAGTAGAATTTTTTTGAAGAGCTACCATGGCATCATCCAGCACCAAAGTAAAGAAAGGTTCAGAAATGTTAGTTCATGGAGACTGGAAAGCGTTGGATTTCAAACTCGTGCCCACGATTGCAGAAACCCTAGATCCAAGTCGAGCTCAGTCTCAAATTCCTCCAAAGGTACTTCTTGTAAATGACATTCACAGTCATTTTAGAGGTACAATTCAAGAACTTGGAACCCTAGAGATAGATGTTGTTCATGATGAACTGTGTGTTGATGGTGTTCTCAAACTGGAACATAAACATTTGGAAGATAAGGGTTTAACACATATCACCCACTTGCCTCAGAGTTTCTAGATAAAATGGATAAGATATATTCTAAGCCAAGTGCATGAAGGTAAAATTTGGCTTGAGAAACTAGTGGAAATATCAAAGAAGATGATTCACCGAATCACTAGTCTTCCCATGCTTGCCAAGGCAAAATCTATAAAAACCCTAGGTCGGGTAGAGCTGGAAAAGAAAACCCTAGCCAAATGGGATGGTAGAGGTATGAGAATAAATGAAATTACCGATGTAGAACTAAAATTTGGCACATATGTAATAGCTCACAAGATATACAGTTCAAGTCGGCAGAATAGTGTTCTGTGTGAAGCAGTTGACCTAGCCTATAAAATTGTGAAGAACAATCTATCATTTGACCTAGCAGATCTATTGTTGAAATAGTTCAACAAGAATATGGAGAGCATCCAAACCTCAAAGAACAATCCATGTAAGTTTGGCTCACTATTGGTTTGTTTATTTTTCTATGCTCAAAAGTTTTTCCCATCTAAAGGCACGGTAAAATAGAGAAAGGATGTGCCTATACTTTATCAGATAAATGAGTATATTGCAGAAATGGGTGAGAATTTTACAAGCATAATGGATAACTATTTTGAATCTTTTAAGGAGAAGATGAATAACAGATTCCGGATTCCACTAAAGTTGGTGGAAGATTATAAAGATGATGTTTTTTTTATGGTTGATTGTGATAGAGTATATATTTAGGCAGTAAGGCCCAGGATTGTATGGGTAAAACCTCTTCCTTATGAGATAAACATTGATGAGACAAAGGATATAATTGAAGCCCTAGTAAATCAACCCGTTGATCCAAAGGCTCCATACTTTGGAACATATGATGAAGCTAAGGTAAGAATTGAGCTAAGCATAAAGCTTCCACATGCGGTTAACAAAGGTAGAAAGAGGATGGCCAAGATGTAATCTAGCACACCTCTAATGTTAACCGAGGACAAAGGAGAGGATATTGTAGAAGAAGAAGAAAAGGATGAGAGTAAAGAAGAACAAGTGCCTGTAAAGAAGAAAGGAAAGGTAACTATCACCAAGGAACCCAAGCAACCCACTGCAGTATTCACAAGGAAAAGATCAAGGGACAAGGTAGGAAAAGTCAAGGATGATATAGTACTCAAAAGGCCTCCTCCCTCTTTTGAAGAAAAGATTAATGATTTGAGAGAAGGATCTGGAATTGCAAATTTCAAATCTCTCAAATATGAAACAAGGTCAGAGGCAGAGCAACAGGAAATTAAAGATGCTGTTATTGAGAAAATGGGAAGATGGAAATACTCACCTGAAGAATTAGCTTCTCAAATCCCAAGAGCTTTATTAAACCTAATCAAGATGAGATGGTCCAGTGCAAGGCAAACTGTCAAGGACATCTATGCTCAAACCTTAAGGCAATTGATGCCAAGTTTGAAAAATGCTGAAATAAATAAGGCATTGATAGATAATGAGTCCAAGATGACACTAAAATTCAACAGTTGCTTAATTTTGATCAAGGATATAGAGTCAGTTGTGAAGAGTGCAGAATATACTTGGAAAAACATTTATCATCTTCACAAACCAAGTACTGAAACTTTGATAATTAAAGATATTGAAGATGACAGTGATGAAGAAGACGAAGAAATAGTTCATATTGATAATGTTGAGACAGAAGAAGTAGGAAAAGAAGCTACTGAGGAAGCTGAGAAGAATGTTGAGGAAGATGATCCAGTTCGGATAGCTGTAGAGGTAATTGCCTCACTTCCCCACTCTCCAGTAAAAAATGTTACATCTAGCCCAGAGAAAACTTCAAGTGTGATTGTGACAACTCCCTCAGATACATCAAATGTCCAATCATCACTAGCATAGCTCAATGTATCAACGACAGAAGTGGCTACCACTTCATCTACCGAGCTTCAGCCTCCTTCCATCGAGTTGTAGTCTTCTGTACCTTCTTCAATTTTGAGTTTTTCAGCAGTAAGTACTTTAGATTCTACAATTGTAAATACTTCAATTTTTGGTTTATCAAATATTCCAGTTAGCATCCCATCAGTTGGAAGTTTATCAGTTTTCACTACAAGTCCTACTATGTCTACCATAATTTCTACTACAAAAGCATTGAGTATAAAGACTCAACCGAGTACAAAATTTTTGAGCAAGAGTGTAGTAGAAGGTATAGATCTAAATGAGGAGATAGAAATTCCCCAGTTAGATTTTGCAAACCTCACTGTAGATCAAATGCAAACAGTTGGTGAACTCCTCCAGAAGAAAGCAAAGCAGAAGAAACTAAAAGAAGAAAGAGATAAGGAATATAAGATCATTGAGGATGCCAAGAACATTTTGACAGAAGCTATAGGTGTTGAAGTTGATTCCTCTCAACACATTTTGTTGCAGTTGGTAGAAGTAGTTAACAAGTTCAATGATGATTCCTCTGGAATAGACAAGTTGCTTGAGAAGGCTAAGAAGAAGTTTGATAATGAAGTGCTTGAGCACACTGCTCAGCAAATAGCTATCAATCAGGCAGGGTTATCTTCAATTTTGACTAGCATTGAGTCCTCCCATTCCAAGGTAACATCTCTTTTTGTCAAAGTCTGTAATGTTGCCAAGTTCTCAAAGGAGATCAAAGACAAAATAAATAAGATTGATGAGGATCTGAAGATTAGTGCACAAAAGTTGCAACTTGAACCTAGTTCAAGCTCTGCACATCATATGACAGTCAGATTCCTATCTAATAAGCAGTCAGAATTATTGAGAGAAGATGCAAGGATCAGATCAACATTAATAGATATTCAGAACATGATCCTTCCCATCATGGATACAATGTAAAAACATATTGCATACTCAAAAAAATTGATCCATGACAATCAATTTTCAATTGTAGATCACATGATTGAACTCTCTACAGAAGTCCAAGTTGCACTCCATACATGTAAGATTCTGCAAGAGAATTGGGATAGAACTCTAGCATTAATAAGTAAGGTACACTCTGATTTTCTCTCACATTTTGGCATCTCCATGTAAAATATTTGTATATACACCTTTGGCATTATTGTCAAAAAGGGGGAGAACGTATATATGAGATATGAAAGGGTGAGAAACTATAAATAGGAGATATGAGTATGAGGTGATACAAGATATTTGTATATATACTATATGAGGAGACATAAAATATATATACAACAGTATGACAAAGAAAAAAAAGAGAGACAGATTCAGCATGATTTTTTGTTTTTGGGCAATAAGTGTTTTTGTCACTAATGCCAAAGGGGGAGATTGTTGGCATTAAGTATGATTGCCATTAGTGACAACACTTATTCAAACTCTCAGTTTTTACTGAGCAGAATAGTGTTTACCGAGAAGAATAGTGTTTATCGAGTAGAACAGTGCTTACCGAGCAGAACAGTGCTTACCGAGTTATCTTCACCGAGTGATGAGATGAGCAGTGTTTACAAAGTGCCAGCATGGTAAATAGGGAATTCAGTCTCTACCGAGTGACACTATATCTACCGAGTCTGCAGTATATACCGAGTTTGAAACTACAACCGAGTGGTTAGTATGGACCGGGCCTCCACTTCTACCGAGTGCATGATGATGCCGAGTAACGCAGTGGATGCCGAGTATTAGAAAGCCACCGAGTTAGTTTGCAGTAACCGAGTCACTATATTTGGGCCGACTCAGTAATACTTGTGTTTGCTTGTTTAGAGCCGACTTTGCTATTGTTTTGTAATTATTTTAGATTGATATATAAACAATGTTTTTGTATCATATCCAAAGGGAAAAAAGGCAGAAGTGAAAAAGAGAAGAAAGGCAGAGATAAGTGAATTACAAAGGGATATAATAGTATAAGAAGCAGCAAAGACATATCTATCATAGAAGGTGATCAGTACATTAGAGAATCTCAATCAACAAGCACAGTCACAAGTAAGAGATCTACTGTTTCATCCTAACAGGTGAATCAGCCCCAAATCCTTTAACCAGGTAGACTTAACAGTCTTTGCAAAAATCTCTTAACCGAGTGCATACTTCTTTGTATGTTTGTAAATCCTCTAACAAGGTGGACCTAGCAGTCCTTATTGCTCCTAATAGAGCAGATCATTAGAAGTGATCATTGTAAGCCTTAACCGACAAACTTTATACTGCAGTATTGAAGTTTAGTGGGTTTCATCCCCACCCCAGTTTTACTTTCTATTTGGAAGGTTTCTGGGTCACCAAATCTCTGTGTTCAAAGTGTTATGAATGTTTTATTCTTTCTGTTACTCATGCATACAGTTAGCTTATCAATCTAATGTCATTGAGAAAATGGTTGAGATCTAAAATTTGTAAAAGTTTTGAAGTTACTGATTCACCCCTCCCCTCTCAGTAACCTAGCTAGTCTTGAATATTTCCAACATATTTTATCTTGTCTGCATTTTTTTATCAATTGTGCAAACCCTAACAAGATAGACAATAGTAGCCATTAAGGGTTTGGATGTTTATTCTGGAGGTAGCATGAATACATCAATCGTGAATGAATGAATAAAATGGGAATAATTCAAAAATGTTTTGAAACAGTTCAAACTCAATTGTAAATTTTTTTTTTAAAATTCCAACAAAAACTACTATAATAACAACTGTATTTAAGAGAGAGTAGTATGAGTGACATTGTCCCACAGTCTACTACCTACACTCATATGAATAAAGAAATTCATGCCCATCAATCTACTGCAAAACAAAATTCATGCCCATCAATCTACTGCAAAACAAAGATCACTGAAAAAAGGCTTGAAAGCATAAGTTGCTATTGGCAGTGGGCAGTGGGAATCTTGACAAGATCTAAACTATCTAGAAGATCATGATGAAGCAAGCATAGGCATTGGAAGAAAGATCATGATTACACCATAACTAGTATTGCCTCTAAGTTTAGAAAGTATTTAACTTATTCTCACAAATAGATGTCCATGTGGCATATGATTATATTTTCTGTTTGAGCAAAAAGGAACAACAGTCTATATGATAAATGAATGGCACATTTTATGCATATAGAACTCTATGCTTTCATTGATGAACAGTGAGATGAAGTGTTACCATAGTAATGTCAAATCAAAAAAAACATTGAGTATAGCATAATGTCAGTTTTATAGCCTTTTATAGGCTTCCAACACATTTAAAATCACACAACAGTACATAATTAGATGTCCTTTTAAATATAACTATAAATCACCATATGTGGCTACAATCCAGTCCACTCTCTCATCCTCAGTCATTAATAAGAACCATTTGGCTCTTTCACATTGACTCATGAAGGTTTTGTATACCCTCAGGAATACACCTCGACTCAATCCGGGGATGGATTTGAGAGTGTTATATGCATTCGTCAAAGCATTGTCATGAGAAGATTCATCAATTTGGACAAGGTGAACATTGCCCATGCCCTCTTTTATTTTCTTCATTGTTTCACACATGGATTCCAAGGAAGCGGCCATACTTGCCTTCCTCCTCTTTCCCACCTTTCTAACTGATGATGTAGGAGTCCCTCTAGTACTTGCTATTGCAGTGGACTGATTGGAATTATAAGGGTCTTCATCCAAATCAACATGACTATCAAGATGTATATTGAAACCAAGGTCCTCTTCATCATTCACAACAAATGGCTCTTCCAAAGGGTTCCCTTCTTCAGTCTCAAGGGCCGTGGTAGCTGCATTACCTTCAGCAATGTCATTACCCACAATTGCAGCCAATTCATTGAAGTACACAAAGGGCTACCTCTTATACACTTTGGCATTTTTGAACTCTCTTCTCTACATGTTGGCATAAATAAATGGATTAGGTTCTTTGTCTTTCATTATTAACTTTAAAAGAAGGCAATATTATTTCCATCAAAATAGTAGAGAGATCACCCTACCTTCAGAAGCTCATCCCACATGCTATCCTCAGTACCCATGCACTGAGTTGCCTCGTTCCAAGCTAAACCACTTGTATTCCAAAGCTCCTTCATCACTCTATAGGAAAGCTTCCAAGTTTTCAAATTATTTTTGAAGTTGTCCTTGGATAGATTAAGGTTCAAATCAACATTGAACCGCCTCTCAATTGTGGACCACGCTTCTTTTTTGAAGCCTCCATCACATTTTTTGCCTAGTTGTACTTGCTGGAGGAGCAAGTCTAGAAACTTGCGTTCCATTTCCTTTGACCACACAATCTTCTTCGAGGAAGGAGATATCTGGCTCGTGTCACCAATGTTATCTATGTTCATCAATAATTCTGTGTATGCCATGTTGTGTATACAAATTGTTGTTAATGGTATCAAAGTATCTTCATACATCAATTTACTCAAATAAAACACATTCACCCATACAAGTCCAATACTTGCAGATAGAAAGAGAAGAAAAAGGAAACCATCATGTATATCAAAGTATCTTCATACATTAGTTTACTCAAATAAAACACATTGACCCATACAAGTCCAATACTTGCAGATAGAAAGAGAAGAAAAAGGAAACCATCATGTATATCAAAGTATCTTCATACATCAGTTTACTCAAATAAAACACATTGACCCATACAAGTCCAATACTTGTAGATAGAAAGAGAAGAAAAAAGAAACCATCATGTCTATCAAAGTATCTTCATACATCAGTTTACTCAAATAAAACACATTGACCCATACAAGGCCAATACTTGCAGATAAAAAGAGAAGAAAAAGGAAACCATCATGTAGTCTTGACTCATACAAGAATAACTATTCTCGGGATCTATACTCTTCCCACATTCTACTTGCTATATCATCTCAGAACTATGCCTAGTGGTCTCTATCACATTGAGACAACCCATATGTCTCCAGCATTGGTACATCTACCCCATCACGATCATCTTCCTCTTCGGTGACAATTTCTGATGGAATGCTGTCCTCTAACGTAATGTAGTTGTGTAGTATGCAACATGCTAATACAATATGGGCTTGTGTCATGATAGGATAAGACATGGCATGCCTCAAGATTGGAAAAAACTGTTGAGAATACCAAATGTACGCTCTACTAAGTTTCTAAGAGAGGAGTGTCGATGGTTGAACAAATCTTCTCGAGAGTTTATTGGATTCTCTCTTGAAAAATCCTTTAGGTGGTAGCGTGTACACCGATAAGGAGAAAGAAATCTAGGTGCATTGGGATATCCAGCATCCACTAGAAAATATTTTCCTACATAAATAAAGTATATTATTAAAATGTGAAACATTGATTGTACCCTTGAGTATATTAAACTATGATTTTGCTTACCGAGGGGAACAACAAGAGGATCTGCTCTTGACAGAGATGAAGCTAGGACACAACTATCCATGGCAGATCCTTCCCAACCAGCAAGGCAGTACTGAAACTTATGATCGAAGGAACACACACCCATAACATTTTGCGATAGGTTGCCTTTTCTATCACGATATTTACCTTGCATGTCGACACTGATGGTGAATGGTATATGGGTTCCATCGATAGCTCCAACACAATCCTATACGATATGATACAATCATCAATTGTACGGTCAACCAATAATATGATAAGGATAAAAATCCGTACAAGAAATTTGTAACACAACAATTACCTTGAAGAATGGATCAAAATGTTCATTCCCACTAATTTCAGGAGTGTTTGGACTAGGTGGTAGAAAGCAATCATTGTGGAGTCCTAAGATAGCCCTCAACACCTTGTGGAAGTATTGGCTGATTGTCTCTCCTGAGTGCCCAAAGTTGTGGGCAATCTTGCAGTTCCTCAGATTGTGGCCAATGGTGAGGAGGAACATCACAAGTTGTTCTTCTAATGTCAAGTGTATTGTATCTGTCAAGGTTCCTTTCAGCCTTAGGATAGTAGCTAGATGAAAGAAGGCTCCCCTACTCATGCGAATCTGATCATGACAATCCACATCATTGGAATGAATAACCATTCTATAAAAAGAGTTTCCTTTTCTTTTTCGTTTATCCATTTGTGCATTGCCTTCTCGGGCCACCACTACTGTGGCTATGGAAACACAAGCAATAAGAGCTGTGAGAAGATGAGAATATGTGGTCTCCACAACTACCCATCCTAGAACATCAACATTCTTAATAGGATCCATCAATGGCCTAAAATGTGGACAAACACAACGATTTCAGTGAGGAGATATTGGTAGCATGCTGTTGATATTCTATTTTTCTAACTAGCCAATCTCTTCAAATAACAGTTACCTTTTAACTAAGGAAACTCATATTTAGTCAAATAACAGTTACCTTTTAACAATGACTTCCATGGAAACCTGAAGGATAAATGAATTCCATTTATATATAATTTTCATTCAAAAACCTATTTAGATTTTGCATATGACTGTGTATACATTTTGATATAAAAGCTTATATACAATTTAGCATCAAGATTTATGCACAGTTTCATCCAGAAAGCTAATCAACTCTTGTTTATTACATATTTTGAGATTTAGTCATTCCCTCTTATTGGGCATGCTCAGACATAGCCATATTTTAGGGTTGGTTAGGGAGACCTTTACATTGTGTCTTTCATGTTAGATTGATGTTTCTTCAGTTAAATTTGATAGTGTATCCATTGTTGAAGTTTTGTTTAAGAATTGTGTCATCAATCTAGTTTGATCTTGAGTGTCCTTTGGTGATTTGGGGAATTTTTCAGAGTTGTTTCATTTGCCTGTGTACAAATTATTCATGGAGGACCCTATTCATTAGTTTTATATCAACCTTATTAATAAAATGAATAGGGTCCTCCATGAAATGTTCGATATGCAATGCATTGTGTACAAATTATTAATAGGGTTGATATAAAACTAATGAATAGGAAGATCAACAATGTGCTGAGACTGGAAAATGTATGAAGAGGAAGAGGGAGAGCAACCCTAAAGAGGATATTGTTGATAACAAAATGAGTTCTTCAAAGGAGAATAACAACAACCAGAGGGTTATTGCAGCTTTTGATCTAAATCTTGAGGGAGAATTTGAGATCCCATGTTCTATGGGCCTATCTTTATGATAATCAAAGAAATGGTAAACATCTACCATATCTATGTTTATAGCTATTATCTAGAACAACTTTTAACAATGTTATTTCCACTGGCATGTCATGATCAAGTCTTGAAAATATGACATTCAAATAAGCCCTAGTATTGGCATGAATTGGTTAAATATAGCTCAGTTTAAGTATGTTATTGCATCTCTTACAGTGTATCTGATTCACTGGCTTAGTAATCTTAATTAAAATTAGTTATTGGTTCTAATGGTAGATGGGTTTCTGGTTTCTTTTGGCCAAAATGCTCTGCATGACCCATCAAACTGTGGTTAATTGGATGAGTTTAAATGTACGAATAAACCTTATTGCAAGTGGACTTTAGGAGATTTGGGGGGATTGATTCTTTAGAGAGATAAGATTAGAATATTCATACACCCACCAATACTAATGTTGTTTATTGCATAAATAAGATCAGAATATTTGAAACCATGATAATATGCACACAGCTAGTGTTGGTTTTATTAATAGGGTTGATATAAAACTAATGAATAGGGTCGTCCATGAATAATTTGTACACAATGCATTGCATATCAAACATTTCATAGTACATCAATGAATATGGTCCTCCATGAATAATTTGTACACAATGCATTGCATATCGAACATTTCATAATGAATAGGGTCCTCCATGAATAATTTGTACACAATGCATTGCATATCGAACATTTCATAGGGTCCTCCATGAATGATTTGTACACAATGCATTTGATGCAGGAGCATCTTGGGTGTAAGAGCAATCTTGCATCACCCAAAAATATTTATGTTTTTGTATTCAATAAGGGCTATCTTGTGCAGAGCTGCTATTTATGGAAACTTGCTATTTTTAGTAAGTTGGTCATAAATCTTGGAATGTTATGATTTTACATGTGGAGGTTCATCTCAGTCATATCAACCTACTAGTAAAGTTTCATGGCTAGATCAGGTCTAGTTTTGAAGATATTGAAGATTTTTGGTATTGGCAGCAGGGTACAGAAACTTTGAACTCAGTTTTGAAGGCTTTAGAGGCTCCGGATGAGGTAAAAAAATTTGGGTGACAAGCACTTGCGCAAGTCAAGCCTATAGAGCACTTCGTGGCCTTTCTGAAATGGGGTTATAATAGTCAATTGGGTCAACTGGTGATGACTTATGGTCTCTGGAAGTCGGGTCACCTGAAATGGTGGAAAATATTTTTCCTTCAAAATTTTTGTTCGGGTTTCAAAAGTTATTTTGAGTCGATTTTGATGTAATAAATTGAAAAATAAATAATTCTAAGTTTGGTCGGCCCTAAGGGCTAAATTTTTGGAACCTTCTCAGGCGGTGGAAAATGCCTATATAAAGAAGGCCCGTAGTGTTGTCTGGGGCAGTTCTGGGTAGTAGATTTGGGTATTGATTTGAGGCTTTGTCCTATAGAATATTGTAAGGGGAATGCCCATGTGGCTTTTCATATTGTAATTTTGAAAGTTTGTAATTCCACATTTGTGGAGATAATAAGAAGCAAATTTTCTGTTCTTGCTTATTGTTGTTGTTTCTCTATTTCTATTATGTGTTTGTGGTATTAAGGGGAGCACCCTTCATCAGCATTGCATATCAAACATTTAATCTCATGCATTACACAATGCATTGCATATCAAACATTTCATAGTACATCAATTCATGGGCTATTATCCATTATGATGAGAGAGTTTTAATCTTTACACAATGCATTACTTATCCAACACCTTAGAGGGATAAATTTATTCCCAAAAATCCTTACCCACCATCTCTAGCAAGTAGAATTTACCACCTAAATGCAAAGGAAATCACAAATCTCCAATTAAATGCAAACAAAGATGGTAACAATTACACCAAATTAGAGGTTTTCAGTGCTTACTTATGGAAGCTACTGATACGCACCAACAAGGTACAGGACACTATCAATTCTAAAATAGAATAGTTGTAGATGGCCACCCACGATTAGGGAGATGGGGGTTTCTGCCAATTACTTTGGCAATGTCATAATGTTTCCATTTGCTGAAACTAATGCTCATTATGTAGAAAATGAACCACTTTGTTGGAGTGCAGGTTTAATTCATAATGCCATACAAAGTGCAGCAAATGAGGAGCACTTTCAAAGCTTAATTGATTTAGTGGAGACCATGAAGCCAACTCCTTTCGTAGCAAAGATTTACTGCAGAGAAGATAATGTGAAGTCATCCGGGCCTGCAATTTTGGTGTCTTCTAGACTGCGGTTTCCTTTGTATGAGGTTGATTTTGGATGGGGAAAGCCTATGTTTGTAAGCTACCATTTCCCTTGGGGTGGTGAAGCTAGCTATGTAATGCCAACTCAAAGCCCTGCAGGAGACAGTAGTTGGATGGTCTACATGCACCTTCCTTTGAAATAGTTAGATGCCATCGAATATGATCCCAATCGCATTCTACTTCCAATCACACAGGATATCCTACATTTGGCTTAGAAATATGTTGCAAATCTATTTAAGATGGTATATGTTTATAACATTGTACCTACAAAGTTATACTATTGTACAAACAAACAAACGAGCACCGTCTGATAAGCCTCGTAGTGAACAAACAAAGAGGAAGCACCCATCTGAGAGCAGTGAACAAAATGAAATGGAAAACCCTTCGAAGACTTCAAAAATGGAAATGAAACCCATACCTATTGCAGGAGGCAGATGAAATGAAACGGAAAACCCTTCAAAGACTTTGAAAACCTTGCAGAACGTGAGCAGTCGGAAACCCCAAAAATGTTTGAATTTGAAAACCCTGCAGAACAGGAGTAGTCTAAAACCCCAAAAATGTGAATGCAAAACCCCAAAATCAATTTCAAGAAGACCACGGACCCAAAATTTTTATAAAATGTGATTCATAAAATGCCAAAATCAAGTTATAATTTTGAATTCCACCTCTTTGGTGGGAAGATGGATATGCTCATTTTGGGGCCATCTTCGGGTTTTGATGGTATAACCTAATTTTGACAATAAGCATTCCAAACAGTGGATTCAGGTCAAAATCGGGTTATCATCTTCCAATTCCTGCCATCTTCTAGCAAACAAACGGGCCCTAAAGGAAATAAAAAACATCACTCCAAATAATAAAGAGCCAAAAATATGGAGAAGAGTAAGAGGATGGAAATGTATAGAAAAGTAAATTGAGACACCAAAGTTGGGTTAATTTTAATGGAAGTACATATATTAGCAATGAAAGTGAGAGAAATTTTGCATATATATATATATATATATATATATATATATATATATATATATATATATATATATATATATATATATATATATATATATATCGTTATGAGTTAGGGAGTAAGGGGTATTCATTTTGATTTCTTATTGGTTAAGAATAAAGGATTGAAGTGTATCCATTTTGTCAAACTTGATCATGTTGCAAGTTTACGTTGATACTTTCTTTTGCTAAGAGTCAAGGACTAGAGGTATCCATTTTGATATCTTGTTGATTAAAGAGTAAGGACTAAACTATATCCATTATGTCCCAGTTGGTCAAACCACTAGTCTATCTTGATACTTTTTGTGCTAAGAGTCAATGAATAACAAGTATCCATTTTGATACATTGTTGGTTTTAAAGTCAAGGACTAAATTGAATCCAATTTGTCAAAGTTGACCGGACCCCAAGTCTATGTTGGTCTATGACTCAATGAGTGAGGGGAATCCATTCTATTATCTTATTGGTTAAGAGTTACGATTGAATTATATCCATTTTGTCAAAGTTGGTCACATTACAAGTTTGTGTTGATTCTTCTTTTTCTAAGACTCAATATTTGAGGGGCTTACATTTTGATATGTTGTTGGTTAAGAGTAAGAATTGAACTATACCCATCATGTCAAAGTTAGTAAGACCACAAGTCTATTTTGATACTTTTTTTGCTGAGGGTCAAGGACTAAGGGATATCCATTTTGATACCTTGTTGGTTAAAAGTAAAGGACAAACTGAACCCATTTTGTCAAATTCAGCTAGACCACAAGTATATGCTGATACTTATTTTGCTGAGAGTCAAGGATTGAGTGGCTTCCATTTTGATATCTAGTTGGTTAAGAGTCAATGTCTAAACTATATCCATTCTTTTGACCAGACCACAAGTCCATGTTAATACTTTTTGGCTAAGAGTCAAAGATAATTTCCATTCTATCAAAATCAGTCATAGCACAATCCCAACCCCATCCCTTAAAACATAAATTTGAGGTTTGAACCTTAGTGGATGATGTAATCAAGGATACATACCATCACCCTCATCATTTGGGTTCAATCAATTGAACTACTTCCTTTTGATTGGAAGAAATTTTTAGATGACTTCCAAATTTTTGTGTTGGTTTTTATTTCTTTAATATTT